>JAZKJV010004038.1:0-352931 GCA_037367405.1 Ottelia alismoides | reverse complement strand
TCTATCTTAGTGGAGATTTGGCTAAACAAGTCAGGCTTCACAAGAGATGTGATTACATTGATCACACTCCAGTTATCTTCCCATTCTTCTATCCTTTTTCTCTATGCAATTGTGGACACAACACGACCTGACCATAGAAGGAAATACCCCCTCCTCGATAATCGAGTAGCTGGATGAGAGTCCAATGGGAGTGTATTACTGGGATGGACGGTTTGCGCTTCTTTAAGCTGGAAGAGCTAAAAACCTTTCACACACAATACAAGTTGATTTAAAAGCTGAAAAGTTTGCATGATGGATGGGTGGATCTGAGCTAACTGTTGAGGTGAACCTGGATAAGGATTTGTGGAACTTGAGGGCAGTCGATGCTTAAATCCTAATTCTAATAGAGTCTCGACATAAAAATAATCCAAAGGTCCAAATCCAAGTTCTGAATGTTGGGTAAAGTGAGATTCAATTTAAAGAAGCAAGTATGTTCTAAGTTCTTCTATTTCCCTTTTTCTTTTTCTTTTTGCTTGCACTTATTTATAGAATAAGTGTTTGCTAAGAGACTAGAAAAGGTAAATGATAAGGGAATGATGAATCTATGATTCATCACCGTTATTATTTCATTTTGGCAAAAATCCTTGGTAAAATGCATGTAAATATCCTTTAATTTTAATTAATTATCATCTTAAACATAAAAATTAATATTATATATTTAACATTCTAAAATAAAATAATAAAGATAAAAAGAAAAATAAAAGAAAAAAGCTGTAGATATAAAATATATACAGTCTGATCCTAACCCCGAGACCAGGTCAATATTGACTTGATCGACAAAATAAATAAGTAGGGGAGATAAGGATCTTAACACATAAAAATGAAGAAAGTGAAGATCAAAAATATAATTTATCCATTTTCCACGATGCAAATATTTCACCAGTTTTATTTATCACTTAGATCATCTTAAAATAAAACTCTTCTTTTACAAAATTGTTCATAAAAATACATATTATTTTATAAAAATATGAGAAAAATAATTTAATGCAAAAACAATTAATCACATTGAACCGAAAAATCCACAAAAGCTGGCTTAGAAAGTGCATAATTATTTATATAAAATTCCAAATGGACCAAATTCATTTTTAAACTTCGTTTTATACTTGATACTATTTATTGAAAATAACAAAAAAATAGAACAAAATAGGCGAATTTAGACGTTTGGACCCTATTGTATATATGTACTATATGTAGAAACTTCTCATATTTTTTAGTTAATTAACCATAAATACGAATAACTTAATTTCTTTTCTAAAAATCTTCTAAAAATATATAGAAAAATATAAAATATAACTAAGTCAAAATACTAATAAAACCCGAAGCCGCGAAGCCGCTACCTGAATTTTTCCGGACCTCATAACTCAGTCGTATTAACTCCGAATTATGCAAACTCAATCTTAAAATTTGTATTATTTAATTATCTACAAAACGACACTGATTTCACTAAATCAGAGCCAATATGCAAAATGCGGGTTTTGGGATCGTATTGGTATATTGTACATTGTACTGTAATTTATTATTATTATTTAATATATGTTATTTATTATATTTATATAATTTATTAATTTTTTATTAAATAACTTAAAGTAAATTGAAATTATCTCATTTATATAATTATTTCTTTATTTAATTTATTTAATTATTTTTTAATTAGTCATTAAATTGCCCAATTATATATGCATTTAATTACTTTATTACTAATTACTTGGTTAATTATGCAATTAATCCTCTAATTATGTCTTAAATTAATACGGATATTTAATTCTTAAATTAATTAATTTCATTTTATTTTTTGTCTTTTCTCTCTCCTCCTTTCTTTATCCTCCCACATTCATCTTCTTTCTTCTTTTACTCCACGCACATCGTCCACCCGCTCCTCGTCGCCAACCATCTCTCCAATCGTCGGCCACCAACTGCCTCAACGGCAGGTCGTTGGCCGGCCGTTTCGCAACTTCCTCTCGATGCCGACACCATCGGCGGTGACCTGACTCCTTCTCTTCTATAAATGCTCGTCGACCCCCTTTAACCCATTGGATCCGCCAGTTGGAACTGCCATTTTCAGTCGAGAGGAGTAGAGAGACATCATGTGATGAGGGTTATAGCCTCCGCGTCGCCATCTTTGGTTGCTCCTAGAATGAAGTCCGACAAGATCACGCTGACGTAGAGGTTTTGCTCTGCCGTGCGAGTAGCCTCCGAAGGTACTAACGACGGGCCTAAGGCTACTCAGGTTAAGTAATAAATAAGATCGTTGTGACCCGAATAACAAGGCTAAGTCAATCAAGAAAAAAAGACCACCAAACAAGGAAATCAAACAATCAAAATGTGGCAAGCGGTCTTGCTATTTATTTTTACCTGGTATAGTTACCAGGGTCGAACACAAGGAGCACATAATGTGAAAGCTACGAAGTAGTCGAGAAGGCAAAAAGAGCAAAGAAATGGTGGTTTTTATTTTTTTCAATTTTTTATCATTTTTAATATAAGAAAAAGGCTAAAACGGAAGCACAAGTCACACTCACACAATTATTTAATAGCACAAAAATACTCAAAAATTCAGAATAAAAATGTTTTTGTGTTTTTAAAGTATTCAGATGTTTTTGTGAATTTTTTTAGATTTTTTTTATTTTTAATTATTTTTTTAAAAAATCAAATAAGGCCGAAAATGACAATTAGTGTACATCTGGAATGTAAAGGCAAGCTAAAATTTGTTAAAATGTTTATAAAATTCGAGCAGCAATTTTATGTGAATCTACCAAACAAACCAAACTACAGAAGAAGAAAACATATTTTTTGAATTTTATGAATTTTTAATGATTTTTCTAAAGTTTTTAGTCTTTTTCAATTTTTTGAGTTTTATAAATGAAAATGAGATGAAACTTGTTAAAAATTAAAACATAACAAAACACTCAAGCAGGAAAGTTTTTAGAATTTTTTTAGACTTTTTAATATTTTTAGTTGATTTTCTAAAACATACAATGACACTTTTTGGGTTTTTTATTTTTTAAAAATAATAAACAAAGATAAAACAAAACAAAAAATTCATCAAAATTCCTTCACCATGGCAGGAGCCATGTATCAAAATTTCGTGAATTCTGGACAATATTTGCTATTTATTCAATCAAACACAAATGAAACATCACACATAAACCAAATTGCAATTACTGAAAAGTTTCTAGCCAAATAGTAGTACTTGTGAATAGTATTGGGCTTAGTTTGCAAAAACTCCAAGTCCGTACGTGGTCAGCACATGCACCAGGAACACAGGGGCATAAATGCATATTCCATTAACAAAGATTCATTCATTAACAATCATGAAGTCCTGGATGAAACATGCAAGTAATCCAAAAGTCACGTGAGGAACCATGTGCTACACAAACGGAAGGACTGGAATGAAAATATTAAAAACACAAGGTCCAAGATGCAAAATATCCAAGATAAAAACAACTATTGAAAATATTTACAGGACAAATAAGGAAATGTAAACAGATAGGAGGGCCTAAGTGCAAATACCCTTCTTATTAGCGATCCAATGACCGAGAGTCTCTCACTTGTGATCGGACGGCTGAGCTCCTCGGATGACCCTTCGACGATGGATGGCTGAGAGCTGATCCTCAGATGGATCGGACAATCGAGGTCTCCCCGAAGATGGACGGGCGATATTAGAATTGGGAGGGAGCCTCGATCCAACGGTAGGGATGACTCTTGGAAGAACGATAAAGAACTCGCCTCCAATAAGCTTCAATCGACTGATATGTGCGGCTGAGACATCCTCCGAGGCTGCTAGGATAGGGGAGATGTTTCTAACGATGGTTCGCAGTTATGACGATGCTCCGATGAGGTCGGGACTATTAGGAACGGCCCCGGGAAGCTGGACGATATGGAGCAGCTGTGCTCGGGTATACTGACCTTCAGATGAGGTCCCTTGAGCGCTAAACCTGCACAGATAAACTACTGGGTCGAGGGCAAAGTGCCTCGACCTGTCAGTACGTGGGATGGGTGGCCGATGAGGCAAGGCGTGGCCCTCCGTCGAAGCGACGACGGAAGAGGGCCTAGGGCTCATTCCTGAGGCGAACGAGATGAATGAATGGGTGTAGAAGGTGGGGAGAAGTCTAGCGAAGGTGTTACGATCGTCAGGATAGCGAATGGGGGATTCAATCACGGTGAATGGGGCCAAGCAACTCAGGCTGGTCCAAACTCAAAAATCTCGAATCAAAAGCATGCAAGAGGAGATCTAAGTTACCTAGTGAATGGAGTCGTCTGGGGTGAAGGTCAGGGACCTCCTGGGTTCTTCACCTCGATGGGTCAACGGGTCCGGAGGCTGGGCTCACCTCACGGCGGAGTACAACAGAGTGTCACCAGATCTAAGGATATAGGGCTCGAAACCTCTCTACAACGACCTCTTTAGTACGATGTCACTAGTGGGTAGAGGTGGAGATCATCAGAGATGAGGGGGCGACCAAAGATGCAGAAGAAGAGGAGGCTCCAGTAGGTTTTATATGCTGCGAGGTCCGAGAAGTGTGGAGCGTCAAAGCACGAACCGAGGGACGAATCCCTAGAGGAATCATCAGGCGTGGATCATGGACCGTCCCTTAATAATCGGAGCAGCAAGTTGAAGGGAATGGTGGTCGGATCGGGCCATAGAAATTAGGCGAAATCGGGCGAACCGAGTCCGCACAAAAATGAGGTCCAAGGGGACAATTGATCGAGGTCAACGACCCCGACGTGGCCCCAATCAGGTGCGGTAAGAGATAGGACACGATAGACTAGGCGACAAAATAGTAGAAAATGCGAAAACAAATAGATAAACAATAATAAATGATTTTAAATAAAAAACAAATAAAATGAAAAATGTTCCTTATTTTTCAATGGATTTTTCTATGATTTTTATTTATTTTTATGAATAACAATTTATGATATATACAATATATTATATTATATATAGGTATAAAATACGTATGTATTTTGTACAATTTTTTTTAATTTGTTATTTTTATATAAATACCCCATATTTATATTTTATTTATTTATAACACAATATTTGGAGCATAAAATAATTTTTATTTTATTTTTATTGGTTATTTACAAGTATAAAAATATATATACATGTACTATATAAATGGTGAGAGAGAATTTTATTTTGTTTTTATTTTATTTTTTTAATTTTTGTTTTGATTTTAAATATATATATATGGGTATAAAAACACATTTTTAGTTTTATTTTTATGAAAATAAATTATATACATATAGGTGGTAAATATGTACAAGGTAGAGTGGCCCTATCTCTCTCTACTTATTTTATTTGGCGATCAGGCCCATGCTGGACCCTATCTTGGGTTCAGGTCACTCAATATTTATTCTAAATATTTCCTTCTTTTTCTTTTATTCTTTATTCTTTTATTTTTGCACAAATACATGCTAATTATTAAATATTAACAAATGCATACCTATTGATAATTTATTGTATTTACAACTATTTACATGATGCTTTGGCAAGATATTTAGCTAAAATAAAAGAATAAAGAGTGATGAATAAGGATTCATCACCCCCTATACTTTACTTTGCTAGTCCCTTAGCAAACACCTATTTGAAAAAGAAGTGAAAAGAGAAAGAAAAAGAAAAAGAAGGGTAATCACGTTTGATTATTAAACTTGCCTTCATTAAATTGAAGTATGGAGTTCGATCAGACCTTTGGATTATTAGTGTGTCGGAACCTTACTTGGACTTAGATTTAAAACTCAATAGCCTCTAACTTCCACCAATCTATGGTCAAGACTCCTCAACAATCCAGATCAGAACAAGTCTACATACACAAACTCTAATGACCATGAATCTTTCCTTGTATTGTGTAAGTGATATGTAGCTCTCCACCTCAGAAATGGCAAAGTGACAACTCCCCTCAACAAGGTAACTCTAATGCCCTAGTTTGGCAGCTCTTTCCTCGAGGAGCGGGTTATTTCCCTTCTAAGTTCAAGTTCAACCGGCTCAAGAAGAGGAGGAAGAAGAGAATGGACCATGACTAGTGTAGCCATGTATCCTTGGGAGCCCAACCAGTGTAGCTAAGTCTCCCCGCTGCAAGCTTCATGAGATGAGAATGGGTAGCATAAGCTTTGCTTTATTTGACTATATACACCCCAGTGGGTATTTTATTTTCAATCAGACCCACCACTTTTTGGAGTTTTTCTTTTTTGCACATTTTTTTCGATGTGCATATGTACAACATATCTACATGGTGCACATATATACACATGGAGTTTTTCATCTTGAGCCAATAGACTATCCCTATTTTAAAGCTTTATTGCAACCCACAACTCCTGTCTTTAGACCTCAACACCACCAGACCAAGTTGAGACGCACTTCCTTCACTAAAAGAAGAAGAAAGGTTCAGCCTAGAAGTACTATCCTCATATGCTACCCCAAGCCAAAGGAAATTGCCTCCTCACCACCTTATCCATGGAGAGTTGTGTGTAAGGTACTGGTACAAGTAAAGCCATTGTCTATGAGAGTCACGCATGCATTGTTAAGTGTTCTACTTAGGCTCATCAAGATGACATATGATCAAAGCCTAGTGGACTCAAAGAATTAAGTCCCAAATGGACCTGAAGAATCATAATTCCTCTTAAATTTAGGTGGATTAAGGTCTTAACCAAGCTCCCATTTTCCAATTTAATTTCAGGCTAATTTAAATGTCAACTTTGATTCAGAAAAACTGTACAAGTATATACAAAAATCTTTTTATGCATGTTTTTGGAAGATGTGCTAAATTTTTGAAAAATGTTTGAATGAATGAATGCATGAATGCAGAAGTTTTGCAAAATATTTACACACATTTACACGAGGGTTTTTGCAAACTTTTGTTTTTCAAACATTTTACAAAAATTTATACACTATACATAATTTTGATATCAAAGTATTTACAAATTCTTTTATACAAAGCACTTTTACAAACATTTGTACAAATATAATTTTTATAAATAGCTATGTATGTGCAAGAAAGAATTTTTATGTACAAGTAAAATTTTTAATTTTTATGGTTTTTAAATAATAGAATTTTAGCCATTTTATTTATTAACACACTCACACAAAGTACGAGTTATGGCTAAAGTATATATGAAATATATACGACACCCCCCTATACTTAGCTCGAACGATGTCCTCAGATTGAATCGAGAGCGATGAAGAAGACATAACTTGTGATTAGTTTAGGGAAGTGAAAAGGAATGGTATACTACAATGATGAATCAAAGAATAGAATGTAGAGAGCTCGGTGTTTCCCCCTATACTTAGGATCAAGTAATCCTAAGTATAGCAAGTTGTACATGAAGGGAAATCCGAATGATAGGATGTACATGGTTTACCTCCCCTATACTTAGGGCGAAAGGTCCCTAAGTATAGGCAGCAAAACAGAGGTAAAAAGAATCAAAAGAATACTCATGAGTCCAACACCCCCTATACTTAAGGTAAAGTACACCCTAAGTATAGCATAATCATAAGATGCAGAAGAGGTGTGGTACTGAAGAATGAGATGATATGGACATCTTGATCTATACAAGGCGGAGGATAGTGATAATCAAGCATGAGATGCACTAGATGTGAATCAACGACCACATCTCACGTAAAATGAATAGGGGCGATGCCAAAGACCAGTGGCTCATGATCTAGATATGGTTTGAGCCGCTGCCTGTTAACACGAAAGGTAGACTCAGATGGCATCTCATATATGTCAATACTCCCATTGTCATGTACCTTACAGACCAGGTATGGTCCCTTCCACTTGCTCTGCAACTTCGCTAGAAATAATCTAAGTCTGCCATCAATTAACCATACTCTCTGATCTGGCTCAAACTACTTGTGGCTGATATGAGAATCATGCAACTCCTTCACTCGATCCTTGTAGTGTATGCTGCTCGAAAAGCCTGCATCTCTAAGCTCCTCCAGGGCTGCCAATTCTGCCCTCATCTGATATCCTATACTCACTGGATCCAAAAGTATGTCTGTGACAACCCAAAGTGACTTGCGCCTAATCTCAACAGGTAAATGGCAATGCTTGCCATAAACGTGGTGAAAGGGAGATGTACCTAATGGAGTCTTCAAGGACGTCCGGTATACCCACAAGACCGAGTCCAAAAGCTATGACCAATCCTTTCGGTCAGGGCAGAAGACCTTCAGCAATATAGTCTTGATCTCCCTATTCGACACTTTAGCAAGACCATTGATTTGAGGGTGATATGGAGTGGCTACTCGGTGGTCAATGTTGAACTCGCTAGCAAGGGCCTTTACCTTATCGTTGATTAAATGAGACCCCCAGTCAGATATCAATACCTGAGGTACCCCGAACTATGAAATGATATTCTTCCTCAAAAATTTGAATACAGTCCTAGCATCTGCGACTCCGGCGGGGATGGCCTCAACCCAACAACTCACATAATCAACGGCCAATAGAATGTACTCGAATCCCTGGCTCTTAGGGAATTGAACCATGAAATCAATGCCCCATGCATCAAAAACCTCACAGAAGTGAATGGGCTGCATGGGCATCATGTCACGCTGTCCACAAGTGCCCATCCTCTGACAGTCAGTACATGTCTTCACGAATTCATCAGAATCCTTGAAGAGAGTAGGCCACCATAGGCCAGATTGGAGCACTTTCTGTGTTGTTCTCCTCCCAGAGTGATATTCTCTTGCCTCCATCTTGTGGTTGTAGGTGAGGACGCTATGGTGCTCCTCTTGAGGAATGCACCATCGCCAGACGCTATCCCCTCCTTCATGGTAAAGGATGGGATCCTCCCAATGGTAAGACTTGGCCTTCGCTAGGAAGGTCTCAAGTCACTTCCTGGGCCAATCTTGTGGGACTTTCTTGGCAACAAGATAGTTCACAATGTCAGCGTACCACGCGAGAGAGGCGATAGCAAGGATCACCTCATTTAGGAAGGTCTCATATTAGGATCAATCTGCTCAGAATCCTCAAGATGCTCTAATCGGGAGAGATGATCCACCACCACATTCTTGACTCCAGGCTTATCCTTAATCTCAATAACAAATTCCTGGAGTATAAGGATCCATCTAGTCAATCTCGCTTTGGCATCCTTCTTTGCCATGAGGTACATGATGGCGGTATGGTCAATAAAGATAGTCACTCTAGATCTAATGATATACGATCTGAACTTATCGAGGGCAAAGACTACGGCTAGCATCTCCTTCTCAGTGACAGTGTACTTCCATTGCATGGCATCCAATGTACAACTAGAGTAGTGAATGGCAAATGGCACTCCATCCCTCCTCTGTCCCAGCATGGCCCCTACGGTAAAACCGGAGGCATCTGTCATGATCTCGAATGGGAGAGACCAATCAGGCGGCTGGAGGACCGGAGCCTCGACAACTAGACTCTTGAGAGTCTCGAATGACGCAAGACACTTATCATCTACAATGAACTCGGTGCCTTTGGTCAGCAAATCAGTCAACGGTCGGGCGATCCTGCTGAAATCATGAATGAATCATCGGTAGAAACCGACGTACCCCAGAAAAGACCGTAACTGTCGCAAGTTAGACAATGGATTGAGTAATCTGATGATATCCACCTTGGTTGGATCAACTTCCATGCTCCTATTGGAGATGATATGACCAAGCACCGTCCCTTGAGTCACCATGAAGTGACTCTTCTCCTAAGATAATATAAGATGGACCTCGATGCATCGTTGAAGGACACGGTCTAGGCAATCAAGACAAGCGACAAACCCATCTCCATAAACCAAAAATTCATCCATGAAGACCTCTAAGAAATCACCCACCATGTCCGAAAAGATGGACAAACATGCACCTTTGGAATGTCGTCGGGGCATTACATAGACCAAAGGACATCTGTCTGAAAGCATATGTCCCAAAGGGACAGGTGAATGTGGTCTTGTCCTGGTCTTTTGGCACAATGGCCACCTGATTGTAACTGGAGTACCCATCAAGACAGTAGTAGTGACTCTTACCAGCTAGCTTCTCTATAATCTGATCAATAAAAGGAAGTGGGAAATGATCCTTCTTGGTGGCCTGATTCAATCATCTGTAGTCCACACAGACCCTCCAAGAAGTGGGTACCCGGGTTGCGATCTCCTCTCTAGACTCACTCACAACTGTAGTGATGTCTGTCTTCTTGGGCACCACATGTAGTGGACTAACCCACTTGGAGTCGTAGATGGGGTAGATAAAGTCGGTGCTCCATCATTTTGAGATTTCCTTCACGACAACCTCTCGAAGGTTCGGGTTCAGCCACCGCTAGAACTCACGCGACATCTTGGCGTCCTCTTCGAGATAGATATGGTGGGAGCACAGGGTCGGACTTATCCCCTAGAGATTAGCTATGACCCATACTATCTCCTTGCGGTTCTTTTCAATAACCTCCATCAAACGAGATTCTCATTCTCCATTCAAATCCGCAGAGATAATGATCGGGTGCATCTCATGCTCGCCTGCAAGGAACCTATACTTTAGCGACTGCTGCAAGGGCTTCATCTCTGGACAACTGGGAGCTGGAGAATCTGGCCTCTGAAAAGTCTGAATGAAGGCGACCAAAACTGCATGAGAGAACTCTCGCTGAACCTGGAAATCTGATGAAGACTGCTCTGTTGGTGTCTCTGTAATATGAATAGGGA
This sequence comes from Ottelia alismoides, assembly GCA_037367405.1. NCBI lineage: Eukaryota > Viridiplantae > Streptophyta > Magnoliopsida > Alismatales > Hydrocharitaceae > Ottelia > Ottelia alismoides. The sequence continues at coordinate 342,257 of JAZKJV010004038.1, read as the reverse complement.
TCAGTCTCCACCCTAGGTGCTGGCTATGTGGGAATCAGACATGGAATCAACTCATCAAACTCTATCCAATAAATATCTGACTCCGAGGTATGTGAATCTGAATCAAATGACGTATCTACTGCCTCGCACTCCTGAATATGATCTATTGCCTAAAATGGGTCCTCTGCCAGGAATGCGCTCTCCAAGCTCTCCTATACTAGAATCTGTGCATCAACGAGATCTGAAGGTGAGAGGATGGCTCGTGAAATTGGGTCTGACCAAGCGGCTTCATCATCTGTGATCACAAAATCGCACTCCTGGTGGACGTCTCGCTCTGCCTCTGTCATCTGCTATGAATCTGTAAGTGGCTCTGAGCAAGCTGAATCTCGCGCTTTGGTCTCATCGATCGTCTCTATTTATATACTCTCGCCCTCGACACGAAAGTATACCTTCCCGCTATCATGATCGAACACTGCCTTGGTTGTGTCCACGAATGGGCATCCTAAAATAATGGGGGTATTGGTCACATACTCAGGGATCTCCATGTCCAGCACAACGAAGTCCACAGGGAATTTCAGGCCCTGAATTGTGACAACCACATCCTTCAGCAACTCCTTCGGTGTCTTGACAAATCAATCTAGCAAACTAAAGGACCATCCTGCTCTGTCGAAGAGGGCCAAACTCGAATCGGTCGTGTAAGGCTGCCGGAAGTAGGTTGATGGAAGAGTCGTTGTCTAATAGAGTCTGATCGAACCTCTGCTCATGTATGTGGCATCTGACATAGGGAGCTCCTGCATCTGGCGTCTTGGCTGGCAGACGGTTCTAGATGGTGAAGCAGGTGGCACGAGTGAGCACATGGATCTCTGAGTGGTGGATCCTCCTCTTCCTGCGAATAGTGGTCCTCTCTCTAAGGTTCCTCTAGAAGAGGGGGATGTGCTCCAAGGCCTCCTGTAGAGTCAGATGTATCTGGAATCTGTCTATCATCTATTAGATGAACTCTAGCTGCTGGGACTTTTTGGGTTTTCTTTTTTGGTCCCCTTAGTCAAGCGGATTGCTTGAGGGAAGGGGATGGTTGGGCCCTCCTCAGATGGAGGGCTAGGATCGGGTCGCTGTTGTTGTGGCAAAGTAGAATCCATACAAACATCTCCATGCACCATAGATGGACTCACAAATGAAGAACCCTTTCCTTTATTACCAGAATAGTCTTGGGGTACAATGACAGAAAGAAAAGCAACAGGAATAGAAATGGTGGCCTCAATACCACCCTTGGCATCTGGACTTGTGCATCAGTACCACACTCTGGCTCAACATCATCTCTGGTGGCATCAGCACCACCTCCTGCATCTGGTGAAGTGACAGCCTCAGTACTGTCGGTTGGGTCTACATCCTTGGTGGCATAAGTACCACCGTAATCAACATCATCATGGGTGGCATTAGCACCACTCTCCTCCTCATCTCGTGCTCATGAATCCTCATGTGGTCGTCGCTTAGATGAGGCACCGCCGGCTGGCATCCTATTGCTCCTAAGTGTAACAAAGTCAACATCAAAAGTGTATGCAGAAATATCACCAAGTGAATCATTAGGAGTGGTAACATCTGTAAACTCTACCTGCTCAGACTTCCTCTTCATGTTATTCGATTCGGCTCGATCAGAGCTAGTATGGCGGTCTTGCCCTTCACTATCTCCCTCATCTCTTGTCGGAATTCATCCATCTCTCGTCTAAAAGTGGCATGCTGCTCGAAGACAAGGCGGGCTAAATCATCAAGAGCTGGGTTCTCATCGGCTTGCCCATGAGAACCGGATGGATGGCCTCTCTGGAAGTGAGGCTGCTGCTGCTGGGAAGGATGAGAGGGATATCGGAGATGAAACTGCTGAGGCTGCTGCTGCCTCCACGACTGTCCCTACTGATAGGGACGAGGACCATGCTGCTGGTATGGTGGTTGAGGCTGTGGGAACTGGGGTTGTTGCGGCTGGCTGAACTAGCCCCCTGAACTGGAGGTTGTTGTTGGGAAGAGGTACCTCCGGTCGACCAACAAAATCCAGGATGGTCTCGTCGGATCCCAGGCTGAGGTTGGTCATACCTAATCCCGTTGACATCCATCAACGGCTCATGCTCGTAAGTGGGTGGGGGGAGAACTGTCACGGGATAATCTGGCTCGTAGACCACCATCTGAGGGTCCTGAGATGGTGGTGGCTGGTAGTACTTCTGCTGCGGCTAGTGGAACGACTCCGCTTGAACATGGTGAACCTGTCTGGACTGGCTGGAGTGCTGTGTCGAGCTGCTGCTGGTATCAGCCCGTGACCTGAGACGGGGCTGAGAAGCCGTCTGTGCCTCCTGGAGACACTTGATCTTGGTCTTTAGGTCACTCAGTGTCTGTGCCATCTGATTTATCTGAGACATGCCCTGGCACTACTTCTTCTCAATAAGCTCGATGTGGTCCAACTTCTAGCTGATAATTCTCATATCAGTGGCCATCAACTCTGCCTATGCTGTGCCTGCTGATGATGTAGATGGATCGACATTAACCAGTGCTATCCTCTGATAGTACACGACCTGTGGATGGGGCTTCCCATGTGCATATAATCGGGTCTGGGACATCACCGTGTAGTTTTCTGCCATCTCCTCATAAATGGCCCAGAGTTGATCCTCACCCTTGGCAAAATATGAGCCCCCACATGATGCATTCACTAGCCCCTGCAACTCTGGTTTAATCCCATAGAAGAAACTCTAAACAAGGTTAAGCTTAGATATATCATGATGAGGGCACCGGTCTGTGAGCTCCCTGAATCTGTCCCACGCCTCATGAAATTGCTCATTGGGGAGCATGGAAATGTTGCTTATCAGGGCTATGGCGGCATTTTTCTGACCGAGTGGATAGTACTTATTCAAGTACTCATTCCAAAGTTGTTCCCATGAGGTGATGAATCTCCCTAGGTGCTTCAGCTAGTTGGATGATCTATCTATGAGAGAGAACAGAAAAGCCATCATCTTGATGGTGTCCTCGTCCACGAGGCGATCGTGGACAATACTGCAGATCATCTCAAACTCCTGGAGATGGAGTGTGGCTCCTCTGTGGCGAGTCCGTGGAATCGGGGTAGAAGCTAGATGGTATGAAGTGGGAGCTTGAAATCTCCTAAAATAGATGACAGTTGTATCCATCTATGTGTCAGAGTTGCACCAGGGTTGTGCAACTCTCCCATCGGTCGTGCAGGCACTGCTGGCTGTGTGGGCTCCTCAATCTCTCCACCTCATGAATCTCTGTTCCTCTGCCTCCACCGTCTCTGCACTCCTCTCCATAGGCTCTCATCTGCTCCATCTCTCAGTGCATGTCTCCCATGAAAGCCCCCCTGGTCTCTGATCTGATGTTGCATGGTCTCTAGAGAGGCTAACAGGGTGTTGTTGATGGCACCCTGATCAAGTACATAAGTCTAGGTCCGTTGGGTCCATCAGTGCACTCCTCACTGCTGGCCATGGTCTCTGCAAAGGCAAACGACCCAAACTCAGGTGCCGATAAATCGTCAACTGTCTACTGCTGTCTCTTCTCGGGCACCTCAGGACTAGTAAAAGGGTGGTCGAGGGGGAACAGGGTGGAGTCAAACTCGAGTTCGGAGAGCGGGTCTAGGCTCTTGCAAACCAACGTAGATGAGCGGACCGGAGTGCTCGAAAGCGGTGCATGATGAATCCCCATTCATCACTCTTTATTCTTTTATTTTAGCTAAATATCTTGGCAAAACATCATGTATATAGTTTTAAATACAAAAAGTTACCAATAAGCATGCAAGTGTTAAGATTCAATAATTAGCATATATTGTGCAAAAAATAAATGAATAAAGAATAAAAGAAAAAGAGGGAAATATTTAGAATAAATATTGAGTGACATGAACCCAAGAAAAGGTCCAAAATGGACCTGGTCGCCAAATAAAATAAGTAGAGAGAGAGAGATAGGGCCACTCCACCTTTTATATATTCCCCATTGGTGTATATATATTATTTTCACAAAAAATAAAAAATAAAAGGTATTATTATACCCTTGTATATATTCCTAAAAAAATAAAAATTAGAAAAATAAAATAAAACTAAAAATAAATTTCTCTCTCAATCACCTTGTACATAATACATGTATATAAGTATCATATACCTATTTATTTTACACTTGTAAATAACTAATAAAAATAAAATAAAAGTTATTTTACACTCCAAATAATATGTTGTAAATAAATAAAATATAAAATTGGGGTATTTATACAAAAACTAGAAAATAAAAATAATTTTATAAAATACCCATGTATTTTATACCTTATATAATATAATATATTGTATATACAGAATAAATTATTTTTCATAAAAATAAATAAAAATAACAAAAAAATAGTTTGGAAAATAATGAATATTTTTCATTGTGATTATTTTTTAAAATAAAATCACCTTATATTTTAAATTTATTTTTCAAATATTTTTGACCAAGCTTTTTTATTGGTCCAGGAGGGACGTTGACCCCGGTCTACTACCCCTCCCGGATTGTCTCCTTCGCTGATCCGGCTCTCTCCCCATTTTCTCCCATTTCTCTCGTACGGATCCTGTAGCCTCCTGTCCCAATTTTTCTTCCTGCTCCTCCCTAGTGGATCAGCGACCCTCGTGGAACCCTAGGGAGTCACGGATCATTCTTGGATTGCGTGCGTGCCTCGATTCTCTCTGGCCATCGGGGATGCCTATAAAACCTTCACTCAACATCCCAGGTCGGTAGCTCACGTCGCACTCTTCTCTGGTACCCTAGAACCACTCCCCTTAGTGACAGCAATCGGTATTGGGCCTTAGTGATCGGAGAAGACTGTTGCAGCCGACACTCGAGCTTCGTGGCCAGAGCTCTGCCACGACAAGCTTCCTCCGCCTTCCGTAGCGAGGTTGAGGCGACAACCCCCTTCGACAGCACCACCTGGAGCTTAGGATTCAGATAGGACCCTCAAGTAGCTTCCATTTCGTCCCTAGGTCCTATATCCGATCGAATATTTCATCTTCGTCCTTCCGCCGACTTTAACCCGTCGCTCTGAGCCTTATCTGCCACCTTCACTCATTCTGATCGACACCCCATCTCACCGTCACCCTCCTTATGTGACCTGATGATCCAAATCTTGGATGTACAAGCCTAGATTAGGCCCTAGGTTCCTTCTGTCACTTCGTCGGAACCCCCACCTCCATTCAGTGCCGCTTCCCTTTGTCTTTGGTTCAATAACCCTGACCGGAGCTCTGCTCCAAGTCTGAGCTTTCCTCTGAAGCTGTTTGCGCGTGTGGATACACCCCGAATCTCCTTCGACCCTCTTCGCCGGAGCTCGCCCAAGTCCCATCCTCTTTCCCGGGGATCCGACCGTCGGCGGACCCATCTGTCCCTTCCACTCGATGCGGAGGAGATACACGAGTCTGTTGCCACCGTCAGATCGTTCATCGGTGCCCCTAGATCTCCCTTGGCGCTCCAGTGAGCTTTGCCTAGGTAGAGTTCTTCCCGATCCTCTCTTTGTCGTGTGATTACTCCCCTCCGCCAGATTGCGTCACTGTCGTCCAATGCCTGCAGCTGTCAGGCCGTTAGATCTGACATCTAACGGCCCCTGTACCGCATATGTAGCCGACCAGTCAGAGCCATTGGATCCACCAGCTGGACACGTTAGAGACACTCACCTCGCCTCCACTCAGCACCCGACACCTATCCACCCCACGCGCGACGCACGAGCGACTTGGTTAATTTGCTCCGCTACCCCTATAGTTAGTTTCTTTTATTAGTTAGTCTGTAAAATAAAAAGTACACAGTAGGGTAAGTTGCACTTTTGCTCCTGTAGTTTTTTTAGTATTTACTTTTCATTCCTTCCAGTGTGGCAGCACTTGCTTCGTCACATGTATTTGTAGGATAATTGCTTGCAGTACCCTCGATTTATGTTTTGTTATGTTTTGAAGGGATAGTTTTATTATTTGCACTTATACCCTTGTGCGTGTTGATATTGGACGTGTTGAATTTGTTTTAAAAATTGTAATTTGGGCCCCAAAGATTTCACGCGTGTTATTATTTAGCCCTTGGAATAAGTTCTTGTTGCAAATCAGTCCCTTTGTGTTGTGCTCTTTCTGTTTGCTTTGATAAATAGCAAATTTCATCCAAAAATCATGAGATTTTGAAACATGGTTCCTGCCATGGTGTAGAAATTTCCTTGAGTTTTTGGTTGCATTTTGTTGTCGTTTATTATTTTTAGAAATTCGAAAACCACAAAAATAGCTCATATTTGTTTTTAAAAATCCATTAAAAATATTAAAAACCCCTTGAAAAATTCCAAAAAAATTCTCGTTTGCTTGTTTTGTCGTGTTTTATTTCATTCCAAGTTTCACCTTATTCCAATTTATAAAACCCAAAAAAATTGAAAAAGACTAAAATTCTTAGAAAAATCATTAAAAATTCATAAAAAATCAAAAAAATGTATTTTCTTCTTCTGTAGTTAGATTTACTTGTAGTTTCACATTAAATTATTGCTCGAATTTTATAGGCATTTTATGTATTTTTAACTTGCCTTTAGATTCGGGACGTATACTGTTTAGCATTTTTAGCCTTATTTCATTTTTAGAGAATTAACTAAAAATAATAAAAATTCAAGAAAGTTAACAAAACATCTGAATATTTTAAAAACTCAAAAATATTTTTATATAAATTTTCTGGGTATTTTTTATGATTTAAATAATTGTGTGTTTGTGACTTTTTGAATCCTTTTAGCCTTTTCTAAATATTAAAAATTCCAAAAAAATTTGAAAAAAAATATAAAATCCACCAAATTCATTATTTTCTGGACTCTTGACTACTTTTCACCTGCACATTCCGTCCTCCTTGTGTTTGACCCTGCTAGATATACCAGGTAAAATAAAATAGCAAGGCCGCTACATTTGCTTGATTGATCGATTTACTTTGGTGGTATTCTTTTCCTTGTTGAGTCCGATCTGAGTGGTTGAGGCCGCAACGACCATTGAAATTATTTACCCTTAGTTGCTCGGGATTTTTCAGCTCAACAGAATGGCACCGTTGCTGGGGAGCATGGCTTAGTAGTCAGTTTCCTTTTTGTGTGATTTCTAGCTTATTATTTCTTATATATTTTGAAATAACTATGGTCTGACACAATTTTGTTCTGACTTTCTTGCGAGGGCCCGATGAGTGAGTATGGCAATCTTCGGAGAACCGATGCACCCGCGTGACTTGGAGGCGGCTTGTTTCTACATCGAGCCATAGGAAAGCGTGAGAGAGCCGGAGCAGAAGTGTGGAGAGTTGTAGTGTAGTTAGCTTAGCTTAGACTTTATTTCTGCATTATTATTGTAATAATACAGGACAGACACTCTCAGACTTGGTGATTGCGTCGGGATCTGTTTCGCCGAGCACCGGTGTGCTCGGGGGACCTCACCGCGGATTTTTCGTCGGTTTTGATTTTCCACCGATTTCTTTACTGCCTATCTGATTTTCGAAGGTTTTGGCCCCTAGATTTAGGATTTTCTCTGATTGTGATGTAAATAATTAAGGCCCAACCTTAATTATTTGCCTGCTCCTATAGATCGATAATTGGACTTGATTAATTAACTCACAAAGAAAAAGTTAATTTAATTAGGCTTGAGTCCACGTGTCGTAAGGAACCACATACAGCACGTACAGGACCCGTTGTGGCGGGTGACGAGTCGCTAAATACGATATTTAGTTTGGTCACGTTGTAATAAGTGTACTTAGCGATTCGGTCAGAACCGAGAGAAGGATCTCCGTGAAGAGTGTCTCGGCTTTAATTTATATCATGGGCAAGTCCGGGGTCGAACTCAGGGAGGTAAAGGAACAACTTGGGTTTAATTTGCAAATGAAGATTTTAGATTTCCAAACGGTATTTTTTTATATTTTTTAATGCAAATAGGATGCCAAAATGCACAATGCAAGTGAACTAATATACTAAGAAAGCATACAACTTAGCCAAATTAAGTTTAATGTCAAATCAGTTCAATTCAGCCAAATTATATTTTTCCTAGAATACTAATCCAGAGATGAACACAAAACACATTTTTTTGGAATTTTATGGGATAAAACGCATTAACTAAAAATACACACTTTTTATGGGTTTTTTCGCAATTTGTCACACAAACAGTACGCAAAAATTATGAAAAAATTACTGGAATGAAAACATGATGCAAGGAAGCTACAGTAATTTTTTTGGAATTTTTTGACAAGTTATGAATTTTTTTTATGGATTTTTTAGTGGAAACAGAGTGACAGTGAGTAAATAATTCTTAATAAATCCACGTTATCAAATTAATCAAAATGCGAATTATCTCAAGTATATGTTTACATATAGAATCCAGGAGACTTGAAATTTTGCAAAAAAGATGTCTGTGGATTTAATTAAAAATCAAATACAAAAATCACTCTACAATTTATTTCAGGCACAAGATAACTCCACTTTGGATGAAATTTGGACTGTATATCAATCATATATCACGACATCATATGTAATTTTTGTGGAATTTTTAGAACAACCGTTTGTGAGATATAAATTTAAGAGCTCAATTTGGGTAAAATATGCAGAATTTCAGTTACACAATTTTAATTAATTACCCAAATATCACAAAAATACAAATAAATACTCAGATGACAGAGAATTAGTTGCTCAACATAATGGAATTTTTCATTGAATAAAACGATGCCAAACTGAGGTCCAAATTAATGCATAAACATAGGGGTGTCTCTGCAAACTCAGAAAACTATATTTACAAAGCAAATATATACAGGGACTGATTTGCAATTACTAAAACATGAAAGGATAGACTTGAAATTTTTACAATAAAAAATTACCCTCCCTTCTTCCTTCTTCGTTCAACGCAGGAGAGGAACCCAAATTGAGGGTGGGTCGACGGCGGCTATGGCGGCTCGCCGAGAGCTTCGAAGGCGGGCGGAGGCGGCGGAGGGGAGACACGCGCAGCTGCGCGTGGGGGTCGGCGGATGCGCGGGGCGCGGCGTCGGCTGGGGCCGCTGGAGGATGAAGGGGGGAGCGGCTGTGGGATGGCGGAGCCGTCGCTCTCTGCGGCGGAAGGGAAAGGCGGCCGCGCGGTCGTCCTCCGCAGCTGGGAGTGCGGCGGCGAGGCCGGCTGGAGTGGCCGCTGGGCGGCGATGGCGGTGGAGGATGGATGGGAGGGGCGGTGGGCGGCACAACGCCTGCTGCTCCTTCCGCTATTTTTTTTATTTTTTTTTTGATTTTTTTTTCTGATGTAATAAAAGGGAAGTTTTTTTTGTTTTAGATTTTAAATTTTTTATAATTTTGATTAGACAGGGATTAAACATGATAAAAAAATGATGATGGTGAGGATAATAAATTAAACAAATGAGGGGGAAAATGGTGTGATGGTGGTGGTGGAAGGGATGATATGTTTGTGCTAAAAAAATTTTGCAAAAAGACCAGATAAACTAAAATTACCTACGATGAACGCGGATGCCTATGGAGTGCTCGTGAGAGCACAGTCTTTGCTCGAATCGCCGGCGCGCGATGAGCTCGAGCAGCGCACGGTTGCGGCTGCGATGTTGGCCAAAAAACCAACGGATCACACCGGAGAGAGGGCCGTCGTCGCTCGACCGCGGTTGCGTTGCTGTCACCAATTCAACTCTGGGAACTAGGCTCTCCTCACATAAAGATGGATCAAAGGCAAATTGAGGAGGATGGAATGTATATAAAGAAATAGAAAAAATGGAAGTTAGAATTAAGATGGAGTGGGATGGAGGTTAATAAAATGGTGGAGTTGAATTAGAAGTTAGAAAAATGGTGGGGTTGAATGGTGGTTGGTGGTATAGAGTTGAATGGTGGTTATTGTAGAGAATGAAAATTAAATAAAAAATGAAATAAAGTTGGCTACTTTAATTACAATAATTTAAAAAGAGAAGACAATAAGTGGAGAATTTACAAAAGAAGACAAACAACATGTACATATTTTTTTTGTTTGCTTTTCTTTTTATATATTTTTTTGTCTTTTTAATAGTAGCTATGTACAATAAGAAAATACAATAAAATAGTACAATCAAAATACAACACCATAATGATTTTTTTGAATTTTTAGTAATTAAGAAAGATAAAAATAAAAAATGAAGAAAGAAAGAATATATACATAGTATACAATGTACATCTAGGTCCCAAAACCCAACTTTTGCAAATGAGCTCCGATTTTAATGAAACCACTTCCGTTGGATAGATAATTTTCTAACTTGAACTTTAAAAGTGAGTTTGGTGAATTTGGAGTTCATACGGAGCGGGAATTTAGCTTGGAAGTTGGTCTTTACGGCTTTTTCCCATTGGGATCTAGGAGTATTTATTTGAGGTAAATTTTGTTTTGTATTTTTGTATTTTTATATACATTGATATGAACATGTTGGAGAAAGAATTAGCCAAAAAGGAGTTGATATGAAATTATTAAAAATACATAAAGTTAAGGGCTATTTACATGTATAAAACTCCTTTGATTTTGCGGCTTTTTATTGTTAATTTATTTTGTACAATCTAATATACAATAATTCATGTATTTTATTTACAAGAGTCATTTGTTAATTTATTGATTTTATATACATTTATTAGGGAATTTACTCGTGGATTTTGCTAAGATCAAGATATTGAGATGATGAATCGTGGATTCATCACCCCCCTATACTTAAACTTTGCTAGTCCTCGAGCAAATAAAGAATGAATAAGTGAGGTTAACCCCTGACTGTGCATGTGAATACAAGACTTGATCCGTTCAAGAACTCTCGGTTTTAGAGATCCTAAAATTCTAAGCTGAACCAAGCTCTAGTCAAAAGGTATCCAATTTCCCTAATCATCAGACTCTCTTTGTATACATATATAGTAGAGATATGACTTTAAGTGTTGACCGCGGTTACAAGAGTAGAGTCACAACGTCACCCAAGGTTCCAGTCCAAGAGACTCTCCTAAGGACCCGATCCTCAACACTAGGGAATAAACCATTTCTTGCATCCAATCCACCGTCTCTTTAGTTGTCAGACTTGAAAGTGTAGATGGAAGGCCAGTTGATGGAGGGCATAGGATTGTGTCATTTCTTCTCTCCCTCTCATTGGAACAAGGATCCTCTCAAGTGCCTTATTACTCAACGCATTTTTTTGGTGTTAATCAGTGCGTCCGTCAAGAGAAGTTGGAGCCGTCTGCACTTGTTTTCCTGGGAGTACACCGGGGTGTGTCTTTTTTGAGTATCTATTATACCTTCTACACCCAGACTTGTAGCATTTACGATGCAGAGCCCTTTTTTGGTGCAAGCCCGACTCCTGGTCCTAATAGCGGTGGTCCAAGTGGACACTTTGAAATGGTTGGGAGCGCTCGCCTTTGGTGGAAGCTCTTTGATATTTGACTTTGTATGGAATGAGAGCTTTTCTTTGACATTTCATTGATTTGTAGTATTTTTGGCTAGCTCCACTGCTTTTACCAAGAGTTGGTGCACACTGATCAACATTTTTTTTTATTTTATCACACCCTGGCACATAGGTAAATGTCAAGAGATAGTACAAGAACCATGTTCTCATACTGGCTAAAGATGCTGACACTCAGGTTTCATGAAGCCTTCATTGATTTTATCCCATCCTCGAGCATCATCAAATCAAGTCCAAACTCAAATCCCTCATCCCAGATCCTCAAGTGAAATTTCAACTCATCTCATCATAACTGCAGTCGTGTATGTGAGGTGTTGATCATATTCTTAAGGTAGAGACTAAGCATGCAATATAGCACACAAATCTTTCAAACTAGGGAAATGTGAATAATTAAGTCCAAGACCCTAATGACTAAGGCAGGTTAACTCAAAATCTCAAGACCTCATAAACCAAGTGTTCTTGAACATCACTAGTCTTGTGTGAAAGTGAATGTGTCAGGGGTTAAACCAACTTATTAGTTAGTTTTTTTTAGTTTTTTTTAAAGTTTTACAAAAAAGTGTTTTTTTCTTCAAAAAGTTTTTTTTTGACAAACAAAGGCAAAGAAGTTTTTTTTTTTAGAAAATTTTTGCTCTTTTTTTTCAAGAGTTTTTTTTAAAGATAGGTAGATAAGAAAGGACTTTTTTTTAAAGAGGATTTTTTTTGAAAAGGTTTTTTTATTTTTTTTTGAAAATATAGATAAATAAGAAAGGACACATTTTTTTTGAAAAGATTTTTTTAGAGCAAATAAGAAAAGAGAATAAAAAACATTTTTTTTGAAAAGTTTTTTTTAAGAGTTTTTGAAAAAGTTTTTTTTTACCCACCCCATAATTATTGTATAATATATATACAAAAATACGTGAAAGTACGAGCTATGGGTAAAGTATATATGTAATATATACACGCCCCCCTATACTTAGCATGTGCTATGTCCTCATGGCACAAGAAGCGAGAAAAAGACATAGCTCGTGCTAAGCGTAGGATGGCTAAAATAATAAATAGTATAGAAGTCGATCCGCCCCCCTATACTTAGGCTCTGGACATCCTAAGTGTAGAAGAAGAGCAAAAATGGGGCGGACGAGGTCAAGAAGAGAAATGGATGAGTATACATATGGAGGGCATCGGCTACCCCTATACTTAGGCTCTTGGTAAGCCTAAGTATAGGACAAGAATAAGTGTAAGAACCGATGTGATCTGGAGAATATACAAAGAAGGGCGAATGTACAAGAGGAATGAATCTTCTAAGATGTTGAATCTTGATGCTGCATCTTCATGATGAGTAATATGATGTATCTGCTCTGTGCTCACTCTGCATGAAGTTGATGACCTCGACTTGGACTAACTGCTCTTTTGAATCCACAAAATGCTTCAACAGTTGTCCATTTACCAAATGAGACTGTGCACCATTTGTGAGATCAGCTATCTCTACACTTCCATTCTCGTGCACTTTCTTAACAATAAAGGGACCTGTCCATTTAGATTTGAGCTTCCCATGGAACATCTTCAACCTGGCATTGAACAACCATACCTTTTGTCCAGGGACAAAGTCTTTGCATCTAATGTGCTGATCATGCCATCTCTTTACTTTGTCCTTATAAATCAAACTGTTGTCAAATGCCTTGTTTCGGATTTCCACGAGCTCGTTCAAGTTCAAGTCTCGACAAAGCTTCCCTAGGTGACAACTCCAGTTAATCTTCTTAATTGCCCATTCGGATTTATGAATCAATTCTGCGGGCAAATGGCATGGCTTGCCATAGATCATTCTAAATGGTGAAGTACCCAATGGTGTCTTGTAGGCTGTCCTATAGGCCCACAGAACTTGGTCCAAAAGCTGAGACCAGTTCTTCCTATTGGGACGAACCAATTTCTGCAAAATACTCTTCACCTCTCTGTTCGAAACCTCTGCCATGCCGTTGGACTGTGGGTGGTAAGGACTAGTAACTCTATGCTCAAATCCATAGTCCTTAGCTAAAGATCTCATATCTCGATTCACAAAATGGCTACCCCCATCAGATATCAAAATTTTTGGCACCCTGAACCTAGCAATAATATGATCTCTCACAAACTTACAGACAGTCTTGCTGTCTGCGGTTCGGGTTGGGATAGCCTCCACCCACCTGGATAAATAGTCAACCGCCAACAATATGTACTCATGTCCTTGGCTGTTGGGAAAGGGACCCATAAAATCTATGCCCCATGCATCAAAAACATCACAAATAATCATCGGTTGCATGGGCATCTCATCTCTCCGTCCAACTGTCCCTCCCATCCTTTGACAGATAGGCCACGACCGTACAAAATCAATAGCATCTCTAAACAAGGTCGGCCAGTACAATCCACATTGAAGTACTTTGTGAGCGGTTCTCTTTCCCGAATGGTGTCCTCCAGCCTCAAGTGAATGACAATATGTGAGGACACTCTGGTATTCCTCCTGAGGAATACACCTTCTCCAAACACAATCCGGTCCTTCGAAGAAAAGGAAAGGATCGTCCCAGTGGTATCTCCTCGAATCCGACTTCAGTCGATCAATGCTGCTCCTAGTCCAACCATGGGGAACCTGCTTGGAGACAAGATAGTTCACCATGTTGGCATACCACGGGAGTGAATCAATAACACAAATTGACTCATCTGGGAAGGTTTCTCTAATCCGCTCATGATCAGGAGAATCCTTAAGTTCAATCCGAGAAAGGTGATCAGCCACAACATTCTTCACTCCAGGTTTATCCTTTATCTCCAAATCAAATTCCTGGAGGAGTAAAATCCACCTAAGAAGACGCGCCTTCGCATCCTTCTTTTCCATTAAATATCGAATGGCTGTGTGATCAGTATAAATTGTCACCTTAGAGCCCAAAATATATGATCTGAACTTCTCGAGGGCCCATACTACTGCGAGCATTTCCTTTTCAGTCACTGTGTAATTCTTCTGTGTAGGATCTAAAACTTTGCTCGCATAATGAATCGCAAACGGAATCCCCTCTCGCCGTTGTCCTAACACAGCTCCTATAGCAAAATCTGAAGCATCAGTCATGATCTCAAAGGGGAGAGACCAGTCAGGAGCTTGTAGGATAGGCGAGGCACAAATCTTCCTCTTCAAGAGCTCAAAGGCCTCCAGACACCTGTGATCTACAATGAACTCTGTGTCTTTTCCTAAGAGCTCAGTCAGTGGGCGGGCGATCTTTGAAAAATCCTGAATGAATCTCCTATAGAATCCAACATGCCCTAAGAATGACCGCACTGACTTCACGTTGGTAGGTGGATCGAGTTTCTTGATCACCTCCACCTTGGCAGGGTCAACCTCCATTCCCCTTTTGGAGATGACATGCCCCAACACGATACCCTCCGTCACCATAAAGTGACTCTTCTCCCAGGAGAGTACCAGATTCACCTCTCTACACCTCGTGAGGACTCGGTCCAAGTGCGCTAAACATGTATCAAAAGAATCACCATGAACCGAGAAGTCATCCATGAATACTTCCAGGAAATCTCCCACCATCTCGGCAAATATGGCTATCATGCACCGCTGAAATGTGCCCGGGGCATTGCAGAGCCCGAATGGCATGCGCCTGAAAGCATAAGTACCGAATGGACATGTGAATGTGGTCTTTTCCTGGTCCTCAGGGGCAATGGCCACCTGGTTGTAGCCTGAGTACCCGTCAAGAAAACAGAAGAATTCTTTCCCTGCTAGTATCTCCAAGATCTGATCAATAAAAGGCAAGGGAAAGTGATCTTTCTTGGTCGCAGCATTCAGGCGCCTGTAGTCAACACAGACACGCCACGACGTAGGTACTCGTGTCGCGATCTCTACCCCCTCCTCGTTGGTGACCATCTGAATTCCCGACTTCTTCGGGACAACATGAAGTGGGGCCACCCACTTGGAGTCAGAAATAGGGTATATAAACCCTGCTTTGCACCATTTCTCAATCTCTTTCTTCACCACTTCCCGTAGATTGGGGTTAAGTCTCCTTTGGAACTCACGGGAAGGTCTCACATTATCCTCAGTAAAAATGTGGTGCGAGCAGAGAGCGGGGTTGATGCCCACGAGATCCGACACTGTCCAGCCTATTGCTTTGCGGTTCCTCTCTAAGACCTCTAACAACCTAGACTCCTGTTCTAAAGTCAAGTCTGAGCTAATGATGACAGGATATCTCTCTTTGGGTCCCGCAAGAAAGGCATACTTAAGTGTAGGAGGTAGTGATTTCAGTTCTGGCAATGTGGTATCATCAAGCAGATCTGGCTGAACTGAATCTGAATCTGGTTCCATGCTGCATGAAGGTGGGCTAAGCTGAGTAGTACTCGCCACCAAATCAGAAGTAAAGGGAGTCGGATTGCCAAAGAAACGCGGTAGTTCGGCCAAAGCCGCGTCCGACTCATCTTCTATATCCCACGATCGTTCCGAAGGGGATGGAACTGACAGATCCAGATGGATCTCTGTGTCATCATGGGAATAGATAGAGGCATCTCTCACAAGATCAGACAACACCTGGCAAACTGCATCATCCACTATACCCTTTCCAGATGAAAGGGACTCGCTCTGTCCTGAAGGAATCTGTCCCCAAATCCCAACTGTGCTAATCAAACTGCAATCTGCCTCTGAAGATGAATACTCTGTGCTACTCTCTGAATCAGGTCGCTGACACTTGGTTTGCTTCATCTCAAGGTTCACTTCTCCGCCTGGAGAACGGAACTTCATCATTCCCGTACCATAATCGAAAGCTGCGCCTGCGGTCCTAAGGAAGGGCCGCCCAAGAATGATCTGAGATTCTCTCCAATGATTGGGGGTCTCCATGTCCAAGACTGTGAAGTCAACTTGATAGTTCTGCCCCTCAATCGAGATAACTACGTTCTTCACTTCTCCCTTAGGTCTCTTCACTGATCGATCAGCGAATTGGAGTAAGGCTCTAGATTTGCGAAGTGGTCCCAACTCCAATTTCTGATATAATGCTAAGGGCAGTAAGTTGATTGAAGAACCGTTATCTAAGAGTGTGCGTGAAAAATGCAATGTCGTCAATACGACTCTCCACATAATGAGCACCCATGTCTCTCTTTTTCCTTGGCAAAGTCTGATTCTTGAGACAATAGGTTGTGGCTACCGATAAGACATGTGTCTTTATATTTCGGTTATCTTTCTTCCTGCTAACCCTTGTAGGTGTGCATCTCACCTTAAGGTATTTTTGGAAGGCAGGATGGTTAGCCACATATTCATCAAATGGCACCTTAACTGTGATGTTTTCTTTACAAAACCGTGCCATATCGGGGTCATCTTTATGAATCTTTTTGATGCGCTTTCCTGCCGTAAGAGCACGGGGGAAAGGGATTGAAGCTAGGGAAACAGAGGATGAAGAATCTGAATCATGAACTGAAAGATCATTCTTTGCATTAACGGAAACAGAGTTCTTCATACAAGAATCTTTTTGATGCAACATGGACTCAAAATCTAAACTATCTACTACAGGTTGTGGAATAGAAGCTGGAGTGGTATCCGCCACAACCGGAGATGCAAGGTCCTCCGTAGACTCAGAAGAATATCCATGCTGACGATGCTGCATACGTGCTCTCCTCCTCCTCTCGGCTCCTGAATGGAAATCCTCGAATGATGCTGATGGGGCTCCGAAATATGATGCCTCTCCTCCTCGTCCTCTGAAGACTCCTCAGGTAGAGCTCCAGAGATGCCCCTCCTCGTGTCCCTCGCCCGATCAGGTACGATCACGGTCCTTCCGCTCCTGAGTGACATGTGGTTAGTCTCGTCACACAAAAGAATCTCATGTTCAGATCTAGGAGATACTGAATAGTATACCTGACCAAAGTGCTGCTGAGAACTAGATCTGTTCAGGCTATTGGGGTTAGCCTAAACTTGGGCTGGGATAGAGGTAGAGGGTGCATTCTGCTCGTCTCGCCATCTAGACAGGCGGTTGACATCCACCCGTAAGTCATGAATCTCGTTCCTGTAGGAACGTAGCTCGTCGAGTATCTGCTGTTGTATATCCACGGGACTAGACGAAGAAGGAAGTGGATAAGACTGGGAAGAAGAACGGGAAGACTGGCCCTGCTGGCCAGAGTACTGCCTCTGCTGCTGCTGCTGGGGTTGCGGACCCTGCTGTCCCGCTTGGTAATGGCCCTGTCGGCCATGCTGCTGGTACTGCTGCCTCTGCTGCTGGGGTGGCTGGAATCCAGGGCTCTGTTGTGAAGGAGGTGGAGCGGAGGTGAATGCGATGTTGTGAAAGGTCGGGGAACGCTGGTAGGTCTGTCGGTCTCCCGTACTTCCCTGCCTGGCAGGGTCCTGAGTATACCATACTCCATTCACCTCCCAAACCGGTGGAGGCTCCTCCTGGACTGTCTCTGCTAATGGAGGTGGCTGCTGGAAAGAGTGGGTGTAGGATTGGTCCTGCTCCCACGGCTGGGGTTGCCCTGACACCACTGCTCCTGAACATGGTGAACTCGGTATACGGGAACAGAGGGTGCAGTCGCGGCAGGTATCTTTATCTTAGATACCCTATCAGTCAACTCCTCCATTTGTTTTGGGATCTTGGAGACGCTCCGGTCTAACTCATCAATCCTCCTGTCGATCCTCTCTACTACAGTAAGCTTGTCAGTAAGGAGTCCCATGCTAGGGATCACATCCTGAGAGATCAACTACAGCTGATTTTCCCCCTCCAAGTGAGAGTGAACTGGGGGATGGTGTAGAGGCCCTGCTGGCCATCTGTGAGCGGCTAGTTTCAGCCATCTGCTCGATACCCTCCAGACGGTATCCGCTCCTCGTGATGTATAGCTGCCTCCACAGGCAGCGCTCACTAAACCCTGCATCTCAGGGTTGAGACCAGTGAAAAATGATTGGACCAAGATGTTATCATTTAGTCCATGACAGGGACACTTCTGCAGGATGTCCTTGAATCTTTCCCAAGCATCACAAAAAGCTTCATGGGGTAATTGGGAAAAACTCGTAATGCGCGTCCTCATCATGTTAGTTCTACTCAAAGGGTAGAACTTCTTCAAAAACAGGTCCTTGAACTGGGCATATGTGGTGACAACGATCCCAAGATTCTTTACCCAGTAATCAGCTTTGCCACCCAAGGCAAATGGAAGGGCTTTGAGCCCTAATATAATCCTGGCTAATATTTTGATTTTTGAGGTTAGCGCAGATAAGCTCAAAGTCCCTTAAGAATGCATATGGTTCCTCAGAAGCATTCCCATCAAAATGTGGCAGCAGGTTCAGAAAGTGCGGCTTTCAACTCAAAGTCAACCTCAGGTTCGGCCGGATTTAAGTAGTTCCGAATTTGATATTGTCCGGGGTTATACGCCGCATCCATTGGTAGTTGGACCCCAACATTCAACTGTCCTAACTGAGCTCTGAGAAGTGCGTGTTGCTGCTCAGATGCAGCTAATCTGGCAAGTATCATTCTCATTGGGTCTTCATTGTTCTCTTCTTCCTCTTCTTTCTTCTTTGGAGGCATTTTTCTTGTGTCTTCTTTAGGTCCTGAATCGGCAATGTGTTCTTGATTAGAAGAGGATTTGTGAATCAAGATATTCTCATCGAGGCGAAGGTCTTCCTCGGTGAGGTGGGAAGAGAGAAAGGGAATGGTTTGAGAGTAACCATCCCGAGAGTGGGTGATCCTGGGCTCAAGAGGGTCATGAGTCCAGGTTGGTCCATGTTGCGCATGGACCTGTGAAGACATACTTCTTGGAGGGTTCAACGGGAAATTCGCAAGGTCCGAATAATTATCCCCCCAATCAGTCATCTTCGATGTCAAAAGAACCGATTAGAACACGATATTTCAATGAGGTGCTAGTTCTACGGTGCACGTAAATGTGCGGAGTAAACTCACACAATACAAACGCAATTCAAACCCTCGATTTCACCAACTCAACACGTGAAGGCCGTAAGAGTTCGGCCGAATTATCTTGTCAATTTTAGTTGGTGAGAATACAATCTTGGAAAGATTAACGAGCTGTTAGGTGTCCGTATTTTCCTACAGACTGACCCGGTTCTTACGACTAGTGTCGCCTGAAAATAAAGAACCAGTAGTAAGTAAGAAATCCAGACTTGGCTCTATCCTAGGGTCGTCTCTCTCTCACTTGCAAGTAAAACAAACAATGAGGGCTTTATGCACCCGAGAACAAGGGTTCTTTTTATTCCAATTATTTTAAATCGACCTGCTCAATTCAGTCCCAATTTTAGAGTTAGGTTATCACTTGAAATTTATGTGAACACACAAGCACGTCTACCGTTCAGTCCCAATTTCCTTTTAACCTTAAGTTATAAAACAAGAGGGGAATCGGAAATCAGAATGCAAACGAGAAACTATGATGCATGCTCAGAAGAAGGTATACTTACAGTGAATCCCAGCACTCTTCATGCGTTATGCAGAACAGAATTTTTAAATGTTACACTAAATGCATGCAGATCGAGAAAAACCGCACCTAAACAGTATACTATTAGCGGGGAAGAATTGATTGAATTTGAGCTAAGTAGTACGTGTCTATGTGCGTCTCATTATGAATCTTATAAGATATGTGAATCTTCTAAGATATGTGTGGCCTAAATTACGATGGGCACAAATAAATTTGAATCTAAACTACCGTGTGCCTAATCCTTAGTTTCGCCACTCAAGTCGAGCCCCACCCTCGCCGGAGAGTGAAACAGGCTCGACACACCACAAATAATGTCCAAGTCTTTTTTACACACGCGAGCTCTCAAACAAGGAGCCGCTATAAAGGAGCAACTACCTAAATAATTACAAAAATTTTTACAAAAATTCTCTCGAAGATAAATTAATTCCTCCTCGTACTTCAGCAGTCGGCGCGCGTCGCGTCCGTCGACCTCCGATGCACTTCAAGTCCATCGGGCCCTCGCAAGGAAAATGAGATTTATATTAGAGAGATAAAACACAATATATACAAAAATATGAAGAGAAATAATTGAAAGGAAATGGATTAATTACAAGTGGCTCGGGGGTCAGACTACCCGAGTAAATGAAATATAAAATCCAAATTTTTAAACTAATCCCTAAGCCGTTTGCCTCCCCGGCAACGCGCCATCTGACGAGTCGCTAAATACGATATTTAGTTTGGTCACGTTGTAATACGTGTACTTAGCGATTCGGTCAGAACCGAGAGAAGGATCTCCGTGAAGAGTGTCTCGGCTTTAATTTATATCCCGGGCAAGTCCGGGGTCGAACTCAGGGAGGCAAAGGAACAACTTGGGTTTAATTTGCAAATGAAGATTTTAGATTTCCAAACGGTATTTTTTTATATTTTTTAATGCAAATAGGATGCCAAAATGCACAATGCAAGTGAACTAATATACTAAGAAAGCATACAACTTAGCCAAATTAAGTTTAATGTCAAATCAGTTCAATTCAGCCAAATTATATTTTCCTAGAATACTAATCCAGAGATGAACACAAAACACATTTTTTTGGAATTTATGGGATAAAACGCATTAACTAAAAATACACACTTTTTATGGGTTTTTTCGCATTTGTCACACAAACAGTACGCAAAAATTATGAAAACATTACTGGAATGAAAACATGATGCAAGGAAGCTACAGTAATTTTTTTGGAATTTTTTGACAAGTTATGAATTTTTATGGATTTTTTAGTGGAAACAGAGTGACAGTGAGTAAATAATTCTTAATAAATCCACGTTATCAAATTAATCAAAATGCGAATTATCTCAAGTAGATGTTTACATATAGAATCCAGGAGACTTGAAATTTTGCGAAAAAGATGTCTGTGGATTTAATTAAAAATCAAATACAAAAATCACTCTACAATTTATTTCAGGCACAAGATAACTCACTTTGGATGAAATTTGGACTGTATATCAATCATATATCACGACATCATATGTAATTTTTGTGGAATTTTTAGAACAACCGTTTGTGAGATATAAATTTAAGAGCTCAATTTGGGTAAAATATGCAGAATTTCAGTTACACAATTTTAATTAATTACCCAAATATCACAAAAATACAAATAAATACTCAGATGACAGAGAATTAGTTGCTCAACATAATGGAATTTTTCATTGAATAAAACGATGCCAAAACTGAGGTCCAAATTAATGCATAAACATAGGGTGTCTCTGCAAACTCAGAAAACTATATTTACAAGCCAAATATATACAGGGACTGATTTGCAATTACTAAAACATGAAAGGATAGACTTGAAATTTTTACAATAAAAAATTACCCTCCCTTCTTCCTTCTTCGTTCAACGTAGGAGAGGAACCCCAAATTGAGGGTGGGTCGACGGCGGCTATGGCGGCTCGCCGCGAGCTTCGAAGGCGGGCGGAGGCGGCGGAGGGGAGACACGCGCAGCTGCGCGCGGGGGTCGGCGGATGCGCGGGGTGCGGCGTCGGCTGGGGCCGCTGGAGGATGAAGGGGGAGCGGCTGTGGGATGGCGGAGCCGCCGCTCTCTGCGGCGGAAGGGAAAGGCGGCCGCGCGGTCGTCCTCCGCAGCTGGGAGTGCGGCGGCGAGGCCGGCTGGAGTGGCCGCTGGGCGGCGATGGCGGTGGAGGATGGATGGGAGGGGCGGCGGGCGGCACAACGCCTGCTGCTCCTTCCGTTATTTTTTTTATTTTTTTTTTGATTTTTTTTTCTGATGTAATAAAAGGGAAGTTTTTTTTGTTTTAGATTTTAAATTTTTTATAATTTTGATTAGACAGGGATTAAACATGAAAAAAAAATGATGATGGTGAGGATAATAAATTAACAAATGAGGGGGAAAATGGTGTGATGGTGGTGGTGGAAGGGATGATATGTTTTGTGCTAAAACAATTTTGCAAAAAGACCAGATAAACTAAAATTACCTACGATGAACGCGGATGCCTATGGAGTGCTCGTGAGAGCATAGTCTTTGCTCGAATCGCCGGCGCGCGATGAGCTCGAGCAGCGCACGGTTGCGGCTGCGATGTTGGCCAAAAAACCAACGGATCACACCGGAGAGAGGGCCGTCGTCGCTCGACCGCGGTTGCGTTGCTGTCACCAATTCAACTCTGGGAACTAGGCTCTCCTCACATAAAGATGGATCAAAGGCAAATTGAGGAGGATGGAATGTATATAAAGAGATAGAAAAAATGGAAGTTAGAATTAGATGGAGTGGGATGGAGGTTAATAAATGGTGGAGTTGAATTAGAAGTTAGAAAAATGGTGGGGTTGAATGGTGGTTGGTGGTATAGAGTTGAATGGTGGTTATTGTAGAGAATGAAAATTAAATAAAAAATGAATAAAGTTGGCTACTTTAATTACAATAATTTAAAAAGAGAAGACAATAAGTGGAGAATTTACAAAAGAAGACAAACAACATGTACATATTTTTTTTGTTTGCTTTTCTTTTTATATATTTTTTTATCTTTTTAATAGTAGCTACGTACAATAAGAAAATACAATAAAATAGTACAATCAAAATACAACACCACAATGATTTTTTTGAATTTTTAGTAATTAAGAAAGATAAAAATAAAAAATGAAGAAAGAAAGAATATATACATAGTATACAATGTACATCTAGGTCCCAAAACCCAACTTTTGCAAATGAGCTCCGATTTTAATGAAACCACTTCCGTTGGATAGATAATTTTCTAACTTGAACTTTAAAAATGAGTTTGGTGAATTTGGAGTTCATACGGAGCGGGAATTTAGCTTGGAAGTTGGTCTTTACGGCTTTTTCCCATTGGGATCTAGGAGTATTTATTTGAGGTAAATTTTGTTTTGTATTTTTGTATTTTTATATACATTGATATGAACATGTTGGAGAAAGAATTAGCCAAAAAGGAGTTGATATGAAATTATTAAAAATACATAAAGTTAAGGGCTATTTACATGTATAAAACTCCTTTGATTTTGCGGCTTTTTATTGTTAATTTATTTTGTACAATCTAATATACAATAATTCATGTATTTTATTTACAAGAGTCATTTGTTAATTTATTGATTTTATATACATTTATTAGGGAATTTACTCGTGGATTTTGCTAAGATCAAGATATTGAGATGATGAATCGTGGATTCATCAGCGGGCACCGAGTGGTTCCCAATATCGGACTCCAGACTTAGTCTAATTAGCTAGCTACTGTGCTTTTCGTGTCGAAATTGCTTCGTCTAAGGTCAATTTCTTCTTGCATCATATAGGTAGTTTTTTTCAGTCTTTATTTTATGCGCGGATCACCCTGCATTTAGAGCGCTGGAGTCAGGTACTCATTTCTTATTCTGCATGCATCATCGTGTTTAATCACGCATCAGCTTTTTCGCTTTCTCCCCCTATTTTTGAACTTAAAATAATCAGGAGAACCGAAAAATTCATTAGGCATTGTTTGCTTGAAAAAGACCTAAAAAGAAAAACTATAAAATTAGGACTACTAAACTCACTTGACCTTACAAGACACATCACTTAAAAATATGTCTTGGGAGAGTAATACCCCCATTGAATGGTTTGATGAGCGAGAGAGTGACCCATAGATTAGGATAGAGCCATACCCGAACTCTTGGTTGACTACTGGCCTTTTATACGGGACAGTTTGTTAGGAGCATCGGGTTCCTACCAGCTCGCTTAATCGCTCTGAAAGACTGTTTTATCACCTAATAAATTGACAATATAAAAGACTGAGCCTTTACAGTCATCAGCTCTGCGTGAGTAGGTGAATTGGGAGTTTGCTTTCTGATCTTGTGTGTTTTCCAGATCTCATCTGCCTTACTCGCTACATCAAGATGATGGGCAGGAGTTCCTTAGGCAGCTTCTGACTGACTGCTTTCGAGCACTCCAACCCATTCATCTAGGTTGTTCATGAGAGCCGAGACCTGCTTCCGAACGCGAGTTTGAATCCGCCCTGTTTCCCCTCGACCACCCTTCTACCAGTCCTGAGGTGCCGAGTAGACACCGGGCAGCAGACAATTGATGATTTATCAGCACTGAGTTTGGGTCTTTTGCCTTTGCAGAGACCATGGCCAGCAGTGAGTAGCGCACCGATGGACTCAAACGGACACAGACGTACGTATTGGATCAGGGTGCCATCAACCAACACCTTGTTAGCCTCTTTGGAGACCATGCAGCGTCAGACTCAGAGACCAGATGGATTTCATGGTGGATATGCATAGAGAGATGGAGCAGCTGAGAGCTGAGAGAGATCATACTAGAGCCGGTGGACGTAGAGGACCGCAGATTCCAGTGGGAGGACAACATGAGCAGCCCGCACAGCCAGCAGCACCTGCACGACCGACGAGGAGTTGCACAACCCTGGTGCAACTTTGACCCATAGATGAATAGTGTTGCTGGCCATTGCGGGAGATTTTAAGTTCCCGCCTCAGACCATTCAGATTCTTCCTCGCTTCCACAGACTCGCCATAGAGGAGCCTCATCTCCATCTCCAGGAGTTTGAGATGATCTGTAGTATTGTCCACAATCGCCTTGTGGACGAGGATAACATCCAGATGATGGCCTTCCCCTTCTCCTTCGTAGACAGAGCATCCAACTGGATGAAGAACTTAGGGAGATTTGTCACTACATGGGAACAGCTCTAGAATGAGTACTTGAACAAGTACTATCCACTCGTTCGGACCAATGCATCCAGGGCCCTGATCAGCAACTTTTCCATGCTCCCCAATGAGCAGCTTTACGAGGCATGGGACAGATTCAGGGAGCTCACAGACTGATGTCCCCACCATGATATATCCAAGCCCAATCTCGTCCAGACTTTCTTTTGTGGGCTTACACCAGAGTTGCAGGAGCTAGTCAGTGCATCCTGTGGGGGTTCCTACTTTGCCAAGAATGAGAATCAAGTCTGGGCTATCTACGAGGAGATGGCATAGAACTACACGATGATGTATCAGACCCGATTGTACACTCAGGGGAAGCCCTAGCCACAGGCCGTGTCCTATCAGAGGATAGCAAGAGTTGATGCCGGTCCATCTACATCATTAGCAACCGCAGCACAGTCAGAGTCGATGGCCGCTGATATGGGGATTATCAGCGAGAAGTTGGACCCGATCGAGTTGATTGAGAAGAAGCAGTGCCAGGGTATGACTCAGATAGATCTGATGGCACAGCTGCTGAGTGACCTGAAGACCCAAATCATGTGTCTCCAGGAGGCACAGATGGCTTCTCAGCCCCGTCTCAGGTCACGGGCAGAGCCAAGCAACAGCAGCTCGACCCAGCACTCCAACCAGCCCAGACAGGTTCACCATGTTCAGGCAGAGTCATTCCAGTATCCACAACAGTACTACCAACCACCACCATCTCATGACACTCAGATGGTGGTCTACCAGTCGGATTAGCCCCTGACAGTTCTTCCCCCACCCACTTATGAGCAGGAGTCGTTGATGGACGTCAACAGATTTGGTATGACCGACCTCAGCCAGGGATTCAAAGAGACCATCCCGGATTCCATTGGTCGACCAGAGGTACCAGTTCCCAGTAGTAACCTCCAGTTCAGGGTGGCCAGTATAGCCAGCAGCAGCAACAACCCCAGTTCCCACAGCCGCAGCCACATCCGCAGTGACACTACCAGTAGCCCGGTCCTCGTCCCTATCTGCAGGGACAGTCGTGGAGGTAGCAACAGCCTCAGCAGCAGTATCATCCCCAGTATCCGTCCCACTCTCAGCAGCAGCAACCTCAGTTTCAGAGAGGCCACCCATCAGGTTCTCATGGGCCCGCCTATGAGAACCTAGCCTTTGATGATCTAGCCCGCCTCATTTCCGAGCAGCAGGCCACCTTCAAACGAGATATGGATGAGTTCAGACAGGAGATGAGAGAGATCGTGAGAGGGAAGGTCGTCATACCTGCATAGATCGAGCCGAACCCGAACAACTTAAAGAGGACATCTGAGCTGGTAGAGTTTAAAGAGGTTACCACTCCTAGTGATTCACTTGGTGATATTTCTGCATACCATTTTTATGTTGACTTTGTTACACTTAGGAGCGGTAGGATTCCAGCCGGTGGTGCCTCATCTAAGCGACGACCACGTGAGGACTCAGGAGTGCCAGATGAGGAGGAGAGCAGTGCTGATGACGCTCGTAATGATGATGATGGTGGTGGTACTGATGCCACCAAGGGGGTAGACCCAGCTGATGGTACTGAGGCCATCACTTCACCAGATGCAGGAGGTGGTGCTGATGCCACCAGATTTGATGCTGAGCCAGAGTGTTGTACTGATACTGCAAGTTCAGATGCCGAGGGTGGTGCTGAGGCCACCATTTCTATTCATGTTGCATTTCCTTCTGTTGATGTATCTCAAGATCATTCTAGAAATAAAGGAAAGGGTTCTTCATTTATGAGTCCATCGATGTTGCTTGGAGATGTTTGTATGGATTCTACTTTGTCACAGCAGCAGCGACCCGATCCTAGCCCTCTATCTGAGGATGTCCCAGCCATCCCCTTTCCCCAAGCACTCCACTCGGCTAAGGGGACCAAAAAAGAAAATCCAAAAAAATCCCAGCAGCTAGAGTTCAACCAGCAGATGATAGACAAATTCCAGATACAACTAATTCTACAGGAGGCCTTGGAGCACATCCCCCTCTTCCAGAGGAACCTTAGAGAGAGGACCACCATTCGTAGGAAGAGGAGGAACCACCACTCAGAGATCAATGTACTCACTCGTACCACCTACTTCTCCATCCAGAACCATCTGCCAGCCAAGAGGCCAGATGTAGGAGCCCCCTATGTTAGATGCCACATACATGAGCAGAGGTTCGATCGATCTCTATTAGACATCGGTTCTTCTATCAACCTACTTCCGACAGCCTTACTCGATTGCTTTGAGTTTGGCCCTCTTCGATAGAGCAGGACGGTCCTTTAGTTTACAGATCGATCTGTCAAGAGGCCGAAGGGGTTGCTGAAGGACGTGATCGTCACAATTCAGGGCCTGAAATTTCCCGTGGACTTTGTTGTGTTGGACATGAAGATCCCTGAGTCTGTGACCGATACCCCCATCATTATAGGACGCCCGTTCTTGGCCACAGCTAGGGCAGTGTCCGATCATAATAGCGGGAAGGTCGCATCGAGGGCGAGAGTATACAAATAGAGACAATCAATGAGACGAGAGCATGAGATTCAGCTTGCTTAGAGCCACTTACAGATTTAGAGAAGATGGCAGAGGAAGAGCGAGACGTCCACCATGAGTGTAATTTTGTGATCACAGACGATGAGGCAGTTTGGTCAGACCACGTTGCACGAGCCATCCTCTCACCTTGAGATTCCGCTAATGCACAGATTTCAGCAGAGGAGAACTTGGAGAGCACATTCTTGGTAGAGAAGGACACATTTGAGGTAACAGATCGCGTTCCTGATAGCGAGGCAGTTGATTCTTATTCGGATTCAGATCCCTCGGAGTCAGATATTGATTGGGCAGAATTCGATGATATGATTCCATATCTGATTCCTACAGAATCGCAAGGCGATAGGATGGAGTGTATCCGATCTCTAGGGGATAAGTCTGGCCCTGTGCTCTGACGAGTCCGTAAATCGCGGCTTTAAAAAGTGGTTTTTATCTTTCATGCTAAAAGAATAATTTGTCGTTTGTTGTAGGCGGCGATCGGAATCAATCAAGAAATAACCACAAGTAATTATTCAATTTTTAATCGATTGGTTTTATGTTTATTTTACTTGGGCAAGTCCCAAGGTCGATCACAAGGAATCAAAGGAACAACCTAGAGTTGTGTTTATCAAGGTTCGTACACGGTTTTCGAGGCGGTCTTTTTTACATGCGCGAGAGTCCAAACGGATACCGCTGTAAATGAGCAAGTAAATAAAATTGCAGAAATTAAAAACCTAGACTCTACGCTCTCTCACAACTCGACTCGATCTTAAATTAATTGCGGCTTTCTTGGATGTCGGTGAAGATGCTTCGGTTTCTAGAAAAATCGCTCCACGTATGTCGGATCCCTCGCAAGAAAAATAAGAGAGATAATGTAAGAGAGTGACTTAGAAAATAATCAAACGTGAAATAAATGATGAAAAATAAATGATGGAGGTAAAATGGTATTCACAATGAAAAATTCGAGGGTCAGTCTACCCGAATAAGGAAAACCGATAAGAAATTTCAAAACACAAAACTAAGCCGTTTGCCTCCCCGGCAACGGTGCCATTTGACGGGTCCGATATCGTGGCTTTAAAAAGTTGTTGTTTTTTTGTTCGTGTTAAAAGAATAATATCGTTCATTGTAGGCGGTAATCGGAATCGATCAAGAAATAACCACAAAAATTATTCGTCAATTTTAATCAAGTGGTTTTATGTTTATTTTACTTGGGCAAGTCCCAAGGTCGATCACAAGGAGGCAAAGGAACAACCTAGAGTTATGTTTATCAAAAGTCTTGCATGGTTTTCAAGGCTGTTTTTTTTTTATTTTCAATGCAAATAAGGGATGCAAAATATGATTTTGGCCTATTTTAGGGACTAAAATATCGACTATGTTCAAACAATGTTTGAAAAATACGAAACTTGGCCACAACGTAGATTACGATGAAATGAATGCACTGTAATTTTTTTTAAATTTTTAGATGAAAAATGATTTTTTTATGAATTTTAAAATGCAAATAAAATGATTTTCAATATTTAATTATGATAAATAATAAACCTACTTATTTTCGAGGACCAAAATTATCTAAGATCTATCACTAGGTGATTGATCTCAGAAAAATCCTAAACCTGAAAAATGTATATCTATTAAAAATTAAATACTCAAAAATGTAAAATGATTTTTACAGGACAAATTATGCATGCAAATGCAAATCTTTTTGGGCACAATGTCAAGCATAATTAACTCTACAATATGTGATTTTTCGAGGATTTTTAAAGCACCGGTTAATCAATAGAAAATTTAAGAGCAAGAAATGGGTAAATTTGCAAATTTTCACAAAACAATTAATTATTAGTTAACTGCTAATTACAAAAATATCCACAATATATCAAGATGTAGAAAATTAAATGACGAACATCATGCTATTTTTCTGATAATAAAATAAGGTACTAGAGATGTCTAAAAATGAAGGAGAACCCATGGGTACAGATGTAATAAATAAAATAAACAGAATGCAAAGGAGGACTGAAATGTCAATACCGGAACTATGGGGGGCTCTGAAAAATTACCAGAGGGTCACATGCAACGCACGTGACCTCTGGCTGGAAGGGCTGAGGCACGAATAGTGGAATCTCCAGGGGGCTTCTTGCAAATTACTCGCGGTCACGTGCGGAGAAATTGACCCGGGGGATGAAGCAGGTGCTGACGTTTCCCACGCACGTGCAAAGCACGTGCGGGGGACCTCGGGTCTAACGCCCGGCCGCACGACTGGAGGAGGGTGTGGCTTCTAGCAGAGTGGCGATGCGATGGCCGGTGGCGTTGGTGGAGCGATGGTCGGCGATGATGTCGAAGCGGAGTTGGAGATGGTATCAGGGAAGTGGTCGGCGGTCGGGGAAGAAAGGTGTTTCCCCTTTGATGGTGGCGGAGACCGGTGAAAGAGCAGCTCGTAACCGGCAAAGGCGTTCTGGGCGGAGCTCCTAGTGGTCAGTGACGCTGGAAGCTCTTGGCGACGGAGATGAAGGTCGTAGTTGGGGGTTTGTCGATGTCGAAGAAGAAGGTGGAGTCGGCGAAGAAGGATGAGTGTTGGCTCTACGCCAAGGCAGAGCTGCAGCATTAGGCGGCGTTGGCCGCACCTGCGACGAGGCGTAAGCCTCGGACCTCGCCGGAGAAGAAGGGGGTCGGGCTGTCACCCCGATCCTATCTTGCGTGCAGTCGACGGATTCTCCTGGAGGTGGTCGATGTCGGAGACGTGGAAATCGAGGCGGAGTTGGAGGAATCGTAGATGGAGGAGCTGCGGCAAAGCTCTGAGCGGAGAAGAGCTCGGAGGTGACGGCGAAGAGGGAGAGAGAGAGAGGTTGAGAGGAAGAGAGTACCTGGGAGAGGAAGGGGGCTCGACGGCGAATGGCCGGAGCGGAGTAGCTTGCTGGAGGAGGAGGTTGCGACGAGGAAGGGCGTCCTCGGATCACGTCGGTGGCAAGGCTATCACCACTTGGCTGAGGAGACGGCGGATGAGGGGTGATGGGGTCGGTCGAAGCCTTTAAATAGGACACGAGGGACGAGCGGCCGGTGAGGGAAGCGAGTTGAGCGGCGAGATATGCTGGGGAGGTGGTTGCGGAGGGTAGGTGCGACGAAGGCGACGGTTGTTGGTGGCTGCGGTCAAAGGCGAGAGAAGCGGTTGGCGGCAGCTGATGAATCTCCATTTCATCACCTTTATTCTATCATTTTGGCCTTAAAAACCTCAGCAAATGCATATAAATAGCATTAATTTGTACATATCAGCATTCATTATTTATTGTATTAAATGTACATAGAATAAAGTTTTTAATGCCAAAATTATAGAATAAAGGGAAGAAAAGAAAAAGGAATAAAATATTGCAAATATTTTATGACCCGAACCCCGAGACCAAGGCCAGCTTGGAATTGGTCGACAAGGAATAAAGTAGGGGGAGATAAGGGCCAGTATACAATAAACACCTCATTTATTAATTCATTTATTTATGCATTGTTGGCACCTATTTTGTATATAATTATTTATTCATCAAATAAAGAAACTTTGTACATGAAAGTTGTAGATAATAATGTAAATAAAAATACAAAATTGAGTATGTGTAAAAATAATACCCAGTGTACATTTTATACACAGAATAAAAAGCCAAAATCTCAACTTCACAGACCCATATCTTGCAAATAAAAACTCCAAAACACCCAAACTCACCTTTAATTGTATATAGCATTCCAAGAACTATTTTATAAAACTAGTTTCATAATTTTTGGAGTCCATATGCAGAAGTTAGGTATTTGGCCCTTCTTGTATATAGGACTAATTAAAATATTCATTTTATTCACTACTTATTCTTTGTATAAATTCATATTTTTAGAATTCTGAAAATAATGTATATAATGCATACACATATTATAAGTTAAAGAAAACCAAAAATAATCTGTAAAATAAAATAAGTCTACAAATTCATAGACAAAATACCTATGCTATATACCTATATATAAATAAAAAGGTTTTTATTCCTTGGTTCTTTCATTCTTTTATATTTTTATATAATAATGTATACATTATACATAACTCATTAAAAATGTAAATCCATAATAAAAATTAAGAAAATACAATAAATAAATTAAGTGTATAAAATTCATAGATAAAACACCTATAAGTATACCTACATACACCTATACCTATTTATTTAACAATATAAATAAACTCATAAAAATCAAACAAAAATATCTTTAAACTCACAAAAATAAATTATAAATTTATAAAATAAGCCAATAAAATAATAAAAGAAAATAAACAAATTAAAAATAAAATACATAAAAATACATGTAAATACATACATATACACATTATTCAAATAAAACTATAATAAAACACCTCAAAAAATTCAATAAAAATCGTTAATAAATACTAGATGAAATAATACGCATTTTTTATTTTATAAGAAAAAATTAATAAAATCGTTTAAGGCGTCAAATAAATCAATGTCTAAATCAGATTTTCTGTTTTGTCTTGTAGCGGCTGACGTGGCCCAATGAGGCGCCGGCCTTCGTTGACCTCCTGGTCAACTGTCCCATCCCTTGCCTGACGCCTCTGAACTATCAAATCCCCGATTTTCCTCCATTTTTCACGGCCATCCCTTCCATCATCCTGGCTCGCTTTCTTCACAAGATTTGTCCTCTGATCATCCATGATGCCCGCCAAAATCATAGATCAACGAGATATTCATTGGATCAGTCAATAATCGCCGGGTAATAAGGCCTCCTGCCATTGTCTATAAATAAACAGCTCCGCCTCCTTCCTTGAATTTGGCCATTTTCATTCCACCCAAACGCCTTGATCGTACTCCTGGACCATTCCTCGTGACAGGGGGAGTGACCCAGCGCCTCGACTCGGCCGGAGGACGGAGAATTTTGACGCGGCGGAGCTCCGGCGTCCGCCCTGCTCCCTGGAGGCCCCCTGGTATAAGAGCTGCCCTTTTATGCATTTTTAGTTAGCTTTTAATGTCAGCGTTTCATTCCATTAGTTAGATTAGTTGTTACTTAATCCCCTTAGCATAAGAATCAAAATTCGAAGTTCGCCGGAGCTCCGCTCAGGCGACTTCTCCACCGTGAACCCAACTGTTTCCGCCCGCCATTCGCATCCCATCTCGTTCCTCGTCGCATTCTCCATCGAACGCACACCTCAGATCAACCTAGGACCCTCGGTCTTGGCGAATCGGGGCTCCACCTCCGCCGTTCGCCGGAGCCCCTCCGCCCACCTTCATCTTGCATCGCAGCTTCAAAACCCCGGGTCGAGGAGATAGCTCTCTCGCCAGCGGTTCTTCCTGTGCAGGTACTCCGAGGAAGAGAGCCCTTCTGGGCTTGCATTGAACCAGGAAGAGGTTCCTGGGGGACCACTTCTTCTCCGACCTCGCACCATCGACTCAGACCCCCAGGAGTCAGGAAAGCACCATCAGTCGATGCGGAAGCTTCCCAGCTACGCTCAGAGAGCTTCAGATACGCAGGAGGTGCCCGGAGGAGCCCGTGCTACTCGATCAAAGCTCGTCGGAGGCGAGCATCTTCCCCGTTCTTCTAGATGCCTCCAGCACCGTTGGATCGAGAGGCCAGGACCAGATTGAAGGAGAACCGTCCGATGGAGACACGCATCCACCGTCAGATCAGCCAGGAGATTCTAATCCATGCCCTTCATCGCCGAACCGGTATCCACCGTCGGATGCTCGACGCGTGGATAAGTGGCGCCTCCAGCACCATTGGATGACACGCCTTATTTAGGGGTAAATTTCACATCTAGCCCCCCGCCTTTTTGTATTTATAGTTTAATACCTAAAATAGAAAGTCTAGTTGTAAATAAATTATATAATTTGCAGTTGGGCCCCCTGATGTTTTTATATTTACACTTTAGTCCCTCTGCGCCTCACGTGCAGCACCCACGTGAGGCGCGTGAAAATTGCAAGTAAACCCTGCCGTGTTTCTGTAATTACAAAATGGTCCTGAAAATAAAAGTCCACGTGTATTTTTATTGTGATTTTTGCATGTATGCCCCTGTCAACTATTTTAATTGCAAAAATACCCCTGCCAGGCCATTTATTTTTGAATGCTTTGTCTATTTATTTTGTGCTTCATATTAAATTGAAAAATCTTGCAAAAATAGACTTAAGCTCCTGTTTGCTTGTACTTGCACGCTATATTTTTAGTTTTTTTATTTTGTTGCATTTTCGCATTTATTAAAAATCAAAAACATGTCTTTTATTCACTGTCTAACTCATAAAATCCTAAGAAAATATGAAAATGCCTCGAAAAATTCCAAAAAAATTCCCTATGGTGCATTTTGACCTATTTTAGTGTCAGTCCAAAAATCCTTAAAAATATCGAAAGGAAAACCTTAAAAACCCAAAAACACCTAAAAACTTCAAAAAAATATAAAAACTCAAAGAAAAATCAGAAAAATATGAACTCAGTCCCTGTTTCTGCTACATTTTATTATCCTTATTAGAAAAATAGCGTGGAAAATTTTTGAGCTGATTGCTATTTTTAATGTCTATTTTTATCACAGCCAGACCCTATTCCACTGTTTGCTCCTATTTTGCTATTAAAAAAAACAAAAAAATGTTTTCAAAAATGCCCAAAATTCACAAAAACAGTAAAAAGTCATGAAAATCCTAAAAAAGACTTTATCCCTGAATTTTTGATTATTTTTGAGTATTTTTGTAAATATTATAGTATCCCTTTATATATATATACACATGTACTCCTTAAAAAAAAGAGAAATATATATATATATATATATATATATATATATATATATATCCCTACGTATATGTATCTCTATATACATTTATTAATCCTAAAATATAAGAAAAATAATAAATAAAAAAAAAGAAAAGAGAAAATTTTAAAAAAACCCACAAAAATAGATTTCGCACTTGGATGACTCTGAGATACATGTAGGCTATTGCATTTTGTATTGCTCTCTGTGGTTCGACCTCTACATGCTTGTCACTGTACATTTTATGGTAGAGTAAATAAAGATTAATTCACATTTCTTTTTGGATTTAATTGATACATTCTTTCATTGTGGGTTAATTGCTTCTTAACTTGGGTATTCTGCGAGCGGTCGCCTCGGCGACAACTTATTTACATTATTCATGGTGACCCTCGTGGAAGATCCTCGTTGTCAGATGGCGCCGTTGCCGGGGAGCAATGAGCATAGCCTAATTTATTGGTCATTCTTGTGTACATTTTTGATTCATCATTGATTTTGTGAGCAGCCATTCTTATTGTCATTAATCACTATGCTCTATTGATTGATTCATTTATTGTGATTATTTTATATCTGCTCTTTTTTGATTGGTTGAGCTATACTAATACAATCTTTTTGTGACTTTGATGGGAGGGCCCGCCACGCGAGGATGGCTTCTTAGGAGGCCAAGGCAGCCGAGCTTGGAGGAGGGTGGTCTTCACCTCATGACCACCTGGAGAGAGCATCAAGGAAGCAAGGAGATGTGGATTAGATAGGCTTAGAACACTTAGGATTATTTCTGTAATTTTTGGTGAGAGAGAGACAATTTTGGCATGTAAGAATTAACAGGACTCTACTCTTCACAATGAGGTCCAGTGCCCGGGTGTCTGTTCACCTGGGGACCTCATCGCTGTTTTCCGCGATTTCTACCGCCTTCTTTTCTTTATTTTGCGTTGTTTTGTGCTTTCCGCCTTTATTTTACTTTGTTTTGTGTGCTTGGAGCCCCTAGATATAGGTTGCTTGACTCGGTAGCTAGGTCCAAACATTAATAAGAATGCATGTTCCCATAGTCTCTTTCGTATGGATCTAGTCAAACTTAAACAGCTAGGTCATCTATCTCTTAACCCGTGTGCCGTGAGCGAGCCCCATCAAGCGCTACTCCTGAACTCGAGTGTGTCGAGAAGAGGAGGGGTAAGCCAAGACCGGACCCTTAGGTTAAAAATAAATGACCAGCTTGTGGTTCTTCACGGTAATAGCAGCTAATGTTTAGGGCGATTTTGTCGAATGCACACCGCCATGTAGATAGGTTTAAAAATTCTGCTTTGCATACCACATGGAGAGAGCTGGGATGCACTGTAAGTCTTCTAACTTAGCATGCATCATTCGGTTCAATGGTGAGATTTCCAGCATAGAACCACTTGCACGGCTTTTCCGCTATCTCCCTCTGATTTTGAGCACCTAGGACTTAAATGAAAATCTACCAAAACGTTAGGCGCTGGTATGAAACAGATCCAAAAAAAAGTGAAAATCCAAAAACTAAAACTAGGGGACTGCTAAATAAACTTTGACCTTAATTAAAATCCGTAATGGACTATCATTGTACCGAGTTCATAAAGCCCTCATTGTTTTCAGGTACCTTGGAGGGGGACCAAAACCCTACTCCCTTGAGCGAGTGCGACCCCCTAAGGATTAGAGCCAAAAACCCAGTCTGCAACTGCCTTGTGTATCGCCTGGATTTCCGAAGTAATGGCGCTTTTATCGTACGTAGGCGAGTAGGGCTTGGTCACCAATGATGACTCTCTGTCGTGTAGAGCATCGATCCTGTCCGAAGTATCGAGCATAGGCCACGCCTTCACGGGGGTGTCTGTCTCATTGTCCTGCATCCGAGTAGGTTCTTGTACGCTCACGGGTGATTCCGTTGCGAGCGAGGACTGAAGTAGCGGTTTCGCCTATCGGCTTCCTCTCTCTATTTCTTTGGCTGAGTAGGGATCCAGGAAGGGTTACAAGGACTCCAAAAAGTACAGACTACAGGTTACACAGGAGGAGGACAAGTACGGGATACCCTTCCGGCAGTACTCTCTCTCCTATAGGGTAGCGTACTAAGGACTTGTTATAAGATATGCCTGAAACAACAACTCTAAAACTGAAAACATAATAAGTAGCCGAACCTTTACGGCTTCACATGGCGTGAGTTGGTGAACCCGATTTTGTATTGTGTTTGTATGGATCTAGATTAAGGTTCAAAAATCAAGTCCCGCGCCTTTGCGCAAATTTTGCTGTGTCACTCCTCTTTGACCCCCGCTCAGTTTGAGCCTTTCTACTGTTTTGCACTCCTTTTATTCCTCGTTGACCATCGTATCTTTCATCCAACATCCTATCTTCTCTTGTACTTCGCGAAGTTGATCCATGTATGGTTTCCGTCGGGACCATGCCGACACCCACATCGATTCCATGGACTCAACTCCGCCAATAACTTCGAGGCGATTCCCGAGAACCCGATCCGGACTTTGCGGATCGATCTCTAGACTCCTCGTTTTCTACCTTTCTCTGTGCCACCCAATAAACTGGGATCACCTTTGTCCGACTTTCGTCGTTGTGAATGTAAGTCGATTACAGTCTACATCCTTTTCCATTCACAACATGCTGGGGTTGACCTGAATTCCAGCTTCATCTCGGCAGCTGAACATTAATTGCAAGCAGTCTGATCAGGACTATCTCCTCATGCAGATAGAAGACGGTGCGAGCCCTGGAGACTACTCCGGAGTTCATCTCTTCCGACTCAGACCCTGACATGGCTCCAGGAGGAAAGGGCAAGGGTCAGCAGCCACCCCAACCAGAGGGACAGGTGCCAGATCAGAATCAAGTCAATGCACAGTTACTGGCATCTATCCAGGCCATCCAGCAGCAGCTGACCGAGCAGGCCCTCACACAGACAGCCTTCCAGGATATGTTGAATGATATGATGAATCGAGACGATGGAGGAGGCAGAGGCAGAGGAGGTAGGGGAGGAGGAGGTGGAGGTGGTGGTGCAGATGATGATGATCTAGAATTCCCACCACCACCAAAGCCCACACTTAAAGAAACATACAATCCGGGAGACAGCCAGATGACCGAGTGGATCCTCATTCCACCGGTACATGCTCACTTTGAGCTGAAGCCCCAATTCATTGCTCTTCTTCCTGCATTCCATGGAAACACCAGCGAGGAGCCGTACATTCACCTGCAGCAATTCTCCCGCATTTGCCGTACTACTCACTATCCCAATGTCCCTCTGGACATTGTCAAGATGATGGCTTTCCCTTTCAGCCTACAGGACAAGGCCCTCTATTGGGTCAATCATCTGGGGAAGGTTGTGACGACCTGGGAGGAGCTGAAGTCCGCCTTTCTGCACAAATATTACCCTCTAGGTCGGCTCAACCAGATGCGTGCCCGAATCAGCAATTTCTCCCAAGGACCCCATGAGTCGATACATGAAGCATGGGAGAGATTCACTAACCTACAGGAGAAGTGTCCCCATCATGATATTCCGAAGACCAGCTTGGTCCAGCACTTCTTTGGGGGACTGAACATTGAAAGCCAAAGGCTCGTAGACGCAGCATGTGGGCGCTCCCATTTCAATAAGGATGAAGACGTAGTCTGGCAGATATTTGAAGAAATGGCCGAGGGAGAGGCCGCCCTCTCTTCATCCAAGGCATATCAGAAGCAGCCCCAGATCCTTCAAAAACAAGTGCACATGGCAGTGTCCAAGGAAACAGAGAAAGATGAGAGCTCCAACCTCAGCATCATTGGGGGCCATCTTTCTAAAGTTGACATCATCGAGAAGCGATCACAGGATCTCAAAAAACTCGCTGTGATCGAGAAGAGGACCCAGAATTTGGACAAGCTGGATCACATCACCAAGCAGTTGGAACTGCTGGTAGGTACCATCAATTCTGTTCAATCGGCAGCACCACTCGAAGCTCCAGCTGAGAGAAAAGACGAGCAACCACCGCTACATCAGCCTCAGCCGAGCCAACAAACACCGGCAGTCCAGCACGTGTACTACGTGCAGGCACCCGATCAGAGCCAGCCGCAGCAGCAGATGGTTGTGTATCAACCAGAGTTTATTTCAGGATCTGATTCAGTATTCCCACCACCACCCCTGGTCCAGGAAGTTAATGGGGTTTGGACTCACGACGCACAGCCGACCCGTCCTACGGGACAACCACAGAGTCAGCCGTTTGCCACCCGGCAATACCACCAACCTCAGGGTGGTCGCTTTGGGCAGTCCTCTCAGCCTCATCAGCAGTACCATCAGCCACCCCAGTATGCAAACCAGTGGAGGCAGAATTTTCCACAACAGCAGCAGCCGCAGTACCGTCATCCACAACCGTTTCACCAGTATGCGGCTGCCCCGCCTCAGCAATACCAGCAGTATCCTCCTCCGTCTTATCAGCAACTTCAACTTCCTGCCCCGCCTCAGCATCACCAGCAGCAGCCTCAGCACCAACAGATGCAACAACAGCGTGGTCTGCACGCTGACACCACCGAGGCACCTCCAGTGAACCCCTCCATGGATTGTCTAGCCCAGCTTGTCAAGGGGCTAGCGGAGATGACCAAGCGGCTTGATGACCTGACCGCCACCCGAACTAACATTCCTGCTCAGGTCGAAGCCAACCCCAATAATTTCAAGAAAAAAGAGCAGGAGCGGCAGGGCCTTGCCTCCGCCTGCTACAAAGATTGGGGTAAGATTGGGGTGAATAAAGAAACAGGTGGATCGTCATCTTCCGCATCAGCCGTGCCAGCTCTAGGGGCGGGTGAGGAGGAAGAAGAAGGAGAAGCCAGTCCAGCTATCGTGCCATGTCATCACCAACCTCAGCAGAAAATTATCAAAAAATCAGCAAAACCAAAAACAACAAAAAGAAGCTTGTAGCAGAAGTGAAGTCGTGCCAGCATTGGAAGGGCCGCCAGCAGCAGCTGATCCCTCGCCAGCCGATGGAGCAGACGCTACCCTTTTTGATCGCCCATCAGCACCAGCATGCCAAGATCCAGTTTGTACTCCTTTTTGCAGTTCGGATGTACAACATACTGTGGGCGAAGATTTTGATGTAAATAAGAACTCTCATTTTTCTGCCAGTGGTGTAAATATCCCTTTTCCTTGTGCAATACAAAAATCCAAAAAAATTGCAAAACGAAAAAAGCATTGTCTGATCCAGGTGTTGTGGATATCTTGGATAAATTGACTGTTGAGATTCCCTTGTTGAAGGTCGTGGAATACATGCATGCCGTAAAGAAAGGTCTGAAAGAGGCATGTACCAACCGGCATCGCCCAGCGCAAGAAAACAGACGCCAGCAAGTAGAGAGGCATGTTCTCACCTTGGCCACGGTAGCAGTTATCAGCAATCTCCCCCAGAAGAAACAGGATACAGAAGCACCTCTGATCAGTTGTGAGATCTTTGACCAGGTCTTCGAGCGCACTCTCTTGGATAGTGGATCTTCCATCAACATTTTGCCCTCGTCCATAATGCAAGAATTCGGGCTGGGACCGCTCAAGTAGATGCACATGATCCTTCAGTTCACTGACCGATCCGTCAAGCGGCCCCGAGGTCTTTTGGAAGACATTGTAGTTAAGGTGCAAGAAATGAAATTCCCAGCTGACTTTGTAGTCCTTGATATGGACTCACCTGCACCACTGCTCCAGACCCCTATCATCCTTGGCAGACCATTCCTTCGCACTTCAGGTGCCGTGGTTGACTACGGGTCTGGGAAGATCACGTTCAGCTCGAACACCCAGCAGATCACGATGAACATGGGCAGTGAGCCGAATGCCGCAACTGATGAGAGCCAGGTAGCCTCAGAAGTAGACTGTGATTTTATTGCAGAGATCAGAGACTCAGTTTTATCATTGGATGATTCATGGACCCGAGAAATCCTCACTCCTGAGGAAGACTTGGAAAGCGCAGTCAGCATATGCTCCGATGATTCCTGGGAGGATGATTCTCAGATGCAGGCGCATCTCCTTGACCATTCACTCCAGACCGAACATGATCAGCTTAGCGTAGAACCGTTCGGTGCATCACCAGGATCTCAACAAGATTATGAGGATGGTGAATCTCTCAAAGAAATACATTCCACCACCAGCATGATATCTGAAGTGACAGATAAAGTGGACAGGTCAAAACCAGAACTCAAGCCACTTCCGGCAGGCCTAAAGTATGCTTTCCTTGCGGGTGAAGAACAAATGTATCCGGTCATCATCAGCAGCAGGCTGACTCCGGATCAGGAATCTCGACTTCTCGAGGTTCTGGAAAAGAACCGCAAGGCACTTGGTTGGAGCGTAGCCGACCTCCGAGGGATAAATCCAGCCTTGTGTTCACACCACATCTACTTGGAAGAAGATGCCAAGTCGTCCCGTGAATTTCAAAGAAGGCTGAACCCTAACCTCCGGGACGTCGTAATGAAGGAGATAGCGAAATGGTGTGATGCAGGCTTCATCTATCCCATCTCCGACTCGAAATGGGTAAGCCCACTACATGTAGTTCCGAAGAAATCCGGGCTTACCGTGGTGACAAATGATAAAGGAGAGGAAATTTCTACTTGGGTACCAACCTCCTGGCGGGTGTGTGTTGACTACCGCCAACTTAATGCAGCAACCAAGAAGGACCACTTTCCCTTGCCGTTCATTGATCAAGTTTTGGAAAGACTCGCAGGCAAGGAGTTCTTTTGCTTTCTGGATGGGTACTCTGGGTACAACCAAGTGGCGATCGTCCCTGAAGACCAAGAGAAGACTACCTTCACTTGCCCGTTCGGCACCTACGCCTTCAAGAGAATGCCCTTTGGTTTATGCAATGCACCTGCAACCTTCCAAAGATACATGTTAGCAGTCTTCGCCGAGATGGTAGGTAGTTTTCTCGAGGTGTTCATGGACGACTTCTCTGTCTATGGTGATTGTTTTGATTCTTGTCTTGAGCACTTGGACAGAGTACTTCAGAAGTGCCGAGAAGTCAACTTAGTGCTCTCATGGGAAAAGAGCAATTTTATGGTCACTGAAGGTATTGTGCTGGGCCACGTCGTTTCCAAACGTGGCATGGAAGTCGACCCGGCGAAGGTGGATGTCATTTCAAATCTTCAGCCACCTCAGGCAGTGAAGAATGTGAGGTCATTCCTGGGGCATGTGGGATTCTACAGGCGATTCATCAAGGATTTCAGCCGCATTGCTCGACCTCTGACAGAACTCTTGTGCAAGGAAACTGAGTTCACTGTTGATCAGCCGGTTCTCCTTGCTTTCAATCAGCTGAAGGAGCTTATCACTCAGGCTCCAATCTTA
Source organism: Ottelia alismoides (assembly GCA_037367405.1). NCBI lineage: Eukaryota > Viridiplantae > Streptophyta > Magnoliopsida > Alismatales > Hydrocharitaceae > Ottelia > Ottelia alismoides. The sequence goes on along the minus strand of JAZKJV010004038.1, from coordinate 300,765 downwards.
CAGCCGCCCGACTGGACTCTTCCTTTTGAAATAATGACCAATGTGTCAGACTTTGCAGTCGGAGCTGTCCTTGGGCAGAGAAAAGACAGAGCGCCCTATGCCATTCACTATGCCACCAGAACATTAGACGAAGCACAGAGAAATTATACAGTGACAGAGAAAGAACTGCTGGCTGTGGTTTTTGCCTTAGAGAAGTTCAGATCCTATTTGTTGGGATCAAAAGTCACCATCTTTACAGACCACTCTGCTATCCGGTACTTACAGCAGAAGAAGGATGCCAATCCAAGACTAATTCGTTGGATCCTTCTCCTCCAGGAATTCAATTTGGAAATAAAGGACAAGCCTGGAGTTCAGAATGTGGTAGTAGATCATCTCTCCAGAATAGAGCAGTATGAACATCCGCTGAGCAATGCACCTATCACAGAAACCTTCCCTGACGAAGCCATCTTAGCTGTGGATTCTCTTCCTTGGTATGCTGATATAGTCAATTACCTCGTCTCTGGGGTAATACCTTCGGATTGGACGAAGAACCAAAAGAACAAATTCATGTCGACCATCTGCTTCTACCAATGGGAAGATCCTCTTTTATTCAGAGAAGGAGCTGATTGTATTTGGCGCAGATGAATTCTTCAAACGGAGCAGTCTAGTGTCCTCGAGCATTGTCACTCGCTCGAATCTGGTGGACACCACTCTGGAGATCGGACGGCAGCAAAAGGACTTCAGTGTGGCTTCTGGTGGCCCACTTTATTCAAGGATGCAGCTGAATTTGTTAAACGATGCACTGACTATCAGAGAATGAAGGGTACACTCACTGCCAAAGATTCAATGCCCCTGAAAATTATTCAGATGGCAGACGTCTTTGATGCATGGGGCATTGACTTCATGGGACCTTTCCCTAACAGTCAAGGATTTGAGCACATCCTTCTCGCCGTCGATTACGTGAGTCGTTGGGTTGAAGCTATCCCCGCTCGAGCCGGCGACAGCCAAACAGTATGCCAGTTCCTGAAGAAGAACATCATCTCGCGGTTCGGGATACCGACGATTCTCATATCATACGGGGGTAGCCACTTCATTAACAAAGAGGTCAAGAAGTTAACGAAGGAGTACGGCATCGACCATCGTGTCGCATCTCCTTATCATCCTCAGACCAATGGCATGGCCGAGTTATCAAACAGAGAAATCAAGACTATCCTGACGAAACTTGTTAGGCCAAACAGAAAGGACTGGTCTCAACTCTTGGACTCGGTCATGTGGGCTTACCGAACCGCCTACAAGTCTCCATTGGGCATGTCGCCCTATTGTCTTGTATATGGAAAACCATGCCATCTGCCCGTGGAATTAATTCACAAGTCTTTGTGGGCAATCAACAGTTGTAATTTGGACTCACGTAGAAGTGGTCAGAAGAGAAAAGATGATCTGAACAGGCTCTTGGAATTCTGAGACTATGCATATGATAACACCTTGATGTACAAGGAGAAGGTGAAACGGTGGCACGATCGGCACATCAGACGAAAGACCTTTGACGTTGGACAGAAAGTGTGGTTATTTGATGCAAAGTTGCGGATATTTCCAGGCAAATTAAAGAGTAAGTGGACAGGGCCCTTTCGAGTTTGCGAAGTGCGTGACAATGGAAGCATTGCTATATCAGAACTGTCTCCTGACGCACAGCCATTCGTCGTCAACGGCCAACTCCTGAAGCCGTACTTCGAACCAGACACATTCCTGGTTGTTGTTGACTCCGTTCAGCTCGTGCACCATGATGACATCTCCTCAGCACCTGCGGCATCGAAAGATTCAGACTATGCAATCCAACAACTGTTTATCTGACTTTCTTTGCTTTTCGTCTTTTCTTCTTTTCATTCTCTATTTTCTCTTTGTATCTAAAAGGTGCCGCTCTTGTAGACAGTTTTCTATACTTAGGACGTACTTTGTCCTAAGTATAGGGGATGTGCACCCCGAGTACTTCTATTTTGTGATCCTCTCCATTGTCTCCTCTCCTTGTCTATACTTAGGGATATTTTACCCTAAGTATAGGGGGAGACAATCTGAGTACGATCTGTGTATTCTCACCCTTGACCCTCCCTGCTTTGTGTACAGTCTGCTATACTTAGGATTATTTGATCCTAAGTATAGGGGGGACGGTCAATTTCTCATTCATTCATTCCATTCATATTTATTCTTTAGATCTGTCTATACTCAGTACGAGTTATGTCTTTGCTTTTCCTTTCGATCTATGAGGACATAGCTCAAGCTAAGTATAGGGGGGTCGTATATACCATGTATATACTATAAGCCATAACTCATACTGAAGAATAAAACACCAATTCAATCTAAAGAGCAATAAGTATCTTTATAATAAAAGATGATTGTGAGCTCCTCAGGCTCTTTGTACTTATACTGATTATTAAGTCAGAAAAATATTTTGTGAAAGAAAGTTTTTTGTGAAAAACCGTGTGAAAACTGTTTGAAAATAGTATGTACAAGTATTCAACCTTTGAAAAATCAGTTTTGCGTGTAAAATTTATTTCCTTTGCGTGAAAGCAAAATATGTGAAAATCGAAGTGCAAATGATTGTAAAATTTGATTGTCAAAGTTGTTTTGAAAAACCTATATATGCTGTGTAAAACCTTGGTAAAATCATTTTCAAAGACGTGTACATATTTGCAAAATTATTTTGGACTAGAGTTCTCAAAAATTCTTTTGAAATGGATTCTAGAGTTAAATCTGAGGAGTCTACACAAAAATCTCTTATACAAAAATAAGCATAATCCCAAATAAAGCTTATAAGAGCCAAAACCGTATACAGTTTTCTTCTTTTGTATATTCTGATTAATAAAGCAGGTAAGATACCTGTACAGTTTTGAAAAAGAATGTGACCAGTTTTGAAAATTTTGATGTGGAATAATTTCAACCTATGTGAAACTGTTTGGATTGCAAAAATTCTTCTTTGTGTGAAAGAAATGATTGGAAAAACCTATGTGCAAATGTTTTGAAAAATGTTTGTCAAAATTATGGAGAAAAATGTATATATAGTGTGAAAGATCTTAGCAAAAATAGTTTTCAATGTGTGTAAATGATTGCAAAAATTATTGTGTACTATAGTTTGCAAAAATTACTTTCAAACTAGATCTGAAGAATAAGAGCACCATTACAAATACTTGTAAATCATAAATAAGACACACACAATTCTTTCTGTACAATGCTAAATAAACTACTCCATTCAAACTTGTAAAGTCTTTATAAACTCATACAGTTTGTAAATAAAATGGTACGCCCGTGTAAATAATTGTATGTACCTTTGTGTATATGTCAAGTTTTTATTTGCAAAATTTTATTTGTGTAAAAATATTCTTTGATTCTTTTTAAATCCCCGATGAAAATTTGCATCATTCATTGTGCATAGCATAAGCATACCATTCATATTCTTTTTGAGTGAGCTTGATGATTGAATCAGTCTAATAAAGTCTCAAATTGGAGCTCGGTTGGACCTTACTGCACCTAACTGCACTGGAACCTTACGGGAACTAGGTTTAAGGTACTTCAGGTCTAGTCAGACTTAATTCTTTGAGAGAGCATGGCTGGGTTCAAGTCACATCAGTGGACTAACTAGAACTTTTCGAAACACACACTGACTCTTGTCGGCCGTGACCTAACTTGGACACTTGCACCTTTCACTTGGCTCAACTCGGCTAGAGTGGTGAGGGGGATGGATTTGCCAGTCTGAGACGCACACGGGTGGAAACATTCGTCCTCGTCTAGGGAGGGAAGTGCACCCCAACCTGGTCCAGTTTCAATGAAGTCGAATGACAGGAGAGTGTGGGTTGCAATAAAGCTTCAAAAGAGGGATAACTGGCTCAAGAGGAAAATTTCTTGTATATATGCTGCACCATGTAGATATGTTGTACAGAAGCACTTGAAAAAAAATGCAAAAAGAACTCCAAAAAAGTGGTGGGTCGGATTGAAAATTTAATAACCCCACCGGAGTGTATACAGTTCAATAAAGCAAAAGCTTATGGTATCCATGTTACATCTCATGAAGCTTGCAGCGGGAGACTTAGCTACACTGGTTGAGCTCCCAAAATTCTATACCTCTTATTCCCCCCTCTTCTTGAGCCGGTTGCCACTTGAACTTAGAAGGGAATACCCCGCTCCTCGACGGTAGAGGGCTGGATTGGGGAATCATTGGGTTGTCATTCTGGAGAAGCTGGTCTCCTTGTCATTTCAGTTGAGGAGAGCCACTATCACTTACACTGTACAAGTCAACTTCATAGTCATAAGGGTTTGCGTATGATGAAGGCTGGTTCTGACATGGCTGTTGAGGTGATTTCAACCAAGTTCTGTGACTCTTGAAGGCTGTTGTGTTTTAGAGCTGGTTCCCGACTAGGTTTCGCACACATCTACACTCAAGGTCTAGCCGGAGCTCCAAATTCTGATTTTGTAAAGACATGCATTGCACTGAAAGCACCCTTATTCACTCTATCCTTCTTTAATTTTCCTTTTTCTTTCCTTCATTCTTTTTGTACTTATTGCATAAGTGTTTGCTAGGGACTAGCAAAGGCAAGTATAGGGGGGTGATGAATCTTCATTTCATCACCTTTATTCTATCATTTTGGCCTTAAAAACCCCAGCAAATGCATATAAATAGCATTAATTTGTACATATTAGCATTCATTATTTATTGTATTAAATGTACGTAGAATAAAGTTTTTAATGCCAAAATTATAGAATAAAGGGAAGAAAAGAAAAAGGAATAAAATATTGCAAATATTTTATGACCCGAACCCCGAGACCAAGGCCAGCTTGGAATTGGTCGACAAGGAATAAAGTAGGGGGAGATAAGGGCCAGTATACAATAAACACCTCATTTATTAATTCATTTATTTATGCATTGTTGGCGCCTATTTTGTACATAATTATTTATTCATCAAATAAAGAAACTTTGTACATGAAAGTTGTAGATAATAATGTAAATAAAAATACAAAAATTGAGTATGTGTAAAAATAATACCCAGTGTACATTTTATACACAGAATAAAAAGCCAAAATCTCAACTTCACAGACCCATATCTTGCAAATAAAAACTCCAAAACACCCAAACTCACCTTTAATTGTATATAGCATTCCAAGAACTATTTATAAAACTAGTTTCATAATTTTTGGAGTCCATATGCAGAAGTTAGGTATTTGGCCCTTCTTGTATATAGGACTAATTAAAATATTCATTTTATTCAGTACTTATTCTTTGTATAAATTCATATTTTTAGAATTCTGAAAATAATGTATATAATGCATACACATATTGGAAGTTAAAGAAAACCAAAAATAATCTGTAAAATAAAATAAGTCTACAAATTCATAGACAAAATACCTATGCTATATACCTATATATAAATAAAAAGGTTTTTATTCCTTGGTTCTTTCATTCTTTTATATTTTTATATAATAATGTATACATTATACATAACTCATTAAAAATGTAAATCCATAATAAAAATTAAGAAAATACAATAAATAAATTAAGTGTATAAAATTCATAGATAAAACACCTATAAGTATACCTACATACACCTATACCTATTTATTTAACAATATAAATAAACTCATAAAAATCAAACAAAAATATCTTTAAACTCACAAAAATAAATTATAAATTTATAAAATAAGCCAATAAAATAATAAAAGAAAATAAATAAATTAAAAATAAAATACATAAAAATACATGTAAATACATACATATACACATTATTCAAATAAAACTATAATAAAACACCTCAAAAAATTCAATAAAAATCATTAATAAATACTAGATGAAATAATACGCATTTTTTATTTTATAAGAAAAAAATTAATAAAATCGTTTAAGGCGTCAAATAAATCAATGTCTAAATCAGATTTTTTGTTTTGTCTTGTAGCGGCTGACGTGGCCCAATGAGGCGCCGGCCTTCGTTGACCTCCTGGTCAACTGTCCCATCCCTTGCCTGACGCCTCTGAACTATCAAATCCCCGATTTTCCTCCATTTTTCGCGGCCATCCCTTCGATCATCCTGGCTCGCTTTCTTCACAAGATTTGTCCTCTGATCATCCATGATGCCCGCCAAAATCATAGATCAACGAGATATTCATTGGATCAGTCAATAATCGCCGGGTAATAAGGCCTCCTGCCATTGTCTATAAATAAACAGCTCCGCCTCCTTCCTCGAATTTGGCCATTTTCATTCCACCCAAACGCCTTGATCGTACTCCTGGACCATTCCTCGTGACAGGGGGAGTGACCCAGCGCCTCGACTCGGCCGGAGGACGGAGAATTTTGACGCGGCGGAGCTCCGGCGTCCGCCCTGCTCCCTGGAGGCCCCCAGGTATAAGAGCTGCCCTTTTATGCATTTTTAGTTAGCTTTTAATGTCAGCGTTTCATTCCATTAGTTAGATTAGTTGTTACTTAATCCCCTTAGCATAAGAATCAAAATTCGAAGTTCGCCGGAGCTCCGCTCCGGCGACTTCTCCACCGTGAACCCAATTGTTTCCGCCCGCCATTCGCATCCCATCTCGTTCCTCGTCGCATTCTCCATCGAACGCACACCTCAGATCAACCCAGGACCCTCGGTCTTGGCGAATCGGGGCTCCACCTCCGCTGTTCGCCGGAGCCCCTCCGCCCACCTTCATCTTGCATCGCAGCTTCAAAACCCCGGGTCGAGGAGATAGATCTCTCGCCAGCGGTTCTTCCTATGCAGGTACTCCGAGGAAGAGAGCCCTTCTGGGCTTGCATTGAACCAGGAAGAGGTTCCTGGGGGACCCCTTCTTCTCCGACCTCGCACCATCGACTCAGACCCCCAGGAGTCAGGAAAGCACCATCAGTCGACGCGGAAGCTTCCCAGCTACGCTCAGAGAGCTTCAGATACGCGGGAGGTGCCCGGAGGAGCCCGTGCTACTCGATCAAAGCTCGTCGGAGGCGAGCTTCTTCCCCGTTCTTGCAGATGCCTCCAGCACCGTTGGATCGAGAGGCCAGGCCCAGATTGAAGGAGAACCGTCCGATGGAGACACGCGTCCACCGTCAGATCAGCCAGGAGATTCTAATCCATGCCCTTCATCGCCGAACCGGTATCCACCGTCGGATGCTCGACGCGTGGATAAGTGGCGCCTCCAGCACCATTGGATGACACGCCTTATTTAGGGGTAAATTTCACATCTAGCCCCCCGCCTTTTTGTATTTATAGTTTAATACCTAAAATAGAAAGTTTAGTTGTAAATAAATTGTATAATTTGCAGTTGGGCCCCCTGATGTTTTTATATTTACACTTTAGTCCCTCTGCGCCTCACGTGCAGCACCCACGTGAGGCGCGTGAAAATTGCAAGTAAACCCTGTCGTGTTTCTGTAATTACAAAATGGTCCTGAAAATAAAAGTCCACGTGTATTTTTATTGTGATTTTTGCATGTATGCCCTGTCAACTATTTTAATTGCAAAAATACCCCTACCAGGCCATTTATTTTTGAATGCTTTGTCTATTTATTGTGTGCTTCATATTAAATTGAAAAATCTTGCAAAAATAGACTTAAGCTCCTGTTTGGTTGTACTTGCACGCTATATTTTTAGTTTTTTTATTTTGTTGCATTTTCGCATTTATTAAAAATAAAAAACATGTCTTTTATTCACTGTCTAACTCATACAATCCTAAGAAAATATGAAAATGCCTCGAAAAATTCCAAAAAAAAATCCCTATGGTGCATTTTGACCTATTTTAGTGTCAGTCCAAAAATCCTTAAAAATATCAAAAGGAAAACCTTAAAAACCCAAAAACACCTAAAAACTTCAAAAAAAATAAAAACTCAAAGAAAAATCAGAAAAATATGAACTCAGTCCCTGTTCTGCTACATTTTATTATCTTTATTAGAAAAATAGCGTGGAAAATTGTTTAGGCTGATTGCTATTTTTAATGTCTATTTTCATCGCAGCCAGACCATATTCCACTGTTTGCTCCTATTTTGCTATTAAAAAAATAAAAAAATGTTTTCAAAAATGCCCAAAATTCACAAAAATAGTAAAAAGTCATGAAAATCCTAAAAAAGACTTTATCCCTGAATTTTTGACTATTTTTGAGTATTTTTGTAAATATTATAGTATACCTTTATATATATACATGTACTCCTTAAAAAAAAGAGATATATATATATATCCCTATGTATACGTATCTCTATATACATTTATTAATCCTAAAATATAAGAAAAATAATAAATAAAAAAAGAAAAAGAGAAAAATTAAAAAAAACCCACAAAAATAGATTTCGCACTTGGATGACTCTGAGATACATGTAGGCTATTGCATTTTGTATTGCTCTCTGTGGTTCGACCTCTACATGCTTGTCACTGTACATTTTATGGTAGAGTAAATAAAGATTAATTCACATTTCTTTTTAGATTTAATTGATACATTCTTTCATTGTGGGTTAATTGCTGCTTAACTTGGGTATTCTGCGAGCGGTCGCCTCGGCGACAACTTATTTACATTATTCATGGTGACCCTCGTGGAAGATCCTCATTGTCAGCAGCGAAGTTCTCGGGGAGGGGCGTTGGGAGGTAGACGAAGGACGGGGGCCGTCCGATCGGCCGAGATCGGACGACCTTGGGGGTGGCACGTAGCAGGTTGAGAGGAAGAGGGAGCGGGGGCACGTGCGGAGCACGTGCCTGAGAGGCAGGTGCGACGCACGTGGGCTTTTTTTAAAAAAAATTAACGAAAAATTAAAGAATAAAAGGGCTAAAAAACTGCGGCCTCTGGGGCTGCCAAGTGTCAGCACAAGAAAAATCTGAAAAAGAATTGTTTTGTAAAATCAAAAAGAAATAGTAAACGACCTCGGATCGAAAAAGTTTATTCACAAAAAATGCTCGTCTCGATGAGATCTATAACTTTTATGAAGACATCAAAACCAAACTCGATAAAATGCACAAGGTGAATTTTTGGGGTATCCCATGTACATAGAATACCTTGATTTTGGGGTTTTATAATTTTTTGTTATTTTTAAATCAGATAAAAATCTGGAAAATATGGAGAACTCAAAGATAAGTAAAAACACCTAAATCTAATTTTTTTCGATTTTTTTATTAATTAATAAAATATGTACATAAAATATCAGGTCAAAAACCGCTAAAATAAACAATGTACAAAAGAGACCCAAAACCCATCTTTCACATATGAGCTCTGATTCACTTGAACTTGGTCTTGTTTTGAAGGTAATTGAATGTACATTAGTTCAAAAGTGAGTAAGGTCAAATTGGACACTAGATGGGGAAGATATGTGGCTATTAGTCCGAAAATCCTGAAACTAGGATTTGGATTTTTGGTCCATTTATTTGGGTTAGTGATTTTTTCTTGCATTTTTCATTTTTTTCTTCTTAGTGATATGTACACAATGGAGGTGGTTTTGGGTTATTCGGAGTTAGCATGAAGGAGTTAGAAATCCGGGAAGTTAGGCTATTTACAGTTCAAAATTGGCTTGGATTTTTGGCTTCTTATTTTGTGCAGAAATTATGGATAAAATGCCCATTCTTATGAAAACATGCATGAATGCTAATTATGCAGAATAGATGCAGATATGCTGTTGATCTTGAGGGAATTGAGCTTAATAAATGAGATTTATAGTGATGAATCCGAGATTCATCATGCTCCCACCATATCTATCTCGAAGAGGACGCTAAGCTGTCGTGTGAGTTCCAGCGGCGGCTGAACCCGAACCTTCAAGAGGTTGTCATGAAGGAGTTCTCGAAAAGGTAGAGTGTCGATTTTATCTACCCCATCTCCGACTCCAAGTGGGTCAGTCGGTTACATGTGTTGCCCAAGAAGACATGCATCACTACAGTTGTGAGTGAGTCTGAAGAGGAGATCCCTACCCGGGTACCCACTTCCTGGAGGGTCTGTGTGGACTACAGACGATTGAACTAGGCCACTAAGAAGTAGCATTTCCCACTGCCTTTTATTGATAAGATTATAGAGAGGCTAGCTGGGAAGAGTCATTACTGCTTTCCTGACGGGTACTCCAGATACAATCAGGTGGCCATTGCGCCTGAAGACCAGGAAGAAGACCACATTCACCTGTCCCTTTGGGACGTATGCTTTTAGACGCTTTCCCCTTGGTCTACATAACGCCCCGACAACATTCTAGAGGTGCATGTTGTCCATCTTTTCGGACATGATAGGTGATTGCTTAGAGGTCTTCATGGACACCTTTTCGGTCTATGGCGATGGGTTTGATGCTTGTCTTGAGTGCCTAGATCACGTCCTTCAGCGATGCATCGAGGTCCATCTTATGTTATCTTGGGAGAAGAGTCACTTCATGGTGACTCAAGGGATGGTGCTTGATCATATCATCTCCAACAGGGGAATGGAGGTTGATCCGGCCAAGGTGGATATCATTAGAAAACTCAATCCACCGTCCAACTTGCGATAGTACGGTCTTTTCTGGGGATCGTCGGTTTCTACCGACGCTTTATTCATGATTTCAGCAGGATTGCCTAACCCTTGATTGATTTGTTGACCAAAGATACCGAGTTCATAGTAGATGATAAGTGTCTTACGTCATTTAAAACTATCAAGAGTCTAGTTGTTGAGGCTCCTGTCCTCCAGTTGCCTGATTGGTCTCTCCCATTCGATATCATGACAGATGCCTCTGATTTTGACGTGGGGGCCGTGCTGGGATAGCAGAGGGGATGGAGTACCATTTGCCATTCACTATGCTAGCCGTACATTGGATGTCGCCCAGCGGAATTACACCGTCACTGAGAAGGAGATGCTAGCCGTAGTCTTTGCCCTGGATAAGTTCAGATCATATATCATTGGATCTAGAGTGACTATCTTTACTGATCATACTGCTATCAGGTACCTCATAGCAAAGAAGGATGCCAAAGCGAGATTGACTAGATGGATCCTTCTGCTCCAGGAGTTTGATATTGAGATTAAGGACAAGCCTGGAGTCAAGAATGTGGTGGCGGATCATCTCTCCCGATTAGAGCATCTTGAGGATTCTGAGCAGATTGATCCTATTATAGAGACCTTCCCAGATGAGGTTATCCTTGCTATCGCCTCGCTCCCATGGTACGCAGACATTGTGAACTATCTTGTTACCAAGAAAGTTCCACAAGGTTGGCCCAGGTAAAAACTTGAGACCTTCCTAGCAAAGGCCAAGTCTTACCATTGGGAGGATCCCATCCTTTACCATGAAGGAGGGGATAGTGTCTGGCGATGGTGCATTCCTCAGGAGGAGCACCATAGCATCTTCACCTATTGCCACAAGCTAGAGGCAGGAGGACATCACTCTGGGAGGAGAACGACATAGAAAGTGCTCTAATCCGGCCTATGATGGCCTACTCTCTTCATGGATTCCAATGAATTCGTGAAGAGATGTACTGATTGTCAGAGGATGGGCACTTGTGGATAGCGTGACATGATGTCGATGCATCCCATTCACTTCTGTGAGGTTTTTTATGCATGGGCATTGATTTCATGTGTCCATTCCCTAAGAGCCAAGTATTCGAGTACATTTGTTAGTCGTTGATTATGTGAGTCGTTGGGTTGAGGCCACCCCCCTCCCTCGGACCGCAGATGCTAGGACTGTATGCAGCTTTTTTGAGGAAGAACATCATTTCACGGTTCAGGGTACCTTGAGTTTTGATATCTGACGGGGGTCTCATTTCATCAACGACAAGGTAAAGGCCCTTGCTAGTGAGTTCAGCATTGACCATCGAGTAGCCACTCCATACCATCCTCAGACAATGGTCTTGCTGAAGTGTCGAACGTGGAGATCAAGACTATATTGCAGAAAGTCGTACGCCTTGACCGAAAGGATTGGTCACAGCTTTTGGACTCAGTCTTGTGGGCATATCGGACGTCCTTCAAGACTCCTTTGGGTACATCTCCCTTTCGCCTTGTTTATGGCAAGCCCTTCCACTTATCTGCTGAGCTTAGGCATAAGTAACTTTGGGTTGTGACAAATATACTTTTGGATCCAGTGAGTATAGGAGATTAGAGGAGGGCAGAATTGGCAGCCTTGGAGGAGCTTAGATATGAAGCCTTTTCGAGCAGCCTACATTACAAGGAGCGAGTGAAGAAGTGGCATGATTCTCACATCAGCCACAAGCAGTTTGAGCCAGATCAGAGAGTATGGTTGTTTGATGCCAGGCTTAGATTATTTCTAGGGAAGTTGTAGAGCAAGTGGAAGGGACCATACCTAGTCCGAAAGGTACATGACAATGGGAGTATTGACATATCTGAGATGTCATCTGAGTCTACCTTTCGTGTTAACGGGCAGCGACTCAAACCATATCTAGATCATGAGCCGATGGTCGTTGACGTGGCCCCTATTCATTTTGCGTGAGATGTGGTCTTTGATTCACATCTAGTGCATCTCATGCCTGATTATCACCGTCTTCCGCCTTGTATAGATCTAGATGTCCATATCACTCCATTATTTAGTCCCACACCCCATCTTCATCCTATGATTATGCCATACTTAGGGTGTACTTTACCCTAAGTATAGGGGGTGTAGGACTCTTGAGTTTTCTTTTGATTCTTTTTACCTCTGTTTTGCTGCCGATACTCAGGGACATTTTACCCTAAGTATAGGGGAGGTAGATCATGTACATTCTTCCACTCACATTTCCCCTTGTGTACAGTCTGTTATACTTAGGATTACTTAATCCTAAGTATCGGGGGAAACACCAAGCTCTCTTGATTCTATTCTTTAATTCGTCGTTGTAGTATACCATTCCTTTTCACTTCCCTATACTAAGCACGAGTTATGTCTTCTTCATCGCTCTCGATCCACTCTGAGGACATCGTTCGAGCTAAGTAGAGGGGGTGTCGTATATATTTCATATATACTTTAGCCATAACTCATACTTTGTGTGAGTGTGTTAATAAATAAAATGGCTACAACTCTTTTCAGAAAAATTTTTCCTTGTACATAAAAATTCTTTATTGCACATACATAGATATCTATAAAAATTATTTTTGTACAAATATTTGTAAAAACATTTTGTGTAAAGAGTTTGTAAATACTTGGATATCAAAATTATGTATATAGTATAATATTTTTGTAAAATATTTGAAAAACAAAAGTTTGCAAAAACCCCTTGTGTAAATGTGTGTAAATATTTTGCAAAACTCTTGCATTCATGCATTCATTCATTCAAACATTTTTTCAAAATTTTTGCACATTTTCAAAAAGAGTTTAATGGGGCTGCCCCTTGGGGCAGCCAACATGGCTGCCCCTGCATCGATTTTGGCGTTTTTTTTAATTTTTTTTGAAAATATCGCCATGTATATTCATCCCTATATCCCTCCTATATACCATTCGAATTTTGTCAGAAACGAAGACTCCTACGGGCCCCATCCAGACAGTCATTTTTTAACGGTAACAGGATTTTTTAAATTGACACCATCTCGATGGAGGCCGTAGGAGTCTCCGTTTCTGACGAAATTCGAATGGTATATAGGAGGGATATAGGGATGAATATACATGGCGATATTTTTTTAAAAAAAATGCAGAAATTGGCGCGAGGGCAACCATGGTTGGCTGCCCCAAGGGGGCAACCCCATTATTCTCTTTCAAAAAACACGCATAAAAACATTTTTTGTATATATTTGTACGGTTTTTCTGAATCATAGTTGACATTTAAATTGGCCTGGAATTAAATTGAAAAATGGAGCTTGGTAAAGACCTTAATCCACCTAATTCTAAGAGGAACTTTATAGGGCTCAGGGTTAAGACTTTTCAGGTCCATTGGGGACTTAATTCTTTGAGTCCACTAGGCTATGATCATATGTCATCTTGATGAGACTAAGTAGAACACTTAACAACACACACACATGACTCTCATAGACAATGGATTTACTTGCACCGGCACCTTACACATAGCTCTCCACGGATGAGGTGGTAAGGAGGCAGTTTCCTTTGGCTTGGGGTTGCATATGAGGGTAGTACTTCTAGGCAGAACCTCTCTTCTTCTTTTAGTGAAGGAAGTGCGTCTCAACTTGGTCTGGTGGTGTTGAGGTCTAAAGACAGGAGTTGTGGGTTGCAACAAAGCTTCAAAAGAGGGATAGTCTGCTGGCTCAAGAGGAAGAACTCCTGATGTATATATGTTGCACCATGTAGATATGTTGTACATATGCACATCGAAAAAAATGTGCAAAGAAAGAAAAACACCAAAAAAAGTGGTGGGTCTGATTGAAAATAAAATACCCATCGGAGTGTATATAGTCAAATAAAGAAAAGCTTATGTTACACACTCTCATCTCATGAATCTTGCAGCGAGAGACTTAGATACACTAGATGGGCTCCGAAGGATATGTGGCTACACTGGTCATGGTCCATTCTCTTCTTCCTCCTCTTCTTGAGCCGGTTGAACTTGAACTTAGAAGGGAATACCCCGCTCCTCGAGGAAAGAGCTTCTAGACTAGGGCATTAGAGTTACCTTGTTAAGGGGGGTTGTCACTTTGTCATTTCTGAGGTGGGGAGCTACATATCACTTACATAGTACAAGGAAAGATTCATGGTCATTAGAGTTTGTGTATGTAGACTTGTTTTGATCTGGATTGTTGAGGAGTCTTGACCATAGATTGGTGGAACATAGAGGCCGTTGAGTTTTAAACTTAAGTCCAAATAAGGTTCCGACAAACTAATAATCCAAAGGTCTGACTGAGCTCCATACTTCAATTTAATGAAGGCAAATTTAATAATCAACCTTGATTTCCCTTCTTTTTCTTTTTCTTTCTCTTCTCACTTCTTTTCCAAATAAGTGTTTGCTAATGGACTAGCAAAAGTAAAATATGGGGGTGATGAATCCCCATTCATCACTCTTTATTCTTTTATTTTAGCTAAATATCTTGGCAAAACATCATGTATATAGTTGTAAATACAAAAAGTTACCAATAAGCATGCATGCGTTAAGATTCAATAATTAGCATATATTTGTGAAAAAATAAAAGAATAAAGAATAAAAGAAAATGAGGGAAATATTTAGAATAAATATTGAGTGACCTGAATCCAAGAGAGGGTCCAAAATGGACTTGATCGCCAAATAAAATAAGTAGAGAGAGATAGGGCCACTCCACCTTGTATATATTCCCCACTGGTGTATATATATTATTTTCACAAAAAAATAAAAAATAAAAAGGTATTCTTATCCCCATGTATATATTCCTAAAAATAAAAATTAGAAAAATAAAACTAAAAATAAATTTCTCTCTTTATCACCTTGTACATAATACATGTATATAAGTATCATATGCCTATTTATTTTACACTTGTAAATAACTAATAAAAATAAAATAAAAGTTATTTTACACTCCAAATAATATGTTGTAAATAAATAAAATATAAAATTGAAGTATTTATACAAAATAAGAAAATAAAAATAATTTTATAAAATACCCATGTATTTTATACATGTATATAATATAATATATTGTATATAGATTAAATTATTTTTCATAAAAATAAATAAAATAATAAAAAATAGTTTGGAAAATATTGAATATTTTTCATTTTTGATTATTTTTTAAAATAAAATCACCTTCTATTTTTAATTTATTTTTCAAAATTTTTGACCAAGCTTTTTTTATTGGTCCAGGAGGGATGTTGACCCCGGTCAACTACCCCTCCCGGACTATCTCCTTCGCAGATCCGGCTCTCGCCCCATTTTCTCCCATTTCTCTCGTCCGGATCTTGCAGCCTCGTGCCCCGATTTTTCCGCCCACGATCAGCGACCCTTGCGGATCCCTAGGGAGTCGCAGATCATTCTTGGATTGCGTGCATGCCCCGATTCTCTCCAGCCACCTAGGATGCCTATAAAACCTTCACTCGACTCCCCAGGTTGGTATCTCGCACCACACTCTTTCCTCGTACCCTAGAACCACTCCCCTTGGTGATAGCAATCGGATTGGTTCCTTGGTGATCGGAAAAGACCGATGTGGCCGACACTCGAGCTTCGTGGTTGAAGCTCCGCCACGACGAGCCTCCCCCGCCTTCTACAGCGAGGATGAGGCGACGACCCCTGGAGCTTAGGATTCAGATAGGACCCTGAGGTAGCTTCCATTTCATCCCTATATCCTATATCCCATCGAATCTTTCATCTTCGTCGTTCCGCCGCTCCGCCAGCTCTGACCCGTAGGTGTGAGCCTTATCCACCACCCTCACCCATTCTGATCGACACCCCATCTCAACGTCACCCTCCTTACGCGACCTGATCATCCAAATCTTGGTTGTACGAGCCTAGATTAGGCCCTAGGTTCCTTCTGTCACTTCGTCGGAACCCCCACCTCCATTCGTCGTCGTTTCCCTTTGTCTTCAATTCAATAACCCTGATCGGAGCTCTGCTCCGAGTCTGAGCTTTCCTCTGCAGGTGTTTGTGCATGTGAAGAAACCCCGAATCGCCTTCGACCCGCTTCGCCGGAGCTCACCCGGGTCCCATCCTCCTTCCCGGAGATCCGACCGTCGACGGGCGCATTTGTCCCATCCACCCGACGGAAAGGAGCCACACGAGTCTGTTGCCGCCTTCAGATCGTTCGTCGGGGCCCCCGATCTCCCTCGGCTCTCCAGTGAACTTCGCCCAGACGGAGTTCTTCCCGATCCTCTCTTCGTCGTTGGATTACTTCCCTCCACCAGATTGCATCAACGCCATCCAGTGCCTGTAGTTGTCAGGCCGTTAGATCTGACATCTAACGACCCCTGTACCGCACACGTAGCCGACCAATCAGAGCCGTTGGATCACCAGCTGGACGCGTCAGAGCCACTCGCCTCGCTCCACTCAACACCTGACACCTGTCCACCCTACGCGCAACGCACGAGCGGCTTGGGTAATTTGCTCTGCTACTGATGAATCTACGTTTCATCATCTTTATTCTATCATTTTGGCCTCAAAAACCCTAATAAATGTGTGTAAATAGCGTTAATTCATGCATTTTATCATCCATGCATCATTGTGTAAATAGTGTATAAAATGCGATTTTTAAAGCCAAAATTATAGAATAAAGAAAAGAAAAAGAAAAGAGTAAAATATTGTAAATATTTTATGAATCGAAACCCCGAGACCTAGGCATCTCAATGACTAGGTCGACAAGGAATAAAGTAGGGGGAGATAAGGGCCAAAATACAATAAAAATACCTTCTATTTAATTCATTCTTTCTTCATTTTGGGACATATTTTTGATTCCATTTTTTATGCTGCAAATAAAGGAACTTTGTACATGAAAGTTGTAGATAATTAAATATAGAAAAATACAAAATTGATTTCACTCAAAAATAATGTACAGATAAAAAGTTATGATCTGAATAAGATTCCAGAATCCCAACTTCCGAGACCTGTATCTCTCAAATAAAAATTCGAAACGTGTCAAACTCACCTTTAATTGTATATAATTTCTCATAAGCTATTTAATGAAGCACTTTTGGCGGAGCTATGGTTTGAAAGTTGAGTTTTGGACCCCTATTGTATACTTGTACAGATTAAAATATTCAATTTATTTATTATCCATTATTTTTATAATTTTATATTTTTATAATTTTGTAAATATTATTTATAATATATTTGTGCATTAAAATAGGAATAAAAGACTAAATAAAACACCAAAATAAATACTTATATATAGTACCTAGGTATAATACCTACAAATATACCTATGTGAATTATACTTCTTAAGTGTATAAAACACTTCAGGAAAATAAAATAAAAATATATTAAGTGTATAAAAATACTTTATAAATTTATAAAATAAAAAATAAAAATAATAAAATTAAATATACAAAATAAAAATAACATATTAAAATATATAGATATGTATACTGATATAGCCTATAAATGGTAACTTGTATTTTTATACCTCAAAAAAATAATTAAAAATCATAATAAAATAATTCATAAAATAACAAGTATTTTTCATTTAATCATAAAAAATTAATAACTTCATTTTCTATTTTTAATTGAATTTTACAAAGTATTTTTTCCAGGATTTTACTTGGTTCGTCCACGTGGACCAACCAGGAGGGTCTGAGAGTTGACCGCGGGTCAACTCTCTGACCCTAGCTCCTGTAGTGTGTCAGACCATGGTTTTTTGGCATTTTCTCCAAATTTTGGAGAACACGTCTTTCACCATATCAGGTCGACTCCTTCTTGACTTTTCTTCCTCGTGATGTGGTGATTCACGCCCTATGCCTTTCTCAGGCCGTGTATCGCTGCACCGTCTGCTATCACTCGATCTTCACGCCCACTCGGCCACTCTTTCAAAAACCCCTCTCCTCTTCCATTTGATTTCAGAACCATATTTTGACCAAGCCCTTCCCCTCCGAGTCTGAGCTTTCCTCTGCAGGTGTTTTCGCATGTGGAGACACCCCGAATCGCCTTCGACCCGTTCGCCGGAGCTCACCCAAGTCCCATCCTCCTTCCCGGAGATCCGACCGTCGGCGGGCGCATCTGTCCCATCCACCCGACGGGGAGGAGCCATACGAGTCTGTTGCCGCCTTCAGATCGTTCATCGGGGCCCCCGATCTCCCTCGGCACTCCGGTGAACTTCGCCCAGGCGGAGTTCTTCTCGATCCTCTCTTCGTCGTTGGATTAGTTCCCTCCACCAGATTGCATCACCGCCATCTAGTGCCTGAAGCTGTCAGGCTGTTAGATCTGACATCTAACGGCCCCTGTACCGCATACGTAGCCGACCAGTCAGAGCCGTTGGATCACCAACTGGACGCGTCAGAGCCACTCACCTCACCTCCACTCAGCACTCGACACCTGTCCACCGTGCGCGCGATGCACGAGCGGCTTGGGTAATTTGCTCCGCTACCCCTGTAGTTAGTTTCTTTTATTAGTTAGTCTGTAAAATAAAAAGTATACAGTAGGGTAAGTTGCACTTTTGCTCCTGCAGTTTTTTCATATTTACTTTTCAGTCCTTCCTGTGTGGCAGCATGTGCTTCGCCATGTGTATTTGTGGGATAATTGCATGTAGTACCCTGGATTTATGTTTTGTTATGTTTCGAAGGATAGTTTTATTATTTGCACTTATATCCCTGTGCGTTTTGATATTGGATATGTGCTGAATTTGTTGGAAAAATTGCAATTTAGGCCTTAGAGATTTCGTGCATGTTATTCTTAAGCCCTTGGAATAAGTTTTCGTTGCAAATCAGTTCTTGTGTGCTATGCTCTTTCTTTCTACTTTGATAAATAGCAAACTTCATCCAAAAATCATGAGATTTTGATACATGGTTTCAGCCATGGTGTAGAAATTTCCATGAGTTTTTTGTTGCAATTTGTTGTCGTTTTATTATTTTTAAAAATTTGAAAACCACAAAATAGCTCCTATATGTTTTTAAAAATCCATTAAAAATATTAAAAACCATTGAAAATTCCAAAAAAATCATTTCAGTCCAAGTTTCATCTTATTCCCATTTATAAAACCCAAAAAAAATGAAAAAGACTAAAAAACTTAGAAAAATTTATTAAAAATTAATAAAAAATGTGTTTTCTTCTTATGTAGTTGGATTTTTAGTTGTAGTTTCACATTAAATTGCTGCTCGAATTTTATAGGCATTTGGAGTATTTTTAACTTGCCTTGAGATTCGGGCTATACATTGTTTAGCATTTTTAGCCTTATTTCATTTTTAGAAAATTAACTAAAAATCAGAAAAATTCAAGAAAATTAATAAAAAATCTGAATGTTTTAAAAACTCAAAAATATTTTTATTTGAATTTTCTGGGTATTTTTGGTACTTTAAATAATTGTATGTTTGTAACTTTTTGAACCCTTTTAGACTTTTTCTTAATACTAAAAATTCCAAAAAAATTGAAAAAAAATATATAATCCACTAAATTCTTTATTTTCTGGACTCTTGACTACTTCGTAGACTTCGCATTCCGTGCTCCTTGTGTTCGACCATGGTAGCTATACTAGGTAAAATAAAATAGCGAGGTCGCTACATTTGCTTGATAGATTTACTTTGGTGGTCTTCTTTTTCTTGTTGAGTCTGATCTGAGTGGTTGAGGTCGCAACGACCATTGATATTGTTTACCCTTAGTCGCTCGGGATTTTTTTGGCTCATCAGTGCAGCCAGAGGCTGTCTAAGGGATCTCTGACCCATCATCTTAATGTAGCAAGTAAGGCGAATGAGATTTGGAAAACACACAAGATCGACAAGCAAACCCCCAATTCACCTACTCACGCAGAGCTGATGACCGTAAACACTCAGTCTTTTATCTTGTCAAATTTGTTAAGTGATAAAACAGTCTTTCAGAGCGATTAAGCGAGCTGGGAGGAACCTAATGCTCATAACAGATTGTCCGTATAAAAGGCCGGTAGTCTGCCAAGAGTTCAGGTATGGCTCTATCATAGTGTGTGGGTCACTCTCTCACTCATCCAAACCAAAGAATGAGGGGATTGCTCTCCCAAGACAGATTTTTAAGTCAAGTGTCTTTTAGGATCAAGTGTGTTTAGCAGTCCCAATTTTATAGTTTTTTTTATTCTTAGGTACTTTTCAAAGCAAACAACGTCTAACGAATTTTTCGATTCTCCCGATTATTTTAAGTCAAAAATCGAGGGAGATGTCGAAAAAGCCGATGCACGATCAAAGACGATGATGCATGCATAGTAAGAAATGCGTATCTGACTCCAACTGTCTATATGCAGGGTGATTCGTGCATAAATTTAAAGACAGAATCAAAACTACCTATACGATGCAAGAAGAAACCGGCCTTAGAGAATCACTTTCTACACGAGAAGAATGGTAGCTAGCCAATCAGACTAAGTCCGAAGTCCGATCTTGGAACCACTCAGTGCCCGCCACAACGGGTCCTGCCAGCGTTGTATGTGGTTCCTCACGGCACGTAGACTCGAGCCTAATTAAACTAACTTTTTCTTGTTATTTAATTAATAAGGTTCAATTAATCGATCTATTGTGTAGGCAGATAATTAGGATTGGGCCTTAATTAATTACGTCACAATCAAGGAAAATCCTAAGTCTAGGGGCCAAAACCTTCGAAAATCAGATAGACAGTAAATGTTTTGGAAAACAAAACCGGCAAAAAACTGTGGTGAGGACCCTCGAGCACACCGGTGCTCGGGAAAACAGACCCCGATCAGCCAAGTGTCCAAAGTTCACAATCCAGGTCCTTGTATTATTACAACAATAATAATAGTAAAAACAGTCTAAAACTACTCAGATCTCCTTGATCTTTTGCTATCGCTCTCCTACGGCTCCATAGAGAAACGAACCGCCTCCGCTTCGCTCGGATGCGCTGGCACTCCTAGGAATGTCTCCCTCGCTCGTCAGGCCCTCGCAAGAAAGACAAAAACAAAAGATGGGTCAGATCACAGTTATTAAAAATATACCAGAAAATCAAGCAAGGATCACTGACTACTATGTCGTGCTCCCCGGCAATGGTGCCATTCTGACGACGGGACTAAGGCTACTCGGGTTAAGTAATAATTAAAGTCATTGCGACCCGAATAACAAGGCTAAGTCAATCAAGAAAAAAAGACCACCAAACAAGGAAATCAAACAATCAAAATGTAAAGCGGTCTTGCTATTTATTTTTACTTGGTATAACTATCAGTGTCGAACACAAGGAGCACGTAATGCAAAAGCTATGAAGTAGTCGAGAATCCAAAAAGAGAAAAGAATGGTGGTTTTTAATTTTTCAAATTTTCTATGATTTTTAATATTAGAAAAAGCTAAAAGGGAACCACAAGTCACACTCACACAATTATTTAATAGCTCAAAAATACTCAAAAATTTAGAATAAAAATGATTTTGTGTTTTTAAAGTATTTAGATGTTTTTGTGAACTTTCTTAGATTTTTCTGATTTTCAATTAATTTTTTAAAAATCAAACAAGGCCAAAAATGACAACTAGTGTGCAGCCGAAATCTAAAGGCAAGTTAAAATTACTTAAAATGGCAATAAGATTCGAGCAACAATTTAATGTGAATCTACTAACAAAAATCTAACTAAGGAAGAAGAATACACATTTTTTTTAATATTTATGATTTTAGTGATTTTTCTATAGTCTTTTTAAATTTTTTGAGTTTCATAGATGAAATGTGCAAAAATAAAACAAAACAAAACACTCAAGCAGGAATTTTTTAGATTTTTTAAGACTTTTAATATTTTTAGTTGATTTTCTAAAACAGACACTACTATTTTTTCGATTTTGAATTTTTAAAAATAATAAACGAAGACAAAATAAAACCAAAAATTCATTAAAATCCTACACCACAACAGAAGCCATGTGTCAAAAATTCATGAATTTTAGATAATATTTGGATATTTATTCAATCAAACACAAATGACAAAGCACACAGGGACCAAATTGCAATTATTAAAAAGTTTCCTGCCAAACACTAATACTTGTGAACAGTATTGGGCTTAGTTTGCAAAAAATCCAAGTCCACACGTGGTCAGTACGTGCATCAGGCACCCCAGGGGCTTAAATGCAAATTCCATTAATAAGGATTCATTCATTAACAATCATGAAGTCCAGGATGAAACATGCAAATAATCCAAAAGTCACGTGAGAAACCACGTAACTACTCAAAAGGAAGGACTAGAATGCAAATATTAAAAACACAAGGTCCAAGATGCAAAATGTCCAAGATAAAAACAACTACTGAAAATTATTTACAGGACTAATAAGGAAATGTAAACAGACAGGAGGCCTAAGTGCAAATACCCTTCTTATTAGCGATCCAACGGCCAAGAGTCTCTCACTTATGATCGGAAGGCTGAGCTCCTCGGATGACCCTTCCATGATGGATGGCTGAGAGCTGATCCTCATATGGTCGGACGATCGAAGTCTCCCTGAAGATGGATGGGCGAGATTAGAACTGGGAGGGACCTCGATCCAATGGCAGGGAAGACTCCTTGAAGAACGGCGAAGAACTTACCTCCGAAGAGCTTCGATCGACTGATATGTGCGGCTGAGACGTCCTCCGAGGCTGCTAGGATAAGGGAAATGTTTCTAGCGATGGTCCATAGCTATCAACCACGGCTCCAATGAGGTCGGACGTCAGGAACGGCCCGGCGAAGTTGGATGACCTGGAGCCTGTGCTCGGGTATACTGACCTTCGATGAGGTCCCTTGAGCGCTAACCTACACAGATAAACTACTGGGTCGAGGGCAAAGCTGCCTCGACCCATCAGTACGCGGATGGGTGGTCGATGAGGCAAGGCATGGCCCTCGGCGAAGCGATGCGGAGGAGATCCTGGGGCTTGTTCCTGGGGCGAATGAGATGAATGGGATGGGCGTAGAAGGTGGGGAGAAGTCTAGTGAAGGTGTTTACGATCATCAGCATAGTGAATGGGGGATTTGATCACGGTGAATGGGCCAAGCAACTCAGGCTGGTCCAAACTCAAAAATCTCGAATCAAAAGCACGCAAGAGAAATCTAAGTTACTTAGTGAATGGGTCATCTGGGGGGAGAAGGTCAGGGACCTCCGGGGGTCTTCGCCTCGACGGGTCGACGGGTCTAGAGGCTGGACTCACCTCGTAGCGGAGCACAATGGAGTGTCATCGGATCTAAGGCTACAGGGCTCGAAACCTCTCTACAACGACCTCTATTGCACGCTGTCACTCGTGGGTAGAAGGTGGAGTCATCAGAGACGAGTGGTCGGCCAAAGATGCAGAAGAAGAGGAGGCTTTAGGAGGTTTTATATGTTGCGGGTCCGAAGTGTGGAGCATGGGCGCGTGAACCGAGGGCCGGATCCCTAGAGGAATGATCCGCATGGATCATGGATCACCCCTCAATAATCGGAGCAGCGAGTGTGAAGGGAATGGTTGTCGGATCGGGCCATAGAAATTAGGCGAAATCGAGCAAACCCGAGTCCGCGCAAAAATGAGGTCCAAGGGGGACAGATGACTGAGGTTGACGAGCCCGACGTGGCCCAATCAGGTGCGACGGGAGATAGGATAAGATAGACTAGGCGACAAAATAGCAGAATGCGAAAATAAATAGATAAAAGGGATTTTATCACTTGTGCCCCTCCGAGATGTTGCAATATCAGTTATGCCCCTATCGTTTTCGTAATATCAGTTGTGCCCCTCAAAACTTGCTATTTTATCACTTGTGCCCCTCGGGTTAGTGACCGTCCATCTACAGTGCAAACGGACGTTAACTTTGAGGACATAAGCGGAATTATTTTTTTTAAAAGGTTATATGGTCATTTCTTCCTCCTCTTCCCCAACCTCTTCTTCTTCCTCCTCTTCCCATCTTCTTCCTCCTCCTCCGACCTCCTCCTCCTCCCTCTCCGCCCCGAGCTCCCCGCAGCCCCTACCCTCCCCGGCGCCGCACCTCCTCCCCCCCGCACCTCCTTCCAGCCCGCCGCCCCCTCCCCTCCCCGGCGCCGTCACTAACCTCTCTTCATATTCAATCCATAACAAAAAAAAATTCCAGCGTGATCTCGACGCCATCGTCCCTCCACCAACTCGCCCAACAGTTCCACGACCTCCAGCGTGATCTCGACGCCATCGGCACCGCCCGCTCCTCCACGGGCGCCGCCCTCTCCCGCCGCCGCTACGTCGCGCAACCCACGACGCCCGACATCCTCGCCCTCTTTGAGAGCTCCCCCAAGAAGCTCGTCTCCTCCCTCCAGCTCGCTGATTCCCCGTCGGGCGCCAGCGACATGGCGGAAGGGGACATCACAACCGAGCGGCGCGCGGTGTTTGGGAGCGGGAGGCTCAAGGGCAGGAGCCTTCTGGAGGCGCTGGATTGTGCGGCGGCGGCGGAGGAGGAGGTGTGCAGCACGTGCTCGTCGTCGGCATTTCTGCAAGGCAACGGGGAGGAGGCGGTGACTGTGGGTGATGGTGGTCGTTGTGAGGAGAAACGGCTGGCGGTGAGGTGCGTTGTTAGTACTGCGGTGATCGTGATGGCGGTGGTGATTGGGTTGTTCTGGTTGTTGGTATTGTGCGAGGGCGACGCTCGTGGAGTTCCTGATGCCCATCTCGTTCCCACTTGAATTTCTGTTTGATCTGATCGGCATCGTGGATGGTTTCTTGCTTTTGGCTTCTGCTGAATAAGGTGTTCTGTTTTTTTTTCGCGTTTCCGACTGTACACCTCTCTGCGATTCTGGGTGACCATGGATGTCAGTGCAGCTTTCTTGCCGAGAGTCTGATTGGAGATCGATCCATCCATGGAAAGATTGACCTACAGGTTGATGGGTTGTTCTGTATCTACCAGGAAATTCAATTTTTTTTTGTTATGGATTGAATATGAAGAGAGGTTAGTGACGGCGTCGGGGAGGGGAGGGGGCGGCGGGCTGGAAGGAGGTGCGGGGGGGAGGAGGTGCGGCGCCGGGGAGGGTAGGGGCTGCGGGGTGTCGCCGGGGAGGGGAGGGGAGCTCGGGGCGGCGTCGGGGAGGGGAGGGGAGCTCGGGGCGGAGCTCAGGCCGGAGAGGGAGGAGGAGGAGGTTGGAGGAGGAAGAAGAGGTCCCTGGACAATAATACCCCTCTTAAATGCACCAAGGTTTGAAAAAACCATGGTTAAGTCAATTCATTGACGGTCAACCTGACGGAAGGGCACAACTGATATCGGAGAAACTTTTGAGGGGCACAACTGATATTACGAAAAAGATAGGGGCATAACTGATATTGCAACATCTCGGAGGGGCACAAGTGATAAAATCCCTAGATAAAAATAATAAATGATTTTAAATTTAAAAATAAATAAATTGAAAAATGTTCCTTATTTTTCAAGGGATTTTTCTATGATTATTATTTATTTTTATGAAGAATAATTTATGATATGTACATTATATTGTATTATATACATGTATAAAATACCTATGTATTTTGTACAATTATTTTTAATATGTTATTTTTATACGAATACCCTACATTTATATTTTATTTATTTATAACATAATATTTGGAGTATAAAATAATTTTTATTTTATTTTTTATCGGTTATTTACAAGTATAAAATAAATAGGTAGTGATACATATATAGATGTACTATATACAAGGTGAGAGAGATTTTTATTTTGTTTTTATTTTATTTTTCTAATTTTTGTTTTGATTTTAGAAATATATATGGAGATAAAAATACCTTTTTAGTTTTATTTTTGTAAAAATAAATTATATACACATAGATGGTAAATATGTACAAGGTAGAGTGGTTTTATCTCTCTCTACTTATTTTAATTGGCGATCAAGCCCATACTGGACCCTATCTTGGGTTCAAGTCACTTAGTATTTATTCTAAATATTTCCTTCATTTTCTTTTATTCTTTTTTCTTTTTTTTGTACAAATACATGCTATTTTTTCAATATTAACAAATGCATGATTATTGATAATTTATTGTATTTACAACTATTTATATGATGCTTTGCCAAGATATTTAGTTAAAATAAAAGAACAAAGAGTGATGAATGTGGATTCATTAAGTAACACTGCCTCCGTCGAGGCAACGATTTGAGACCCAGGCATATCATTTCTCCATTCGGTCCAAGTTAGAGCTTCTCCCTTCCTTCTTCTCTTTTCTCCTCATCTTCACTCTTCTTCTCTCAACTCCTCTCTTCTCAATCCTTCGATTTCGTCCCACCACCGACCACCCCATCCACAGACTTCCATTTATCCACATCCTCTCTTCATTCTCTGACCATCTCAGATCAGATCTGGGCATTTCGATCTAATCCCCCACTCCTGCGTGCATCGATCACCCATCACCTTTCTGTTTCTCTGTTTTATTTGGACCGAGGATTTGTCCTCGAATCATTTCATTATTTGCAAGTTGTTCAACTTTTGGAGCTTCAATATTAGCATCGAGGCTGGCTGTGCAGATCCGGACCGATCAATGACCGCCTGCACCTTCTTAGACTGGATTTGCAGCGTCAGGAGCTGCGCCTAGAATTGAGTCTCGTGCCAATACAATCGATCGCACAACAACAGATCCGAAACAGCCTTCAACCTATTGATTTGAAATCCATCGCAACAATCGAGACCTGAAATGAAGCAACCCTTCTTTGCTAATACAGAGATATCAATCAGAGAATATTAAAGCCATATGAGAACAAGTTCTTCCAAATATATACCACCAGAAGATATATGTGAGAGCGCCTTCTTGAATCGGGCCTTTCTGCCATGGACGGTCGAAGCCTCCAATTAGAAACATCTTCATCAACCGAGGGGTCCCGTGCTCTATAGCATGAGGTGAGCAGCATTGAAATCTCATCGGAAAAACTCTCTGCCGATCATCTTGAACCGCCACTGCGCAGCTGGCCACGCACCTTTATTCCACTGCAACAACCACCAACTGGAGAGCAACGAAGCATCTTCCGCCGCTCGGAGCTGCAATAGATTGGGGAAGCAATCCCCATTTCCAGAAGTGATAGCAGCTGTTGATCAATTCTGATCGTACGACCAAAATCATGCCACACGTCGGCATTTCAGCTAACTGATCGCCCCACCTCTTAGGGCTCGCACGCATGAAGCGCGTGCGTTGGAATATTTTGGGTATTTTGTAGTAACGTTCTCGTATTTCTCCTAATCACATATATGTCCCGAATAGAAGGTGTTCACGTGATCAGCACGTGATTGTTGCGTATTTTGCGCATTATCCTCCTGACGTTTGGCAAATTCCGAGTAGATTCCTCCCAGGCTACGTGACAGGATACATGATTCAGGGATATTTTGCACGCGACACATCTAGATTTTGTATATTTTACACTAGAGCCCCGGATTTTCTTCTTTTCACATAGATACCCTTATGATATGTATATCGTATAATACTACTACATTACATTTTAAACCAAATAAAAACTTTTATAAAAATATTACAAAAATACTTAAAAATATATTGTACTTTATCATATATAGTGTCAAATCATATTTTGAAAAGTAAAAAGATTTTCTCTTTTTAATAAATCTTTAAAAATACAAAAGTATAACAAACTTGAAAAATCATAAAAACACTTTTAAAAATCTAATAAAAATTACCTTTAGTATATTTTACTGAATTTTACATATTAAACCAAAAATAAAATAAAAATCAACTAATAAATCTATAAAAAAATTAAAGTTCATTAAAACTTTTTAAAAAATCATTAACTAATTTGAGAAAAATCATAAAAATACATATAACATGTCGTTTTAAAGAAAATTTCACTTACTTCCCAATAAAAATAAAATAAACATATTTTATCATTATTTTCAATTTTAAAAATAAAATTCTATTTTCTACAAAAATTTGATTTTCAATATTAAAAATAAATCAAAATTCTTAAAAATCCTTCAAACCGTCTAAAAATTCTTAAAAACGGTAAAACCAAATTACAACATAAAAATAATAAAATAAAAATCAAATAAAAAATACAAAATGATTTCTAAAATAATAAAAAAAGAACAAAATACTTAAAAATCATGAAAACAATATATAATTCAATAAAATTCAAATAAAAATCCAGAAAAATACCTAAAAAGAAAATAAAAAAAGGATTTTTTTTCCCTTAGATTTTCTATAGTAAACCCTAGTTTTCCAACAGTTTACCTCCTTGGGTTAGACACTCCTGTACTTTCGCTATACATTAAAGTTCATGATTATAAATAAAATAAAAATATTAGCTAAAAATTAATCTTTTCTGCAATAATTTCACCCGATCAGTTCAGCGACATTGTTCTTCTTATAGAATAGTAGATCCGACATGTTTTTTCATCATTCATTACAATAGTAATCCCATATTTCTACATAACCACATGTAATGGACTTACACACTTTGAATGAGAGATGAGATAAATAAGACCAACATCACATCATTTCATTATTTCTTTCATCACAATCTCCCAAAGGTTAGGGTTTAGTCAGTGCTGGAATTCACATGACATCTTGCTTTGTTCTTCTAGATAGACGTGATGTGAACATAGTGAAGGGTTAATCCCATGGAGATCCATAATTCTCCATCCTATTGCCCTGCAGATTCTTTCGAGAACCTCAAGAAGATGATGTTCTTGATCCTTAGTCTGTTGAAAATCGATGATGACCAGGAACATGTTCAGCTCAAGTGCAAGGAAGGCATAGTTCAAATTTCCTAGTAATGGTTTGAGCTCTGGTGGTGTCTGAATCAACTCTGTAGTAACCTCTGCAACTCCACTGGTGGTTGGTGTCTGACATGTCAACTGTATATTGTCCACCATAGTTACTTTCGACACGAAATGTAATATCTCACCAAGATCTACAATGAATTCATGCTCTAATTGGGATGGATGGTCATAAAATAACATAAATGGCACATCAATAAGCAACTCATCATCATTGATAGGGGAAAACTCGAATGTACTTTCCAGGCCCTCCTCTGTGGAGAGGAATTCCTAAGTCTCAAAATCATCCAAGAATAAAGCTATTTCTTTGATTTCTACAAGAAAATCACAGTCTTATGCTTCATGTGGTGCAAGCACACTCTAATCTGGTACGGATTCTGCTAGCTTCAGTTCGGGGACCATCTCTATCATGACCTTATCACTTCTTGAGCAAAAGTGATCTGTCTAGTGCCCTAATCAAATACTACTTTGGTTGTTCAAAGGAATGGTTGTCATAGTATGATCCATGTATTGAGCAATGGTGTAGAGGTGTCCATGCCTAGGATGATGAAGTCTACTAGTAATTTCATTCCTTGTACTTCGACAATGACATCCTCAAAATTACCCTAGTCTTCTTAATTGACCGATCCACAAACTACAAGATCATTCTGGTTGACATGAGTGGTCCTAACCCAAATTCTTTGAGTAGCGATGAAGACATCAAATTGATAGCTGACCCGCTATCAAGAAGTGTACTGTCAAATTGTTGGTTGAAAATCTCGCATTTTATGATATGTGCTCCCTTGTATTTCAACTTTTTCAGGAGATTGTTTATGGCATTGATGGTAGCCATGGTCAGAATGTGCTTTTCAGCATGCTCGTGTCTGCCTTTGTGTGGTTGACACTTCAACGTGCATGCTTCTTTCAATCCTTTTTCACATTAGGCATATACTCCATGTCTTTCAATAAAAGGCATTTCGAGCATAATCTTTTGCAATATTTCAATAAGGACAAGGTCAGACAAAGCTATTTTCAATTTTCTAGTTTTTGATATTTTTCATAGCATCAGGAAATGAATATTTACATGAAAAGAATTGTCTGTATTTACGTGTGGATCATCTTCTACAGTGGGATGACTAGAAGGTGGATAGTCACCCAATACATGAGGGAAACTAAAATTTGAAAACTCGATGTCGTCTACAGGCACTGGATCGATTGTTGGTGTAGCTTTATCCTTAGTTGTCTCAATGAGGCCTTGGCCGTTATTATGTTTTGGTGATTTTTTATTTTCTTCATTTTTGGTGATTTTAGCATCTGATGCAGCTCCTTCTTTATTTCTTTCTTCATCATCACTTCATGAGGGATCAACTGCTTCATGCAATGATGGGTGGCCTTTATTCTCCTTCGTGGTTGCTAGAGGATATAGGGATCTACCGCTCATAAGAGTCACAACATTAGATAACATAAAAGAATTATTTGCACCTTAATCAAAAGATGATGAATCACGATAGACTACTTGCTCCTTGCGACAAAAGTTATTGGGATTGGCCTCAACCAGTGCCAAAATGATTATCTTAGTGGTGGTTAGGTCATTCAAATTTTCCTCATTTCTTACAAGCTCTTCACAAGCTGAGCCTAACAATCAAGTGTAGGATTGACATGCACGAATTATGAAGATTTAGCGTGCTGACCACGTTGAGATGGATAGTGATGCTATGCAGGATACGATTGATTATTCTGTGAAAATACAAAGGATTATGTTGTTGATAGTACTAACGAGGAGGGGGATACTGGTTATGATATGAAGAAGACGAGTACTGATGATATGGTTGTTGTTGGTAGTACGTCGGTTATATATAAATCTGTCTCTAAGTATTAACATGTGGTGGATACTAGTGTTGTGGAGGTTGACTATGGACAAACTTCCTACAATAAGATTGGTGGTTTGACTGAATGGCATTGGACTCACCCTACTGATGTCCGCTAGGACAGGTCAGTTGTTGTTCGTTACTCCAAACGTCGTTTGCCTCTTGAATTTGGGGTGGAGTTGGGAACAATGGCTCGACAAAAGACTGGAGCTCAAGGTGGTACACAATCATCTGTTGTTGTAGCTATGGTGATGGTGGTTCCTGATCGGATGCTTGCACGTAATATACGTAATGGACCTATGATGGTTGTCATGGACTCTACGATTGTGCAGTTTCTTTGTTTCAATAGAATTTGCGGCTCACATACAAGTACTGATTGTGCTAACCAAGATCTACAAATGCTTTGTGATCTGGTCGAGTTTTCCCAGATTCTTGGTTCTCTCCTTGATTATAGCTGATTTCTCGAGGTCATGTGATTGTTTCTCGATAATGTCCACTTTGGATAAGTGGCTTCTATGATACTAAGGTTGGAACTCTCATCCCTATCTTGTTCTTGGGATGACACCAAATAGACGGCCTCATGGTGGATCTGGGGTTGCTTCTGATATGTTCGAGATGAAGATCAGGTAGCCTCTCCTTATACCATTTCCTCGAATATATGCCAGACAACATTTTCATCAATGTTGAAGTGAGTGCCACAACATGAAGCATTAATCAAACTCTTGCTTTCTTGTTTCACTCCCCCAAAGAAGCGTTGGACTAGACTAGTCCTTGGAATATCATGGTGGGGGCACTTTTCTTGTAAATATTTGAATTAACCATGCTTCATGTATGAACTCGTGGGGTCCATGGGAAAATTTTGAGACGAGGGCAGACATTTGGTTGAGACAACCCAGGGGGTAGAATTTGTGGAGGAAAGCCGACTTGAGTTCCTCCTAGGTTGTCACTACATTTCCTAAATAATTAATCCAATATAAAGCCTTATCTTGAAGGCTAAAAGAAAAAACTTTATCTTGAATACAACTAACAAGATGTTTGGGAAGTGTGCAGTACCGTAGATGCAGCCAAACTGCTATAAATGGATGTAGGGTTCCTTATTTGTGTTCTCCCGGAACGAGGGATGAAGAGACAAGAACTACAGCTTCAGCTCAAAGTGTCCATGGATCAGTAGAATCTGGATCCACTCTATCAACTGACCAACGTCAGGATTGTAAGTTTCCTTCAAAGTAGACTTAGGAGCATATCTTCTTTCATTATCTTCCCCTCCATGGGTCCATATGCATTCGCTTATTCTACCATGCCTCCTCTGTTCTCTCTATCTCTCCTTAATTCTAATAACATCTCTTGGAAAGTGGCATGAGCTTCGACTTGTGCAGTCAGCTTTGTATGGATTTCCTGTATGGAGGTGAGCATCTGAGTGTTCACTTCATTCTTCTTAACTTGATGTGCCTTCTCTTTTGGATATATCTCTGAATCAAACTCAAAGGAACTAGAATCTTGATCGATCTCTAGATTTGCATGATGAAATGAATCTCAATCAGACTGGAATTGTGCATCAGATGTAGAGAAGTGTTCGGAATTAGGGTCAATTTCGAATAATATTGAATTGGACAATGTGTATGGAGATTAATCTATCTCCATCCCCAAAGGCGGAATTTTAGGACAAGAGTGATCCCTGTCTATTTGAGATAGAGAAGACTGGGAATCTTGAGAGTTGTTCAGAAAATCCAAAGCAGTCTCTCTAGAATTTTCTCAAATTATTAGGGATGTCAACATCAAGGATTTGATGCTAGTGTCTGCAAAGTTTGGACTAAGCCATCCAAGACCCGACATCTTGAGAAACAAAAGGAGTAGAGATGAGGAATAATGAGCACAAAGATTCATAAGAAATAAAATGAAGATAAAGATAAAACAAGATTAATGAAAAGAAGTGTAAAGAAAAGGTACAAGTGCACAGTTCTGTGATCTTTGACCTAAAATAGATCCAAAACAAACACCAAAGCAATTGGTTTCACCAACTCAACATAGGTGAAGTCGTGAGAGTTCAGTTTTTTATCTTATCAATATTATTAGTTATTATCAGGTAACTTTATCAATATTACTCCATAGCACTAACCCTATAGACGATTGAATACTACCAGACAAGCATCATGTAGTTCCCACTTCCTTTCTAAGAAGTAGTATGCACTTTTTGAAAGTCCTTGATATCAGATCCGAGTCTGCCTCTCAACCAAATAATAGAGTGAGGAAGCCAATGTAGCAAATCAAATGCTTCCCTCCTTGCATGGTACTCGAATGAGGAACGATGAGACAAGGGCTCGACATCACATATCCCCTATGCTCAAGTAATTCAGACTAAGTCTGCAAGCAGACCTAGCCCTACCAGCCCACGCATCGATAGAAGCGTTATTACTTTATAGACCCAGGTAATAATCAAGGCTGCCACAGATTGGGATTTGGGCTCTAATCCTTAGGGGTCATGCATCACTTGGACTGGAGGGTACCTGAAGACAACGTGGGCTTAATGAACCCAATATAATGAAGCCCATTACATATTTTAATTCGGGTCAAAATTTATTTAGCAGTCTCCTTATTTTAGTTTTTGGGGTTTCAAATTTTATGAGTAATTTTCAATAAATATTGCCTAACGAATTTCCTGTTCTCTTTTGATTTAAATCCAAGAAATCAATGCGAGAAGTCAAAAAATCCTATGCATTTGGATCTATGAATGCATGTAGAGTTAGAAATGCATACCTTATTCCAGCACTCTACATGCAAAGTGATTCGAGCATATAATTTAAAGTATCTATATGCATATGTAATGATGAAATCACCCTAGATATAGGAATTGCTATTAGCATGAAGCACATGTTATTTTGACTATGTGCAAGCATAATAATCTATATGAACATGCAGATACTAGGGCTTTGGACCTATATTACTGATAAAGAAATCCTAAATATCTAAGGGCTCCATCAACAAACACATGAAATATAAAAAGTCAGAAATCACAAATTGTGAGAAATAAAATAAAATAAATAGAAAAGTAGGGAGGATAAAATTGAAGAAGGGGAGATAACATGTAAAAACCGCGTGGTCCCCAAGTGAATAAACACTTGGTAAAATAGGCCCGATAAAGTTCAAGTGTCCAATATCTTGTCTTATAGTATTACAAATTATAAAATAGAGTCACACTCTCACAATAAATACAAACCTAAACTACTCTACTCTTACTCTGCTTCTCTCATTCTCCAATCTCCTTTATTGCTCTCTCATATCCGCTCTAAAGAAGAAAGCCGATCTCTACCTCGCTTGGGTGCACCAGTCTCGTAAGAGATTGCCCTCGCTCCATAGGCCCTCACAATAAATGTAAACATAGAAATGTATTAGGACAAATATGTAATTATTTAACAAAAATAAAAAGTAGTAGATGGAATAAATAAACAAGTATGTACAAAGTACACATTACTCCTCAACAATGGTGTAATTTGATAGAGAGACTTTTGCACTGGTTTGCTAATCAAACTTGATCAGTCATCGTTGTGTTACCAAGTGTCTTTCAATTAATAGATAGTCCATAGATGAATAGATCTTAATCCAATAAATGCGATGTGAGTTTAGTTTATTATAAATCCACAACAGAAGTGCATAGGTGTAAGTAGTGTCGAGATCAAACACAGGGAGAAAAAGGGAGTAGGTTAATTATTAATAATTATTGCTAATTAATAGTAAATGTGTATTTTCTTTGTTTTTCTTTTTTATGTGGGATTTAAATTATATTGAAATTTTATGGATTTTTAATGTTTTTATATTTTTTATTTTTACTTTTGTATTTCTTGTTAGTTATACAAATTTTTAATTTCTTTTTGATTTTAAAATAAAATATGTAGTTATATTTAATAATATATATTATAAATATTATATAAGTCATATGGTATATATAGATGACATAATTTTTTATATTTTTAAATAAGTCAAAATATATTTAAAATATATAAATAGAGTGTTTTGGGTGTTTTTTATATTTTCTCTATTTTTTTGGTGATTATTATAGAGAATTTCTAATTTTTATGGGTTTTTAAAGTTATTAAATATTTAAAACAATGTATAAATCAAATACCTGACATTGCTTTAGATTTAATAAATATAAATAAGTTAAAAATAAGCCTAAGAATATTTTTAATATATAATATATAATCAATAAAAATCAGAAATAAATAGATATATTTTTGGAATTTTCTTTTGTTTTTACTAATTTTTCTAAGATTTTTAGGGTTTTCTGATTTTTAAGTTTAATGTTTTTTTATTTTTTTAATGATTTCGGATATTGTGATACAATATATATAATATATATTTTTGGAATTTTTCGAAACTTTTCTATATTTTTATGGGTTTTTTATATTTAAACATATAGAAAATGCATGTCTTTTGATCTTTAATAAAGGAAATCTAGTACAAATGCCAAAATAAATTATGCAAGCTCAAGAAAAGTCCATAGACTCAACATAATTTTCCTGCAACTTTTAAAGCGATAAAAATATTTATAATGAACAAAATAAAAGAAATAAAAAACTATAGTATACATGAATCTAATGGCAATTTCAATAAACTTAAACTTCGTTAACGAACATACTTTGAAGTTTAAGAAAAATATTGCAAAATACCCAATGCCTCACGTAGGAATACATGTGAGGGGTGATGGAGTGGATTAAAGTGCAAATATACAAAGTTTGAGGGTCTAGTTACAATTTACCCTAAAAATATTACACTAATCTTAATTTTTATAGTTTTAAAATCTAAATACAAAAGATATGGGTTTTGATGCAAATTACCCCTATCCGCTCATGATCCAACGACTCTAATTAGATCACTTAACATGATCAACGGCTGACGGAGCTCGATACCTCTTTGTAGGTGAAGGATTTTGATTAGTTCCTTGGCGTGATTATACAGTGGTGATGCTCTATAGATGGAGGGTAGAGATTAAAACTGGGGAGTGCATCTAATCCGACGGTTGCACGGATGGGTGGATGAACTCGTAAGAACACATGTCTAGAGATCCTTCGATCGAGTGTATCTCACACCTTCGACCACATTCCAAGCGATTTAGATGAGTGAAAGCTTCTTGGAGATGGTCTGCAACTTCTGGAGTGATGAGAAAAATAAGGGCCTCATTGGTAGAGGCATGGAGCATTAGGGAAGAACAATGACCTAGAGCTGGAGTTCTGACCTTGAATCAACCGCATATAGGGTGGTCAGTACCACTACCTTCACAATAAGATCAAGGCCTCAAGGGTAATCTACCTCGACTCCTTATTACGTGGAATCGAGTGAGGGTGACGTGTGGCGAAGGTCTCTGATGACACGGAGGAGGTGGAAACCTAATCACCTGATCTGGGAAAGATCAGTGGGAATGGATGTGGTTTGGAGGATGTAGAAATGGAGAGGATTGAAGTGGGGTGGTCGGTGAGGCATCACGATGGCTGGTGAGCGATGAAAAAAGTTAAAGCCTAAATCTCCAACATACTTAGATTTTTAGGATTTTGGTTGATTTTGACTGAACATGAATGAAATAAAGTGTGAGGGGGAACTACAGAATGAAAAGTGAAGATAAAAGAAGCATAAAAGTGGTATATCACATACCAAAATGTCTAGGAGCAGAGGGTCGTCGGAGGGTCTCTATGGAGGGTTTGAATAGCCTCCATCTCCCTTCTCCTCGCCTCAGATCATCGAGGCTTACCTCCTATGACAAAGGAGAAATTCATGCTTCAATCCTAATCGGTTATGAGTGGGTGAGATTGATTAAACTCAAAAAGGGTAACATGGGAAGTTATTTATAGATAAGTCAATTGTCTATCTTGTAAAGACGATGGCGTGTGATAGGTTGGGGTTGGTGAGGTCTTGGTGTAGGCGTGGAAGAGAAACATGGGGGATGTAGAGAGGTGAGCTACTCGAACGAGATGGAGTTGAGGAGGAGTGAAAAGATGAAGAAGGTGAGGGGGTTGGTGATTCTGACATAAATCAAAAGCTAGGCACTACAATTGACCTAGAGTCAACTTTTGCATGGTTGTCAATGGTCCACATAGGACCAGATGAGACAAAATAGAGAATAAAAATGAAAAAAATAGTAAATAATTTTATTAATTAAAACTCAAATTTTTTTCAAACTATTTTATCATTATTTGTATTTATTTTTACAGCATTATTTGTAGGATGTTAATATTTACTTATATATACATAAGTAGATATGCTTGTATTTTGGGAGTTTTATTTTATTTTGTATTTTAAATATTTATTATCATATTTACATATTTATATATCTATAACATTTAAATACATATTTACATATTTTTATTTTATTTTATGACTTTTTTACATACATAAATAATTGTATGTATATACATTATAGATATAGTATACATACATACATATATATATTTACTGTATTATTTATTTTAATGCCTTTTTAATGTTTTTATTTTGTATTTATATTTCAAATATGTTTCAAATAATATATACAATTATTTAAAAATTTAAGAGGAGTAAAAATATAAAGAATAAAATATATCAATAATATATACAGATAAACAATACAATAGTTCTCCAAAAAATCAGCTTTTACATCTTAATTACATTTTTAATGAAACCGCCTTCATTAAATAGATTATTTAATTTGGAATACAATAGAGTGAGTTTGATTCAATTTGATGTCATATGGAGAAGATATTGATATGTGATATTCGGTTTGCAACCTTTTCATCTGTGTGACCTAGTTACATTGTTCATTTTTTATTGGCAATTATTTTTATAATTTTCTATACATTTTATGTACAAGTTTCATGTTGAAAACTTTATTATTTGGAGTGTGTAGACTTCTCAATAAAATAAAATAATAATGATCTATTATAGTATAAATAATTATGGTTTTCACTATATTTTTGTATAGTATTTTACCCTATCTCCCCCTACTTTATTCCTTGTCAATCGAGTCAATATTGACTCGACCTCAAGGTTTAAGGTCATTCATTATCTTTCGTACTTATGTTATTTCCTTTTTCTTTTCTTTATTCTTTTTTAGATGTAAACACATATAACTATGTGTTATTTACATATAAATAATGAAATTGTACAATTTAACATTATTAACATATGTTTTGCTAGGGATTTAAATACAAAATAGAAGAATAAAGGTAGATGAATGGATATTCATAAATTATCCTGCATATGCACATGTTCATCACGGAACTGGAACCTATATCATTTAAGTGCATATTTCTCGGGTATGCATATGTAGTGAAGCGAAGAAGTTGACGATTGACAAAATTGTTATATATAGTGACTTTGCTATTTTATTCCTAAGCATAGTTATGTTGTTCATTCCTTTGATGCAGATACATATGTGAGTACTGACAAGAAGGTGGAGCTTGAGGTTGAACCAGTCCAACCACATCATGGTCAACTATCTGAATTAGAAAAGGAGAAGAGTTCAGTTGGTGAAGAAGAAGAGTGCATTGCAACCAGGAGAGGACTATGACATATGAAGCCACCCTCCATATGTGTAGATTCTGCCTTTACGTATGCACTATCCTTTGCGGAGGAAACATGTGATATAGGAGAACTTGGCTATTTTCATAGGTTGTTTCCTCATAGTATTATGTAGAATGGTCTACAATGATAATTAGAAGAATCAATTTCTTCATAAAAATCAAACCGGAACCTTGTTCTACCACCACATCGATAGAAGGTGATCGTCTGCTAGTGGATTTACAAGCATAAAGAAGGCATCTCTGGATCTATCAATATGAGATACAGGGCAAGACTAGTTTCTAAAGGCTTGAGCCAAGTGGAGGGTATCAACTACAATGATATCTTCTCGTATGTGGTAAATCACACCTCCATACGAGTTCTGCTAGTTATTGTTATCATTAATGACTTCGAGTTGTAACATCTATATGTAAAGACATCGTTCTTACATGGAGACCTTGAAAAGAACATTTACATGCATCAACCTAAAGGATTTGCAATGCATGGGAAGGATGATCTAGTGTGCCTGTTGTAGAAATATTCATAGTTGTGCATGATTTTATCAAGAGTAGTTATGATGTGTATAACTAGTTTCGACACCTTCTTGATAGATCATTTATTTTTCTATTTTAAATACTGATGGCATGTTGATAGAATCCAGAAATAAATTTGATGTGAATCGATTGAAGGTCCTACTTGATGGAGAGTTTACGATGGAGGATATTCATGCAGCCAAGAATATACTTGGCATGGAGATACACAAGGATCACAAGGCTAGGAAGCTAAATTTAAGTCAAAAGAGTTACTTGCAGAGGGTCTTGGAACATTTTGTCATATCAAATGCCAAACCAGAGAAGATACTGATGACTCCTTGATGAGGTTCCTAACGTCTGGTCTTGTAGGGCATACGGTGTTCGACAAGTCGAATTCGATAATCGTTGTATCGACGCCTCTCTTGACTCTCAGAACTCAGCCAAAACAAATCAATCAAAAATTAAACCACAAAAATGATTAAGCAATAAATATAAGTGAGCTAAAACTTAGTATACCCTATAAAGAATGGGTATAGTACGCAGGCAATAAGAGTCGAGCCACAATGAAGCACACAAGGTAGAGAAATAAAAGTTAATAGACATCTTAGGATTTTTAGGCTATTTTTTATTTTAAATGTTTATGGGTTTTTGAATATTTTATTTTTTATGTGTTTCTAATTATATACGTTTTAATGTTTATATATAATTTTTAATAAAAGATTTAATAATATGTATTATAAATATGTTTATATATGAAATATAAAAAAGGAGCACGTGGGGTTTTAGATTTTTCATAAGTAAAAATTCAAAAGTATATTATTTTTTTGGTTTTATAAATTTTTTTTGGTTTTAATGATTTTAGAATAATTTGTATGAATTTTTATGGATTTTTAAATAAGAAAGTACATAAAAATAAAATAGTAAATTAGGGAATTTGAAAGGGGTCTAATAAATATCTATCCAAACAGATTGAACCTAAATTCAATTTTCCTGAATATTAGATTATTTAAAGAAAATTCAAAAAATTAGAAAATATTTTTGTGATTTTTCTACGAGTTTTTAGAATTTTTATAAGGTTTTATATATTTTCAATTTTTAGGAGTTTTTATATCAACTTTTTCAAAACTAATAGGTCAACAAATCAAATACGTATAAATAAATATAAGGGACTTTTCTATTATTTTTAAAATAATTTATAATTTTATGGATTTTGGAATGCTAAACATGAGAAAATGCAATGTTTTTTGTATTTTATAAATATGAAAATAATTTTAGTTGCCTTAAGAAAAATATATGCGACAAAATATGCTTTCAGGAATTTAATATAATATTTCTATAATTTTGAGATGTAAAATGCTATTTTTAATAATTAAAATACATATAGAAAATTAAGTCTACAACACAGGGAGATATATGCTATTTCTATAAAGTTTCAGGGCATATAATAACATTTCAAACAAATTTAGGGGCATATAAAAAATATTATCCATACTAGTAGGGGTATAAATGCAATATTCTAGAACACTGGAACCAAGTATGCAAATTTACCAAAAACAAATACATTGATCTTTAAATTTATTGAATAAAAATTAAATACATAAAACCGTAAGGGCATTAACGTAAAAATCCCGCCCCTCATGCACACATGCACACGAGGTGGATTAGACTTAAATGCAAATACAATAAGTTTAGGCCCTTAATAAAAATATTACAGAAATATTTGAACAACATTTGAAAGATTAAATGCTAATAAATAAATACAAAAATGCAGAGGGGACTTTGTGAAAATTACCCCTAACCGTGCGTGATCCAACTGCGCTGATGGATTCACTTAGACACATGGTGCGTTGCGGATGACGGATACCCCTTCGGTGATGGAAGGCATGGATTTGCTCTGGATCTTTCATCGAATGGCTGACACGTAGGTTGATCCAACGGTGGAGATCAAAACTGGGGTGTCGAGGCGTTCGGATGGTTGTTGCTGCGCTGGAAGAACATGGTAGAAGGACGAGCTCAGCCTTTTTCGATTGAGGATTTTTCATCGTCTGACCACCTAGGATGCTCTTGGCGGGCTCAAAATGGAGCTGAAGCTCCTCTGCAACTGATGACATGATAAAAAAATCTCCAGAACCCATCGATGGGATCCTGGTAGTGGTGGGAAGTCGGAGCACTTGGGTTCCTTATGCTAGACAAAAATTGACCCATACTGGGTCTTCAAGATACAGAACCTGTACGATTAGAATGCAAACACAATAAGGATGCTCTTGGGATGATTTGGAGCAAAATGGAGTAAAGATGCAACGTGGTGGAGCAACTTCGATAATGGGTGAAGGAGGACTGTTGATCTCTCAGATTTGAGAAAGATCCGGGGTGAAAATGGGTCAAGGCGGAAGAAAATGAAAAGTTGAAGGTGTGGAGGCGATTAGATAGGTCGGTGGATAGATGATTCACACTTAACAGAAGACAGAACCTAGAGCTCTAGCAAACTACATTTTTTGAATATTAGGATATAAATAATGAAATCAAAAAGCCAAAAGAAATAGCAACTCACCTGCCTGATGTGGTCGGTAGCAGAGGATGTATAGAGGAGATCCGTCGAAGGAATGAATCACCTCAGGTTGCCTTCCTCCTCGATGGAATCGATGGAGATCACTCCATGTCAAAGAGGAACTCTCAAAGCTTCAATCCAAGGGGCCAGAACTCGATCACTGGGGATTAAAGCTGAAGGTTCTATTTTATAACATTGACTAGGAGGCTTGGAAAACTTAAGGTTGGATGAGAATCGATGCACGATTGATCGAGGATTCAATCTGGCATGGAAGAGCAAATATCGAGGAGGAACTTTCATGAATTGGGCGAGGTGAATCGTTCAATGTAGAGTGAGCTAAAATAAAGAGAAGGAGCAGGATCAACATCTGAGAACTGCATGCCTAGGGAGACTAGGGAGTTGACTAGAGTCAACTCAGACTTGTCTCCCCTTGGTCTAAGTGGGATGCTACAAGACAAACCATAAATGAAAAGTAGAAATAAAAGATAACTAAAATAGTAATTGATTTTAGTAATTTTCTCAAAACATGAAAGTTATCCCTTATTTTATATACTATTTATAATTGATTTTTATGTATTTCTATGAACCTATTTATTGCATGTTAATTTTTACAAGTAGAATTATAGGTATAAATACCTATACATAACGTATTTGGTTTTTATTTTGTATTTTATATTTTATTATTTTATGTTCATAATTTTTATAATTTTCATATATTTAATTATGTATTTTGATATTTTTATTTTATTTTTGTGAGTTTCTTTATTTAATAAATAAATGTGTATATGTACATTATAGGTATAATATACATGTATTTTTATTACCTTATTTTTTAATGTATTATTAATGGTTTCTTTTTATGTTAGTGTTTTTAATATGATAAAAATAATATT
Source organism: Ottelia alismoides (assembly GCA_037367405.1). NCBI lineage: Eukaryota > Viridiplantae > Streptophyta > Magnoliopsida > Alismatales > Hydrocharitaceae > Ottelia > Ottelia alismoides. The sequence goes on along the minus strand of JAZKJV010004038.1, from coordinate 258,368 downwards.
TACAAGTATTGAAAAATAAAAGAAAAATAAAATAGAGAATGAATAAATTGACTATAATATACATGTATATGGTACAATAAGGACTCGGAAGTCAACTTTGGCATTTTAACTCCAATGTAGTTATCTTTATTAGATAGATATTTTAATTTAGAGTATAATAAAAGTGATTTTGGTTAATTTTGAGTTCATATGAAGAAGATGTTGATCTGTGAAGTTTTGTTTGCAACTTTTTCATTTGTGTTTTTGTCACATTGTATATTATTTTCTCTTGCAAATATTTTTGTATTTTTCTGTGTATTTTTTGTAAATTTTTTGTTGAAAATATATTTATTTGAAGTGTATAAGAATGTATAAAAAATAGTGTAAGTTTGAGATGTATATAGTGTATAGGTCACCTAGGGTTTCTAGGTAACAATATTATTTTGTCTACATTTATTTGCCCTTATCTCTCCCTACTTTATTCCTTATCGACCAAGTCAATATTGACTTAGTCTCGGGGTTTAAGGTCAGTCAACATTTGGAATACTTCCTTTATTTTCCGTTTCTTTTCTTTATTCATTTATTTATATTTAAATACATGTATTTAAGAACTATTTACATACAAAGATAGGGAGTTAAATTGTACAAGTTAGCTCTATTTAAATATATTTTGCTAGGATTTTAAAGATAAAATAAAGGAATAAAGGTGCATGAATTGGTATTCATCAAATGCCACTTGGCTGTCATTTTGCGTTATCCGCATACTTGTAAACACACACATAGGACGAGCACGAGTACATGTTACGATTTCCTTACACTAGATCCATAGGGAGCATCATGTATGCCTTTTTATGCACGTATCCAAACATCGTCCAGGAAGTCAGTGTTGTGAGGAGATATATGTCAAATCTAGGAAAAGATCATTGTCTTACATTGAATTGGATTCAGAGATACGTGTGAGGTATCATTGGATTTTGGCTTGAGTTTGGGAGAAGGATGGGGTAGTTGGATTTTGTTGATGTTGATTATGCAAGTGACCGTGACAAGAGAAGATCCATGATATGCTATGTATTCTATCCATGATATGCTATGTATTCACTATTGGTAGATGTGCAATTTCGTAGAAAGTAGCATTGCAACACACAATGGCCTTATCTACCAAGGAGGTCGAGTACATGGTAGCAACCGAATGAATCAAGGAAGCAATTTAATTGAGAGGATTATTCAATGAGCTCAATCCTAGTCAGAAGACAATCATCATCCATTGTGATAGCTAGAGTGCTATAAATCTGACGAAAAACCAGACACACCGGAAAAGAACAAAGCATATTGATATCCACTACCACTTCATCACTGACGTACTCACATAGGGCCACATTCAGATGAAGAAGATCACTTCTATAGACAATCTAGTAGATATGTTGATGGGGCCAATGGCACTAATAAAGTTCACAACCTGCATGGACTTTGTTGCTCTTTATAGGACGTAAAAGCCCTGTTCGGCAAAGAGAGAGTTCTCACACATCATTTTAGGTGAAGCTCAAGTCAAGGTGAAGATTTATTGAAATATGCCTTGAAGTAGCGACCCAAATGCAATCTGAGTACATTTCGTAAATGGACCTTGGTCGACCAGATTAATCCGACTGGGATATGTTTACCGATTACCCATATTTATACATATATATAGGGGTTGATGGGGCTACCCTGCCCCATTTTTGGGTATTTTTTTATTTTTTTGAAAAATATCGTCATGCATATTCATCCCTATATCCCTCCTATATGCCATTCCAATTTTGTCAGAAACAGAGACTCCTACGGCATCCATCCAGACATGGTAGATTTAAAAAATCATGCGACCGTTAAAAAAATAACGTCTAGATGGAGGCCGTAGGAGTCTCTGTTTCTGACGAAATTCGAATGATATATATGAGGGATATAGGAATGAATATACATGGTGATATTTTTCCAAAAAAATAAAAAAATTACGAAAAATAGGGTAGGGGCAACAATGTTGGCTACCCCTAGAAGGCAGCCCCATTTTTCCCATATATATATATATATATAGGGTAAAATGTGTATGCCCCCTAGGGGGAGCTAACTTAGCTCCCCCCGCCCTTTTTTCACAAAATTTTTTATTTTTTTTGAAATCTAAAACCGTGTAAATTCATTATTAAATCTCTATATTATGTCATTCAAATTTCATTTGAAACAGAGACTCGTACGACCTCCATCCAAACGGGGTCGATTTAAAAAATCCTGTTACCGTTAAAAAAATGGCTGTCTGGATGGAGGCCGTAGGAGTCTCTGTTTCACACGAAATTTTTATGACATAATATAGGGATATAGTGATGAATATTCACGGAAAAAATTTTCAAAAAAAATAAAAAAAATTGAAGAAAATAAGGCGGGGGGAGCTAAGTTAGCTCCCCCTAGGGGGCAGCCCCATTTTCCTCATATATATATATATATATATATATATATATATATATATATATATATATATATATATGGGGTTGGGGAAGCTGCACCCGGGGGTGGAGCTAACTAGCTGCACCTGGGCATTTTTTCATTGATTTTTTGTGTTTTTTAAATGAAACCTAGGGGGATTTAAATCACTATATATCACCATGATATCATACCAATTTCAACTAAATTCGACATTTCTATCATTTCCATCAAGGCTACACATTTTAACGGTTTCAGAATTATTGACATTGACCATATCTAGATGGGCAGGTTAGGAGTGTTCGTTTTGCATGAAATTTGAAACACATATTTCACACAATAAACTAAGTAAATCCCCCATAAGTTTCCTTCAAAAAAATCAAAAATCAATGAGAAAAATACCCGGGTGTAGCTAGTTGGCTGCACCTCCCGGTGTAGCTTCCCTTTTCCCTATATATATATATATATAGAGAGAGAGAGAGAGAGAGAGAGAGAGAGAGAAAGAAAGAAGAGAGAGAGAAAGAAGAGAGAGAGGAGTCATCCTATGAGATGAGATTTTGTGAGATGGTGAGATGGGAGATTCTGGACCACTAGTTTATTTCTTCTCTCTCCTGGTTGAAACTAGTGGTCCAGAATCTCGCATCTCACCAAAATCCCATCTCATAGGATCGGCCATATATATATTATGGTTAAGGATTGTGTCATCATAGAGTCTCATTGTAGAGAGTCGCCACCTCCTAGGGTTCTTGTATGTACTCTTGTTTTCTTTCATAGTGGAACCTCTCTTTGCCTGTAGTTTTTTCCCGCTACATAAATGGGGTTTTTCCACATAAATCATGTATGTTCCTCGTGGTCAATTGTTTGTAGTTAATTGCATGTTTGAATAATATTTGACATGCACTAAAACAAAAACGCAATGTGCCAACAAAAACTAGTCAGAAAAAGTTCGCTTGTCTCGATGGGTTTTTGACATTAACATCACCAATTACCTGTTGCCAAAAGCATATTTTTATGGCAACCGATAATCTATTGGCATAAGCTTGTTCGCTTGAGGCAATATATTATTCTAGAGTTATATGTGAGACGATAATTTTAGTTGAATGTTGATTGATGGAATATTTGTTGGCAAAAACATGTTTAGTTGCTAGAGAATTCCAACGTCATAACTTCGTTGCCATAAGAGTGCTTTGTTCTAGAGGTAATATGGGAGCAAAAGAGAGATTAGAACCATGTTACTTGTCATGTTGGAGAGAGACCTATATAAGAAACTATATGAAACAGTTTCCACAGATGTGGCAGACAGTGAATAACCGAAGATGTTGAGAACATGTGGAAAGAGCTGAAGATTTTAGAGGATGGAGACATTGAAATCATTCCCACAGGTCTCAGCATATTCCAGTTCCAAATGTCCCTGTTGCACACATCAGCCTCCCAAGTGATCATAATATCGACGTCTCCATTCCAATGTGATTAGAGAGAGAAAGAGCATCACTGTCATCACTACCAAAAGGAAAACAACTGGCATCATTCTACGGAATATGCCCCTTCCTTTGGGCATATCATTGTCATTATTTGGGCATATCATTCTAGGTACGTTGGTCTTCGTCAGAAAAAAGAATGCAACAGCTGTAGCTCCTTGCTGCAAAGACAGGGTATTGGTGTTAACATACATTACCTGACTATATGGGATCACCTATATCGTCTATGGATTTAAATGTAATAGCATGCTTAATTTAAACCTTGAAGTGATGCAATAAAGAATTGTATACAACGCCTTGCCTAATATATCAAGGTGTAATTTTAAAAGAAAAAGGCATTATATAATTGTATATCTACACGGAAGAACACGTGAAGAACCCTAAAATAGAAGTCTCACCCCACCAACTCCTATGTCAAGAACTCAAGGAGTGTTCTGGTGGTAGAGCAATGTACATCTACATTAAAAGACTCGGGTTCGAATCTCAGTGGGGACGCTCCAGACTTTTGAAATCACCGAGTCTACTATTAGAAAAACTCATGCATCAAAACAAACTTGAGCGAAAAAAATCTAGGAATCATGCACACTGGAAATTTATTCGGGATCCTTCTTTATATGTATCGGCTTCTCCAAGAGATTGATACTCTAATAAGATGGTGTGCTGCACAAACTAATGTAAATCCCTCAGATTTCTCTTGGGTTTCTTTTATAATTGTTTACAGAGGCTCCCTACTTTTATACTCTAATAAGATGCATAGTTTGATGTACTTGTACCACTATTTATTAGGTTGATTCACCCCATTAAAGAATTGCAACTAGAGCTCTACCTCATGCGAAGAGAGTCAAAGGTCCCTATGTTGACAAATTGGATCTCTACTTGGAATTCACTACATCACATGGGTATGTATATTCCTGCTAGTGCCCTACATCAGGCGAAACCTGCATGCAACGACCAAATCGATTAGATTTCTTATCGTGCATGTTCAGAAAAGGCTCTTATACTAATTTTTTTCAACTAAAATTTATCGTTTTCGTGATTCTATTGTTATCACAATATATGTCTGCTAGATTTACAAAAATAAAAATTTAATATACATACCTCAAGGAGATTCATCTCCTACACTAAAGCCTTACATATATTTTTGTGAAGGATGTCGAGGTTGCAAGTACAATGGTATTGACTACATAATAGCTTTTTTTGAAAGGAAAAAGGGCATGCACAATATAGGTGAGTACCCAAAAACTTCACCATTTATCACCGAATCAAGGTTATTACATTTGAACTGAAAATAACAATTACATTGTACAACTTTCAGCCATCGCATTTGCATGTGCCATAACACTCTCTACATGGAACCTATCTTCTCAAAAAATTACTTCATTCCGTGCCAATTAAATAGCCCAAATGACCGCAAGGCAACTTGATCTCTCTTTTGTCGTGCTGCTCCACTCCGCCCCCTATAGATCACCAAAAGCTAGATGAGGTGCTCGTATTAATCGCATGGTTACTGAAAGGGCTCCACATCTCAATCGAGCTACCACATGAAGAAAAAGATGGTTGGCATCCTCCATACCTTCCAAGCATCTTGGACACATCCGGTCCACGCCTAGGTTGAAATGAGCCAATCTCTCCCTCATCAATAGTCTACCTCTCCTGAAAATCCACACGAAGACTTTCACTCGAGTTGGAGCCTTCCACTTCCAAATGCGCATGCAATCTGCCTTACAATCTCTTGGATCAAACTCCATTACTCCCCTTATCCCCTTGTATGCCTTCCCTACTGAGAAAATAGCCATCCACCTGTTCCAGCGATCCCGTCCAACATTGGGCTCCCGAACCTCCTCAAGATCCCCAAGAAGAGTCGCAGGCTCCCCCAACCTCTGATATGAAAGTCTAGATATAAAATGTGGGGAGAACAATTTTCCATCCCAGATTTCAGCTACCGAGCAGTCTGGATTTTCCACCAGTGCCACCAGACGCGGAAATCTCCCTGCCAAGATTCCTCTCTCACTCCAGTCATCTTTCCAAAATCTGAAATCCATTTCATCACCAACTATCGGTCCTAGAAGAGGACATATCTTTTGTGACACACTGCATATTGATGATGCGCTTGGCAACTCGGTTAAGTAGTATCTAAGGGTCGTTGCGACTAATATCACAATGCACGGTCAACAAGAAAATCAAAACCACATAAATCAATCAATCAAGGCACAAAAATCCAATGTAAGCAGTCTTCGTGATTTATTTAACCTGGTATAGCGACTAGGGTCGAACACAAGGAGCACAGAAAAATTACGAAGTACTCGAGATCAGGAAATTAAAATTAAATTTTATTTATTTTTATTTTTTTTGCAAATTTTTATATTTTTAAAACAAGGAGCAAACCAATGCACAAAAAAACCTTCACAAATTTTTATTTAGGCTATAAAGGCTCTAAATTTAGGAATAAAAATATTTTTATATTTTTAAAATATACAAGTGTTTTTGGGTAATTTTGTGGTCTTTTTTTGATTTTTTGTTTGATTTGATAAAAATGAAATTAGCACAAAATAGAAACACAATGTACAACCCTGACCAAAAGGTAAATTTACAATGTTTAAATCGCCCAAATGTCTTAGCTGTAATTTTTATGATAAACTAAATAAAAATATCTAACTATAAAAACTAAAATCTTATTTTTTTGTTTTTATAGAATTTTTAATGATTTTTTATATGATTTTTAGCCTTTTGTAATTTTTAGGGTTTTTATAAAAGGTAATGGCACAAAACTGATAATGAACTGAAAACAAACTAAAACAAGCACAAGAAGAATTTCTATAAAAATTTTTAGCTAGTTTTTTTTATATTTTTTTGTTATTATATAAAATAGATAGACACGTTTTTAGGGGTTTTTTATTTTTAGAAAATATCAAATAAAATTAAATAAAGACACAAAAAATACCCAAAATATTACACATTAGCAGGAGCTAATGGTATTTTTAGGTGACTTAAAAACAAGATACACAAGATGTAGGGACCTATCTGCAATTATCCTAAAGTTTCTAGTTAAATAATAACACATGCAAAAAGTCCAAGGGTACTATCGCAAAAGGCCCACACAATACGCACTTGCCAATTAAATCATGCATAGTGGCATAAATGTAAATATATAAAATATTTCATTTAAACCAGAACCATTAGAAAGTGTAGGACAAGATATGTAAAAACATCATAAAAGCATGTGAACGCATGTTTTCAGACTCAGAGGACTAAAGTGCAAATACTAGAAACATCAGGGTCTAATATGCAAAAAGTTTGAACTACAACTTTTATTAATAGACTAGAAAATAAAGCATGCAAACTACAGGGAAAATAATGCAATATACCCTCGGCCGGCGCGTGCGGTGCGTGTGGGGGACACGTGGCGGACTCTATACTGGCGTGGACGTGCGGCTCAGATCCTCTGCTGTATCAGATATGACGCCCGAGGAAATGTCGGGGACGTGGGGCGCATATGCGTCAGGCATCATATCCAACGACCAAAAGGCTGCGACTGTCGGCGGTTGAGATCGAATCTAGTAGAGGCGGGTAGATCAACAAAGCAGAGGGGGTCTGGAAGAACAGCTCATGGGGAGCTTCGATCGGTGACAGGAGAAGATCCAGCGGGCCAATGAGCTTGCCAAGAAGGGAAGGAGCTTCGTGAAGGTGATCCACGTCTGGTGGCAGGCTCTGATGCGAAGGGTAACGGTCGTATGACCCTCGCGATGGAGGTGCATTGAAAGCTACTCTGCTATGGTAGTCGAGGGTTGAATGAGGATCTTCTGTGCATTCCAGGACCTGCAATGAGTACATCGCTCGAAGGCGTAGCTCCGATGAGGGTTTTTGTTGAGCAAATCACATAGAAACGAGGGTGAATGGAGGTTGACTCCTGGCGAGGGGTGAATGAGTGGAGTCGCTTCCCTAATCCCGACCAGAGTGTTGGGCCTAAGGATGATCAAGCTATGGTGCGAAGGTAAGTGTGTACAGGGGGTTCGATCAATTTGGAGATGAGGGTGAGATGAGGCTCCGACTATCAGGGTGGAGTTGATGAACGTGTGCTGATGCTGGGAGAAAAGGTAGAATCGAAAGGTGAAAGGACGGGGATAGAAGGGATACCTGAAGATCTAGGAGGAATCCTAAGCTTCAGGCAAAGGTGGGCGACGAGGTATTGGCCTCAACCTCACTACGGAAGGCGAGGAGGCTAGATGCTGCGGAGCTCCGGTCATGTAGATTGAACGACGTGAATACATGATAAATATGCAATATAAACAAATGCATGCATAATGCTAACTTATTGTATTTATATTTATCTACATGATGCTTTGCTAAGATAAATATCTAAAATAAAAGAATAAAGAGTGAGAATCAGGGATTCATCACCCCCTATAGGTTACCTTTGCTAGTCCCTTGGCAAACACTTATTTGAAGAAGAAGTGAAAAGATAAAAAAAGAAAAAGGAGAATCAAGGTTGATTATTAAACGTGTCTTCATTAAATTGGAGTATGGAGCTCAGTCAGACTTTTGGATTATTAGTTTGTCGGAACCTCATTTGGATCTAGGCTTAAAACTCAACAGCCTCTAAGTTCCACCAATCTATAGTCAAGACTCCTTAATAATCCAGATCAGAACAAGTCTACATACACAAACTCTAATGACTATGAATTTTTTCTTGTATGGTGTAAGTGATATGTAGCTCCCCACCTTAGAAATGACAAAGAAGCAGCCCTCATTAACAAGATAACTCTAATGCCCTAGTCCAGCAACTCTTTCCTCGAGGAGCGGGATATTCCCTTCTAAGTTCAAGTTCAACCGGCTCAAGAAGAGGAGAAAGAAGAGAATGGACCATGACCAGTGTAGCCATGTATCCCTGGGAGCCCAACCTGTGTATCTAAGTTTTCCGCTGCAAGTTTCATGAGATGAGAATGGGTAACATAAGCTTTGCTTTATTTGGCTATACATACTCCGGCAGACATTTTATTTTTAATCAGGTCTGTCCACTTTTTTTTGAGTTTTTCTTTCTTTTGCACATTTTTATGTGCATATGTACAACATATCTACATGGTGCAACATATATACATAAGGATTTTTTCCTCTTAAGCCAGTATACTGTCCCTCTTTTGATGCTTTATTGCAACTCACAACTCCTGTATGTAGACCTCAACATCACCAGACCAAGTTGAGGCGCACTTCCTTCCCTAAAGGGAGACGAGAGGTTCCGCATAGAAGTACTACCCTCGTATGCTACCTCAAGCCAAAGGAAACTGCCTCATCACCACCTCATCCGTATAGAGTACATGTAAGGTGCTGGTGCAAGTAAAGTTATTGTCTGTGAGAGTTATGTGTGGTTGTTAAGTATTCTACTTAGGCTCATCAAGATGACATGTGATCATAGCCTAGTGGACTCAACAAATTAAGTCACCAATGAACCTAAAAAGTCTTAACCCCAAATCCTATAAGGTTCCTCTTAGAATTACGTGGATTAAGGTCTTAACCAAGCTCCATTTTCCAATTTAATTCCAGGCTAGTTTAAATGTCAACTCTGATTTAGAAGAATATACAAATATTTACAAAAATCTTTTTATGCAAAGTTTTTAAAAAATGTTTGAATGTATGCATGGATGTAGAAGTTTTGCAAACTATTAACAAATATTTACACCAGGGTTTTTGCAAACTTCTATTTTTTAAACATTTTACAAATAAAAAATACTATATACATAATTTTGATACCAAAAAATTGACAAAGACTTTACAAGAAAAATATTTTTACAAACATTTGTACAAAAATAATTTTTATAAATAGCTATGTATGTGCAAGAAAGAATTTTATGTACAAGAAAAATTTTAAATTTTTGTGATTTTTAAATAAAGGGTTTTATCCACTTTATTTATTAACACGCTAACACAAAGTATGAGTTATGGCTAAAGTATATATGCAATATATACGACACCCCCCTATACTTAGCTCGAACGATGTCCTTGGAGTGAACAAAGAGCGATGAAGAAAATATGACTTGTGCTTAGTATAAGGAAGTGAAAAGGAATGTTATACTACAATGACGAATCAAAGAATAGAATGAAGAGGGATTAGTGGTTACCCCTATACTTAGGATTAAGTAATCCTAAGTACAACAGACTGTACACAAATAAAAACTGAGTGAGAGAATGTACAAGGTTTACCTCCCCTATACTTATGGTAATATATCCCTAAGTATAGACAGCAAAACAGAGGTAAGAAGATTCAAAAAAATAATCAAAAATCTGGCACCCCCATACTTTGGGTAAAGTACACCTGAAGTATAGCGTAATCACAAGATGCAGATGGAGTGTTAGACTAAAGAATGATATGATATGGACATCTAGATCTATACAATGCAAGAGACAGTGATAATCAGACACTACAAATGATGTGAGTCAAAGACCATATCTCATGCAAAATGAATCGGGGTGACGTCAACGATCAACGGCTCGCGATCTAGATATGGTTTGAGGCGTTGACCATTAACACGAAAGGTGGACTCAGATGACATCTCAGATATGTCGATACTACCATTGTCATGCACCTTTTGGACCAGGTATGGTCCTTTCCACTTGCTCTGCAATTTCCCTGGAAATAATCTAAGCCTGAAACCAAACAACCATACTTCCGTATCTGGCTCAATCTGCTTATGGCTGATATGAGAATCATGCCATATCTTTACTCACTCCTTATACTGTAGGCTGCTAGAGAAGGCCGTGTCTCTAAGCTCCTCCAGGGCTGCCAATTATGCCTTCCTTTGATCTCCTATACTCTTTGGATCTAATAATATATCAGTGAAAACCCATGGTGACTTATGCTTGATCTCAACAGGTAAATGGAATGGCTTGCCATAAACGAGGCGAATGTGAGATGTACCCAAAGGAGTCTTGAAGGAAGTCCGATATGCCCACAAGATCGAGTCCAAAAGCAGTGACCAATCCTTTTGGTTTGGGCGAACTACCTTCTACAATATTGTCTTGATCTCCGTGTTTGATACTTCAGCAAGACCATTGGTCTGAGGATGATATGGAATGGCAACTCGATGGTCTATGTCGAACTCACTAGCAAGGGACTTTACCTTGTCGTTGATAAAGTGAGACCACCGTCAGATATCAATACTCTAGGCACCCCGAACCGTGAAATGATATTCTTCCTCAAAAATCTGCAAACAGTCTTGGCATCTGCGGTTCGGGCGGGTATGGCCTCAACCCAATGACTCTCGTAATCCACAACCAACAGAATGTACTTAAATCCCTGACTCTTAGGGAATGGACCCATGAAATCAATGCCCATGCATCAAAAACCTCACAGAAGTTAATGGGTTGCGTCGACATCATATCACGATGTCCACAGGTGCCCATCCTCTGACAGTCAGTACACCTCTTCACGAATTCATCAGAATCCTTGAAAAGGGTAATAGGACCGATTGAAGCACTTTATGTGTTGTTCTCCTTCTAGAATGATGTCCTCCCGCCTCAAGATTGTGGCAGTATGTGAGGACGCTGTGGTGCTCCTCCTGAAGAATGCATCGATGCTAGATGTTATCCCCTCCTTCGTGATAAAGGATGGGATCCTCCAGTGATAGGACTTGGCCTTCACAAGGATGGTCTCAAGTCGCTGCATGGGCCAACCTTGTGGAATGTTCTTGGAAACAAGATAGTTCACAATGTCGGCGTACCACAGGAGAGAGGCGATAGCAAGGATCGCCTCATTTGGGAAGGTATCTGAAATAGGGTCAATCTACTCGGATTCCTCAAGATTTTCCAATCGGGAGAGATTATCTGCCACCACATTTTTGACTCCAAGTTTATCCTTAATCTCAATATCAATCTCATGGAGTAGAAGGATCCATCTAGTCAGTCTCGCTTTGGCATCCTTCTTTGCCATGAGGTACCTGATGGCGATATGATACATAAAGATAGTCACTTTTGATCCAAGAATATATGATTTGAATTTGTCCAAGGTAAAAACTACAACTAGCATCTCCTTCTCCATGACAGTTATATCCACTGCGTGACATCTAATGAACGGCTAGCGTAGTGAATGGTAAATGGTACTCCATCCCTCCTCTGTCCTAACACTGCCCCCACGGCAAAATCAGAGGCATCTGTCATGATCTCGAATGGGAGAGACCAATAAGGTAGATGAAGGACATGAGCCTCAACAACTAAGCTCTTAAGAGTCTTAAATGATGCAAGACACTTATCATCGACAATGAACTCGGTGCCCTTTGTCAGTAGATCAGTCAACGGTCGGGAAATCCTGCTGAAGTCATGAATGAATCATCGGTAGAAACGGACATGCCCCAGAAAAGACCGTAATTGCCGCAAATTGGACGGTGGATAGAGTTTCCTGATGATATCCACCTTGGTCAGATCAACCTCCATGCTCTTGTTGGAGATGATATGACCAAGCATTATCCCCTGAGTCACCATGAAGTGGCTCTTCTCCCAAGATAGAACAAGATGGACCTCTATGCAGTGTGGAAGAACGCGGTCTAGGCAATCAAGACAAGTATCAAACCCATCATCATAGATAGAAAAGTCATCCATGAAGACCACTAAACAATCACCCACCATGTTCTAGAATATGGACAACATGCACCTTTGGAATGTCGTCGGAGCGTTAATAGACCAAAGGGCATCCGTCTGAAAGCATAAGTCCCAAACGGGCAGGTGAATGTCATTTTGTCTTGGTCTTCAGGCGCTATCGCCACCTGATTATATCCGAAGTACCCATCAAGAAAGCAGTAGTGATTCTTCCTAGCTAGCCTCTCTATAATCTGATCAATAAAAAGAAGTGGAAAAAGATCCTTCTTGGTGGTCGGATTCAATCGTCTGTAGTCCACACAGACTCTCCAAGAAGTGGGTACATTGGCAGATATCTCATCTCCAGACTCGCTCACAATTGTAGTGATGCCCGTCTTCTTGGGCGCCACATGTAATGGACTAACCCATTTGGAGTCGGAGATGGGGTAGATAAAATCGGTGCTCCACCATTTCGATATTTCCTTCATGATTACTTCTCGAAGATTTGGGTTCAGCTGTCACTGGAACTCACGCGATGGCTTAGCGTCCTCCTCGAGATAGATATCGTGGGAGCACAAAGCCGAACTTATCCCCTGGAGATCAGCTACACTCCATCCTATCGCCTTGCGGTTCCTTTCAAGAACCTCCATCAAATGAGATTCTTTCTCTCCAGTCAAATCGACTGAGATAATGACTGGGTACATCTCATTCTCATCCGGAAGGAATCTATACTTCAACGAATGCGGCAAAGGCATCAATTTAGGACAAATGGGAGCTGGTAAATCTAGTCTCTGAAAGGTCTGAGTGAATGCAACCAGATGTGAATGAGAGAACTCTCCTTTATCATGAAAAACTAGTGAAGACTGCCCTGCTGGTGCATCTGTGCTCAGTGTTGGCACGGTATCCACCCTAGTTGTTGACCCTGTGGAAATCAGATAAGGTAGTAAATCATCAAACTCTACCCAATCTATGTCTGAATTTGAGGGATCAGAATCAGAATAACAAGAAATATATTCTGCCTTGCTATCCTGAACATGGTCTTCAGCCTTGAATGTGTCATCTTCCAAGAGTGTGCTCTCCAAACTCTCCTCTGCTGGGATCTATGAATCTGTAGAATCTGAAAGTGAGAGAAGGTCTCATGAAATGGGATCGAACCAAGTGGCTTCATCATCAGTGATCACAAAGTCGCACTCCTGGTGGACTTCTTGCTCTGCATCCGTCATCTGCTCTGTGTTGCTACACTCATCCGAGCAAGCTGAATCTCATGCTCTAGTCTTGTCGATCATCTCTACTTGTATACTCTAGACCTCGATGCAAAAGTACATCTTCCCACTATTATGGTCGGACACCGCCTTGGCTGTGGCCAAGAATGGGTCGTCCTAGAATGATGGGGGTATCGGTCACAGATTCAGGGATCTCCATGTCCAACACAACGAAGTCCATAGGTGATTTCTGGCCCTGAATTGTGACGACTTACGTCCTTCAACAACCCCTTTGGCCTCTTGATATATCTATCAGCAAAATGAAGGACTTTCTTGCTCCATCGAAGAGGGCGAAACTCAAATAGATCGAGTAAGGCTGTCAGAAGAAGGTTATGGAAGAGCCATTGTCTAATAGAGTACGGTCGAATCTCTACTCATGGATATGGCATCTGACATAGGGAGCTCCTACATCTGAACTCTTGGCTGGCAGACGGTTTTGGATGGCGAAGCAAGTGGCATGGGTCAACACATGGATCTCTGCTTGGTGGTTCCTCTTCTTCCTACGGATAGTGCTCTTCTCTCTCAAGTTCTTCTGAAAGAGAGGGATGTGCTCAAGTGCCTCCTGTAGAATCGGTTGAATCTGAAATCTATCAATCATTTTCTAGCTGAACTCTATCTGCTACGATTTTTTTAATTTTCTATTTTCTTCCCCTTCGCCAGTCGAAGTGCCTAAGGGAAGGGGATGGCTGGGCCCTCCTCAGATAGAGGGCTAGGAAGAGGTTCCTTCTGCTGAGAAGGAGTGGAATCCATAAAAATATCATCAATCATCACATATGAACTCGAAGATCAAGGAACCTTTCCTTTATTAATTTTTTAGTGTTTTCATGATGTCCCAGGGTACAGAAACTGGAGAAAATACTGCTGGAATAGAAGGGGTGGTCTCAATACCACCCACGACATCGGGAACTATGGCATCAGTACCGCACTCTGGCTCAGCATCCTTGGTGGCGTCAATACCACCCTCTACATCTGGAGAAGCGACGACCTCAATACCATCGACTGGATCAATGTCCTTGGTGGCGTCAGTACCACCATCATCATCATCATCCTTAGCGACATCATCCCCGCTATCCTCCTCGTATGGCGCTCCTACATCCTCGTGGTGTTGTCGCTCAGATGAGGCTCCACCTGCTAGCATACTACCACTCCTAAGTGTAACAAAGTCAACATTAAATATATATAAAGCAATGCCATCCAATGAATTAATCGGAGTGGTGGTCTCTGTAAACTGTACACGCTCAAATTTTCTTTTTAGGTTATTCGGATTGGGCTCAATCTGAGCTGGTGTGTCGACCTTTTCCTTGATGATCTCCCTCATCTCCTGGCGAAATTCATGCATGACCCGCCTGAATGTGGCTTGATGGTCGGAAAGTAGGCAGGCTAGATCATTGAGTGTTGAGTTCTCATAGGTTGGCCCATGAGAATCGGATGGGTTACCTCTCTGAAAATGAGGTTGCTACTATAACTGATGAGGGGCAGGCTGAGAATACTGCTGAGGTTGTTGCTGGTGCTACCTCCACTACTGTCACAGCTGGTAGGGATGAGATCCAACTGATAATACTACTATTGTGGCTGGTGAAGGGATTGGGGATGTTGCTGTTGTGGCTGGATGAACTTTCCACCCTGAGCCGGAGGCTGCTGCTGGGATGAGACACCTCTAGTCGACCACCTGAATCTGGGATGATCTCGGCTGATCATGGGATGATGTCGGTCGTACCAAATCCCGTTGACTTCCATCAATGATTCCTGCTCGAAGGGGGTGGAGGAAGAATTACCAATGGCTATTCCCGCTGATACACCACCATCTGAGAGTCTTGAGATGGTGGTGGATGCGGGTACTGGTGCTGCAGCTGCTGGAATGGCTCCTCCTGGATATGGTGAACCTGTCGGTACTGGGTGGAGTGCTGGGTCGAGCTACTGCTGCTTGGATTAGCCCCTGACTTGAGATGGGGCTGAGAAGCTATCTGTGCCTCCTGAAGACACATTATCTGGGTCTTTGGGTCACTCAATGTCTGTGCCAACTGATCAATATGAGTCATGCCCTGGCACTGCTTCTTCTCGATATCTCGATGTGGTCCAGCTTCTTGCTAATGATGCCCATATCAACGACCGATAAATCTACCTGTGTTATGGCTGCTGAAGAGGTGGATGGACCTGCATCGACTTATGCTATCCTCTGATAGAACACAATATGGGGTGAGGGCTTCCCTTGAGTGTAAAGATGGGTCTGGGACATAACTGTATAGTTCTCGGCCATCTCCTTGTATATGGCCCAGATTTGGTCTTCGTCTTTGGTGAAGTAGGAGCCCCTACAAGAAGCATTCACAAGCCCCTGAAGCTTTGGTGTCAGCCCACAAAAGAAACTATGTACTAAGTTGGTTTTGGAGATGTCATGGTGTGGACATCAGTCAATGAGCTCACGAAAATGATCCCACACCTCATGGAACTGCTCGTTGGGGATCATGGAGAAGTTGTTGATTAGAACTCTAGTTGGGTTTGTCCGACCGAATGGATAGTAATTGTTTAAGTACTCGGTCCGGAGCTGTTCCCAGTAAGTGACATATCTCCCCAAATGTTTCAGCTAGTAGGCTGCTCTGTCGACCAGGGAGAATGGAAAAGCCATCATCATGATGATGTCCTCATCCACATGTCTGTCGTGGACAATGTGGGTAGTACTTGTTTAAGTACTCTGTCCGAAGTTGTTCTCAGGAAGTGACATATCTCCCCAAATGCTTCAGCTAGTAGGCTTCTCTATCGATCAGGGAGAATGGAAAAGGCATCATCATGATGGTGTCCTCATCCATATGTCTATCACGGATATTGCTTCAGATCATCTCGAATTCTTATTGGTGATGTCGTTCCACGATGACAAGCCCATGGAACTTGGGCAATATTTGTATCGTCTGAGGAGGGAGCTTGAAATCTCCTATAATCGCCAGAAGCTAAATTCAACAGTGTGTAAGATTCACACCAGGATTGTGCAACTCTCTCATCGACATCGCATGTCGGATTGGCTCATGTGGCTCCTCTAGTTGTCCTCCGCGTCCTCCTCCAATCTCATCTATCTCTCCACCACCAGCTCAGTTTGGCTCTCCTCGGTCACCTCGCATATGTGCCATCTCTCTGCGCATATCTGCCATGAAGACTCCCGGGTCTCTGATCTGACGCTGCAACATCTCCAGGGAGGCTAACAATGTGTTGTTAATGGTGCCCTGATCTAAGACATATGTGGTGCTCTAGGGCTGCCCATCGGTGCGCTCCTAGTTGCTGGACATCTCTTGGGTCTCTGAAAAGGCAAAAGATCCCAACTCAAGTGCCGTCAAATGAACAAATATCTACTCTTGTCTCTGCTCGGGCACATCGAGATTGGAAGAAGGGTGGTCGAGGGGGGAAAAGGTGGAATCAAACTCTGATTCGGAGAGAGGGTCTAGGATCTCCTGAACCTGCCTAGATGAGTGGGGCAGAGTGCTCAAAAGCGGTGCAGCGAAAGGCTGCCTAAGGGACCTCCGACCCATCATCGTGATGTAGAGAGAAGGTGGATGGGATATGGAATCAAACAGGATCAGAAATCAAATCCCTAATTCACCTACACAACACTGAGCTGATGACCGTAAAGGTTTGGTCTTTTATCTTGTCGATTTTATTTAGGTGATAATTCAGTCTAACAGAGCGATTAAGCGATATGGTAGGAACCCAATGCTCCCAAGAGACTGGCCCAATCCCAAAGCTAGATCTTTCCTAGCTAGTACAAGTTGGGGACCGTTTACCGGCTACCCGATCAACTCACTCTGGTAAGGATATCACGACCCACTTTACCGGAAACCAGAGCGATCCTCACTGGAGAACGACTAACCCCAACACCATTAGTCTAACGAGAGTTCAGGTATGGCTCTAGCCTAGTGTACGGGTTACTCTCTCACACGATCAAACCAAACAATGAGGGGATGACTCTTCCGAGACAGATTTTTAGGTGAAGTATCTTTTAGGATCAAGTTTGATTAGTATACCCAATTTTATGATTATCTCTTTTTAGGTATTTTTCAATAAACAAACAAACGCCTAACGATTTTTTCTATCTCCTGATTATTTACTAGTCCAAAAATAGGGGGAGAAGTCGAAAAGCTGATGCGTGATCAAACACTATGATGCATGCAAAGTAAGAGATGCATACCTGTCTCCAGCACTCTACATGCATGGTGATCCACGCATAAATTTAAGACTGAAAGTAAACTAATCTAAATGATGCAAGAAGAAAACGGCCTTATACGAGCAATTTCAATATGCAAAGAACAATAACTAGCTAATTAGACTAAGTCTGGAGTCCGATATTGGGAACCACTCGGTGCCCGCCACAACGGGTCCTGCTAGCGTTGTATGTGTTTCCTCATGGCGTGTGGACCCGAGTCTAATCAAACTAAATTTTTATTATTATTTATTAATAAGGTCCAATTACGAACTATAGATGCAGGCAAATAATTAGGGATTGGACCTTAATCAATTACGTCACAATCAAAGAAACTCCAAAGTCTAAAGGACAAATTCTTCGAGAATCAAATAAAAATAAAAGGCGAAGAAAAACAAAACCGATGTAAAACCGCAGTGAGGTCCCTGAGCACATCGGTGCTCGGCGAAACAGACCCTGATATATGCCAAGTGTCCAAAGAGTCTGAAGTCCCGGTATTATTACAACAATAATAAAATGTGCTAAAAACTACTCTACGCTACTTTATGAAGGCCGAAAATCAACTAGTAAGTTGCACTCCCCCACAACGGTGCCACTCTGATGATGCGTTAGGCAACTCGGGTTAAGTAGTATCTAAAGAACGTTGCGACCCGAATCACAAAGCACAGTCAACAAGAAAATCAAGACCACACAAATCAATCAATTAAGGCATAAAAATCTAATGTAAGCGGTCTCCGCTATTTATTTAACCTGGTCTAACGACCAGGGTCAAACACAAGGAGCACAGAAAAAATACGAAATAATCGAGATCAAGAAATTAAAATAATTTTTATTTATTTTTGTTTTGTTTTGCAATTTTTTAATATATTTTCAAAACAAGGGACAAACCAGTGCACAAAGGAACCCTCACAATTTTTATTTAGGCTATAAAGGATCTAGAATTAGGAATAAAATACTTTATGTTTTTAAAATATGCAAGTTTTTTGGGTAATTTTGTGGTCTTTTCCTTATTTTTTTATTTGATAAAAATAAAATTAGCATAAAACAGAAACATAATTTATAACTCTGACAAAAAGGTAAATTTATAAGGTTTAAATTGCCAAATGTCCTGGCTGCAATTTTGTGATAAAGTAAATAAAAGTGCCTAACTACAGAAACTGAAATCTCATTTTTTGATTTTTTTTTATTTTTGTAGTATTTTGTGATTTTTAGGGCTTTTATAAAAGCTAATGGCACAAAAATGATACTGAAGTGATAAAAAAGCAAAATAATAATTTTTATAAATTTTTTTGATAGCTTTTTATATTTTTTTGATATTTTATAAAATAGGCAGATACATTTTTAGGGGTTTTTTTATTTTTAGAAAATATCAAATAAAATTAAATTCAAACACAATAATTACCGAAAATATTACATATTAGCATGAGATAATGGTAATTTTTGGGGAATATTTGGAGTTGATTTGATAATTATTTGATCTAGAAATGAGACACACAAGGTGTAGGGACCTATCTGCAATTATCTTAAAGTTTCTAGGTCAAATAATAACTCGTGCAAAAAGTCCAGGGGTACTATCGTAATAATCCCATACTATACATGCACATGCCAATTAAATCATGCACATGGGCATAAATCCAAATATAGAAAATACTTCATTCAAACTAGAACCATCTGAAAGTACAAGACAAGATATGTAAAAACACCACAAATGCACGTGAACGTGCATGTGTTTTCAGACTCAGAGGACTAAAGTGCAAATACTGGAAACATCGGAGTTTAATATGCAAAAAGTTTAAACTACAACTTTTATTAACAGACTAGAAAATAAAGCATGCAAAGTGCAGGAATATAATGCAATATACCCTCGGTCGGCGTGTGTAGTGTGTGTGGGATACTGATGAATCCACATTTCATCATCTTTATTCTATCATTTTGGCACCAAAAACCCTAGCAAATGCCTGTAAATAGCATTAAAATCATCATCTTAGCATTCATGCATGTGCATCTAAATAGTGTATAAAATGTTGTAATTAAAGCCAAAATTATAGAATAAATAAAGAAAAGAAAAAGAATAAAATATTGTAAATATTTTATGACCCAAAACCCCGAGACCTAGGCATCTCGATGAATAGGTCGACAAGGAATAAAGTAGGGGGAGATAAGGTCAAAAACACAGTCCAAATACCTATACATTCTATTCATTTCTTATTCATTTTGGGACCTATTTTTGGTTCCACTTTTTATACATCAAATAAAGAAACTTTGTACATGAAAGTTGTAGATAATTTTATAAAGAAAAATACAAAATTGATTTCACTGAAAAATAATACACAGGTAAAAAGTTATGGTCTGAATAAAAATCCAGAAGCCCAACTTCCCAGACCCGTATCTCACAAATAAAAACTCCAAATGCAGCGTACTCACCTTTAATTCTATATAGAAGAAAATAAGCTAATTAATGGTGGTGGTTTCGCATTTGGCGGAGCTACGGTTTGAAAGTTGACTTTTGGACCCTCATTGTATACTTGTACAGAATAAAATATTCAATTTATTAATTATTTATTATTTTTATAATTTTATATTTTTATAATGTTGTAATTATTACCTATAATAATTATGTACATTAAAATAAGAATAAAAACATAAATAAAAACAAAAATAAAATACTTAAAAACAAAATACATAGATACATTACCTGTACATATACCTATACAAAACATATTTGTATTTTATTAAATATACAAAACATATCAGAAAAATAAAATAAAAATAGATTTATGTATATAAAAGTATTTTATAATTTTATAAAATAAGAAATAAAATAATAAAATTAAAATCACAAAATAAAAATAAAAGAATAAAATATGTAGATAATATACCTATATAGGGGTATAAGAGCAATTTGTAAAAATACATCCCATAAAAATAAATAAAAATCACTATAAAATAATTTATAAAATTATAAGCTTTTTTTATTTTTTAACCATAATTAAATAAAATGGTTTACTATTTTATTTTAATTTTATAAGATATTTTTCCAGGCTTTTTCCTGGTTGGTCCACGTGGACCAACCAGGTGGGCTGGAGAGTTGACCTCGGGTCAACTCTCTGACCCCAGCCTGTCCCCTTTGTCAGAAGCCCGCCGACCCAACTTTCTCGATTTTTTCGCCATCAGTGCGTTGCTCGATGGAAGAGGGTCTCTTCATGAAAGTTGTACCTGGAACTACCACCTAGCTCGCCAGCCTATCAGATCTCCTTAGATCTTCGCCTCGCACCCTTGATCGCTCCTTGAACTTCACGCCTCGGTCATGCTTCAAAAACCCCCTTTCCTCCATTTTCAAAATTTGAACCACCTTTGGACCAGCTTAGACATCCGGATGCGGGTAGGGATGTGCTCCGGTGACAGGGGAGCCATTCCACACCTCCGTTGAGGTACGGCGATGGTCCGAAGGTGCGATTCCAGCCCATCTCCGGCGTGCGGCCGTCGAGGTTTATACCTTGGGTTTCTCAGCCCTCGAGGTCGTCTTTCTTCCTTGTTTGTCTTTGTCTAGTTAGCTGTTACTCGTAGGTTTTATTTCATGTCATTAGTTAGTTGTTTAACCCATTAAATCCCTCTGATTTCATAGTCAAACACTTCGCCGGAGCTCTCTAGCTCCGGCCACTATCACCGCCTATTCCACTCCGCTACACCTTCACCAATAAAAGCCAAGTCCTGCTGCACTTCTCTGCCGCGTTTCTCCTTTCTTTGCAGGACTTGAAGGGGGTATCTACGCCCCAGTTTCGCCCATTGGATCGTCCCCAGGCTCGCCGGAGCGACATCGAGCACCGGAGGTCACGCGTTGGCCTTCGGCCCTATCCAAGCCACCTGGGAGATTCGCCGTGGTTGCAGGAGCATAGTGAACGTCTCGGAGGAGGTCCAGGTGCTCGGAGGCTCGGGCGCTGGCCGATCCAATCTCGCCAGGCCCCTGTTCTTCACGCGTTCGTCCCGGTCAATCTAGCGCCGTTGGATCGCCTTTGATCGTCCCAAGAAGCAGTCACCGTCGGATCAAAAGCTTCACCACCGCCTTTGGATCATCGGTTCCTCATCTAATCCGGGTCGTTCAAGCCGAAGGGGTATCGCGCCTCCCTGTCCTGCCACGTGGCGTAAGTGAAGCGCCCACTACCGTCGGATGCGCCCCCTCGTATGGGTATTTTGCCATCATAACCCCGCGTTTTTGTATTTTGCAATATATTACTAATTTTTTTTGTCCGCTGTTAAAAGGTTTTGCAAACTTTGCACAACAGACCTTGTATGTTTGTTTAATTGCGGATATACCCCTGCCAGGTGCACGTGCTCTGCGCGTGGCGCTTGGCGATTTTGCGGGGATAGCCTCGTAGCTTGTGCTTTTAATTTTTAGTCCGTGAATTATTTTAACGTTATAAATTTTTGTGGAAATTGCATATGTGTCCCTGGAAGTTCTGATAATTGCGGATATACCCCCGCCAGGCTTGTTTAACATTTGGATGCTTGTTCTAATTATTTAAGCTATCATTTTAAATCCAAAAATTCCACAAAAATAGGGTTTAGCTCCTGCTCACTTGTCCTTTGTCATCATATATTTAGTTTTTTATTTGATTTTATTTTTATATTTATTAAAAATCAAAAACATGCTTTTTGTGCACTGTCTAGCTTAGAAAATACCAAAAAAATATTAAAACCCCTCCAAAAATTCCAAAAAAAATATCTAGTGTCTATTTTAGCCTATTTTAGTGTCAGTCCAAAAATCACTAAAAATTTCAAAAGAAAAACACTAAAAATTTGAAAACACTCTAAAACTTCAAAAAATATATAAAATCAAGGAAAACTCTAAAAAATGCAAACTCAGGTTCTGTGTGCTCCTTATTTTGCTCCTTTTATTTGAAAAATAGTGTGAAAAATTTTGAGTACTGGCTGCTATTTTTAAATCCTATTGTATTCACAACCAGCTCTTGTTTCACTGTTTTGACTTATTGCAGTAATTAAAAATACCAAAAACACCTTGAAAAATCCCCAAAAATCACAAAAACAGTAGAAAATCATAAAAATATCAAAAACAATTTATTTCTGAATTTTTGGTACTTAGTTTTATAAATATTTTACCTTGTCTTTTATTCCATTGTCTTTAAATTCCAATATTGAAAAAGAAAAAGAAAAATATAAAATATAAAATTATAAAAATCAGAAAATTAAAAATCAAAATACAAAACTAAAAATTAAATTTAAAAAAAATTAAAAATTAAAAACCCACAAAAATTTCCTTGCTTGCTTAGTGTAGACACATCACATACACATACTTGTGCACACTCTTGTGAATTGCCCTGTTTGCTCCCTGTGTTCGAACTCTCTGCATACTTGTCACTATACACCATTTGTGCAGAGTTAAAAATAAATTTTAACTCCACATTAGTTCTAATTTATTGATCTTCAGTGTGGGTTAATTGTTGACTTTAGTCCAGATTTCATTGTGAGTCGTCACAGCGACGATTGTCTCCGCCTTGTGTGAGACACCATTTTAGACTCCGTGAATTTTGGCTAAATCAGATACGTGTGGTAGACTCTGGACCGACGTGGATGTGCAACTCAGATCCTATGTTGTGTCAGATCTGATGCCCCAGAAATGTCGGGGACGTGGGGCGCAGATGCATCAGGCATCAGATCCAATGGCCAAAAGGCTGCGATGGTCGGCGGTTGAGATCGAATCAGATAAAGGCGGGACGATCCAACGGAGCAGAGGGGGTCTAGAAGAACTGCACCTGGGATAGCTTCGATCGGCGATAGGAGATTATCCAGCATGCCGATGAACTCGCCAAGAAGGGAAGGAGCTTCGTGAAAGTGATCTGCGTCTGGTGGTAGGCTCCAATGCGAAGGGTAACACTTGGATGACCGTCTTGGTGGAGGTGCGTCGGGAGCTGCTCCGCCTGGGTAGTCAAGGGTCGAATGAGGATCTTCTGCACGTTCCAGGTACTGCAATGAGTACACCGCTCGGGGGCATAGCTCTGGTGAGGGTTATTGCTAAGCAAATCACAGAGAAACGAGGGTGGATGGAGGTTGACTCCCGGTGAGGTTGAAGGAGGGGAGTGACGTCCCTAATCCTGACTAGAGGGTCGAGCCTAAGGGTGATCAGGTTATGGTATGAAGGTGAGTGTGCAAAGGGGGTTCGATCGATATGGAGACGAGGGTGGGATGAGGCTTCGACGATCGGGGTGGACTGATGAACGTGCGACGGTGCTGGGAGAAAAGATGGAATCGAAAGGTGAAAGGACGGGGATAGAAGGGATACCTGAAGGTGTGGGAGGACTCCTGAGCTTCAGGAGAAGGTGGGCGATGAGGTATTGGCCTCAACCTCACTGCGGAAGGTGGGGAGGCTAGATGCAGTGGAGCTCCGGCCACGTAGATTGAGCAATGTGAATACACCGCCAAACTTCAATCCGAAGGGTCCCTCTAGAAGCTGTCTCTCAACCTAACATGTCTAAGGGTCGAAGGAGGGGCGAGGCATGAGCAGTGGCGCCAAGAGTATGAAAGAGATGCTTTATAGGATTCCTAGGGGTGTGAAAGAATCGGGCAAAGGCATGCAACCCTAGGAAGATCCGCGCCTTCCTAGGGATCCGCGAAGATGCAGGATCTCAAGAGGAGGTGCGAGCAAAAATTCGAATCAGAAGGAGACTCGACCAGACCAGGAAAAAGGGAAGAACAGGTGTTGAACCCAAAAATCGGCAGTCTAAATATGTCTCACACAAGGCGGAGGCAAACTCGCTGTAGCGACCGCACGAATCTTGGAATTCAAACAACAATTAACACACAACAAAGATCAAACAATGAAAAGCGGTGCAGAGTTAAAATTTATTATAACTCTACAAAAGATGTGTATAGTGCAAGTAGTGTAGAGTGTCGAACACAGGAAGCAAACAGGTAGATCTGAGCAAATGATGCTAAAAAATGACCGTGATGTAATTGTCTATATGTGTGCTATGTTTTTGTAGGTCTTTACATTTTATATTTTTTTTATTTTTATTTCTTTTAATAAAACAAATATACAATATAAGGAAATGGAGAAGTCAAAATTCAGGAAATGAACTATTTTTGGATTTTCATATTTTGATAATGTTTTTGTGATTTCTCTAGATTTTTCCTAATTTTTTTGGTATTTATAAAGCAAAAAATACTGAAAACAGTGAATAAAATAAAGGGTTGAAACTAAAATGGAGAAATAAAATACAAAACAGTAACAAACATTCTCCAGATTAATTTTAAATTAAAGATAATAAAATAGAGAAAATTTGGAAATAGATATTATATTTTTAAGATTTTTTATGGAATTTTAATATATTTATGAATATTTTTAAGGTTTTGCAATTTTTATGGGTTTTCTTTTGAATTTTTTAGTGATTTATGGAATGAGTTTGAAACACAAAAAAACAAACAAAATATAATTTTTTTGGAATTTTTTGAAAAGTTTTTATATTTTTTAGGTATTTTATAATGCAAACATAGCTGGAAATGCATGTTTTTGAGTTTTTATAAATATTAAAATGCAACAAAAATGCAAAATAAAAATATAGCGTGAAAGTAGAATGCAACAGGAGCTTATTCTAATTTTTGTGGACTTTTTAGGATTTTATAGATGCATGAAATAAATAAAGGAAACAAAGAGAAAATTCAGCCTAACAGGGGTATTTTTGGAAATATTTGAAAGTCCAGGGGCGTGCATGTAAATTGCCAGAAATTGTATAACTAATTAACAAAATTTTTGGACCATTCACAAATATGTAACTCATGAATCTCCATTTCATCACCTTTATTCTATCATTTTGGCCTTAAAAACCCAAGCAAATGCATGTAAATAGCATCAATTTGTCTATAACAACATCTATTATTTATTGTATTTATCGTACATAAAATAAAGTTTTTAATGCCAAAATTATAGAATAAAGAGAAGAAAATAAAAAGGAATAAAATATTGCAAATATTTTATGACCCGAACCCCGAGACCAAGGCTAGAATAGAATTGGTCGACAAGGAATAAAGTAGGGGGAGATAAGGGCCAATAATACAATAAATACCTCATTTATTTATTCATTTAAATTGCATTTTTGACACCTATTTTGTATTTAATTATTTATTCATCAAATAAAAATATTTTGTACATGAAAGTTGTAGATAATAATGTGAAGAAAAATACAAAATTGAGTTTGTACAAAAATAATATACAGTGTACATTTTATACACAGAATAAAAAGCCAAAATCTCAACTTCACAGACCCATATCTTGCAAATAAAAACTCAAAATCAACCAAAATCATCTTTAATTATATATACCTTTTCAATAACTATTTAATAAAATTGGTTTCATAATTTTTGGAGTTCAGGTTTTTGGCCTTCATTGTACATAATACCGATTAAAATATTCATTATTCATCATTTTTATAAATTTATATTTTTAGAATTTTGTAAGTGATATACATAATGCATGTACATATTTAAATTAGAATAAAACCAAAAAGAATTTGTGAAATAAGCCTATGCAATACATAGGCAAAATACCTATGTTATGTACGTATACAAATAAAAGGGGAATACATTCTTTAATTATTTTATTCTTTCATATTTTTATAATATTGTAAATATTACATATAATTTATTAAAAATAAAAATCCAAAATAAAAACCAACGAAATACATTAAATAAATAAAGTGTATATAAAATATAGGTAAAATAACTATAAATATACCTACATAGTATATAAACTTATCTATTTAAAAATGTAAATAAACTCGTAAAAATTAAATAAAAATATAATTATATTCACGAAAATAAGTTATAATTTTGTCCTTTAGTGATCCTCGGTGGACCAATCCGGACGTAGCCCGAGTTGACCCCCGGTCAACTGTCCCATCTGGGACCTGGCGCATCAGAACCATCTCATCCCCGATTTTCTTGCAATTTTCAAGGGCGTCTCGTCCATCTTTTGACGTTGCTTCCTTCAGACAAAATGCTCTCTGATCATTGTACAGCCACGCCCTTTTGTTTAATCCCTTGTACATAGCCCCTATTCTTCATTATCGGCCGGGTAATAAGGGCGCACCACCATGTTTATAAATAACCCATCTCCTTTCTCCGAATTTTTTTGGCCATTTCCCTAACCCTAGAGCTCCCATCTTCGGTCTAGCGTGCATCCAGGTGACAGCTGGAGGTCCCCTGAAGCTCGTGGATGCTCGCGGAGGAAGGAGATGCGCCCAAGGCCGCCGCTGACGATGACCTCTGCTCCCTGGTGCTTCACCAGGTACGAGCTGCGCATTTTACTCATTTTAGTTAGGATTTAGTTTTAGCATTTCAGTTCCGTCTTCATATTAGTGTTTAGCCCTTAGGTGTAGCGTTAAATCGTCCACCCGTAGTTCACCGGAGCTCCGCTCCGGTGAACAACTCCACCTCCATTTTGCGTGCTAACAGCTTCATCCTTGGGTTGAGGGAACTCCCCTCGAGCCATGTGATCTTTTCTTGCAGGTTAGGAGCGAGGAGAATCTCCATGAGGTGCATTCAGAGTTCATCGGAGGTACCTGGAGCCCCCTCGACTTCTCCGACATCGTGGTGGCGCTCCAACGTGTCTCCGCCCAATCTGAGACTCTAGCAGTTAGAGCCACCTGCCAGGAAGCTCGTGGGATCCTCAAAAGCCTCGAAGGATGGCGGAGGGGCGAGATCAGCGACAAGGAAGCTCGGCCAGCCCGACCTTCTTCCATGTTCGTCCTCCTTGCCTCCATGCCGTCGGATGAAGATGGAGTCCCAGTTCGAAGATCAACCGTCCGATGGAACGAAGCCTCGACCGTCAGATCAGCTCGGATGATCTAATCTCCTCCGTCCATCAGTGAACCGGTACCGGTCGCGGGATGGTCGCCACGTGTTTAAGTGAGCCAGATCAAGCCGTCTGTCCGCGCGCACTTTGGGGGTAAATTTCACATACAACCCCCTGACTTTTTGTATTTTATATTTAATTATGTAAATTAAATATCGCGTTGTAAATAAAATGTAAATTTTGCTAAAGGACCCCTGTAATTTATAGAATTACTTTTTGGTCCTTCCGTGCCTCACGTGTAGTCCCACGTGAGGCGCGTGATTTTTGCACTGTAGCCATGGCGCTTTTTGTTAATTGTAAAATAGTTCCAAAAATTAAAATAAATGTTTATTCCTGAAGGTATTTTTGCACAGAGACCCTGTATTTATTTTATTTGCAAAAATGCCCCTGCTAGGCTGTATAATTTTTATGTCTTTTATGTATTTATTAAAAATACCTATGTAGCTCCTAAAAATCCACAAAAATTAGGTTAGATGCTTCATGTAGTGTATTTTCACGTCCACATTTTTAATATGCATTTTTGGCATTTAACCTAATTATTAAAAATGAAAAAGGAGCCCTTTTTGTACTGTCTAATTTATAAAATACTAAAAAAAATATAAAATGTTTTTGAAAAATTCCAAAAATTATATATGGTATACCGATATAAATATTGAGTCCAGAAAATTAAAAACCCTAAAAATAGAAAAAGAAAATATCAAAATTTCAAGAAAATCCAAAATCTTAAAAAATATAAAAACCCTTGAAAAATACCAAAAATATATTTTTCTCTTTTATAATTATCTATATATTATTATTTACATATTAAAACTAATTTGGGAAATTTTGGGACTTATCTTATATTTTTAAAACCCAAATTAGTTTTGGCCCATTTAATTAGTCCCTTATTTGGGACATTTTTGGAATTAAAATTGCATAAAAATTAGAAAAATATCAGAAAAATAACAAAAAGAAAAATAAAAATATATAAAGCCAAAAAATAGTATATTTAATATATTTTGAGTATATATACATATATATGTAAATATATATCCTTATATTACTCCTCTCTCTTTTCTTATACATATCACTTTATATATATGTATTTATATATATATATATATTTATTTATTTATATAATTAGGAATATTAAAAAAAAGAAAATATCAAAAATATAAAATATAAAAAAATAAAAATTATAAAAACAAAAATAAAATTTAAAAAATATATAAAATCAAAAACTCACAAAAACAATAAGAATTGGACATGAACCAAGAATTGAATAATTGTGCACTCATTTCACCACACAACCTTTTGCCTCCCAGTGTTCGACCTCTACTTGTGCTTACACCTATACACATTTGCATGTAGAGTTATAATAAATTTTAACTCCACATTTTTGATATTAATTGCATATATTTCATTGTAGATTATCTGTTGATTGATTCGGGGTTCTGTCTGAGGTCACCTCAGCGACTGTCGATCCGCCTTGTGGAAAGACATGACCTCGGCAAATTCCCTTTCATCAAATGGCGTCGTTGCTGGGGAGGCAATGGATTTTTTGTGGTTATTCCTTTTATTTAACTCTTTGCTCATGTCCAGTATTCATTTATTTATTTGATTATTATTGAGATTATTGTGACTGTTCTGACCTCCTTCTTTCTTTGTCTTTGATGCGAGGGACCGCCAAGCGACGGAGGACCTCCTAGGAGGACCAATGCACCCAAGTGAGGCAGAGTTGGCTTCTCTACACCGACCAACATGAGAGAGCATTAAAGACAGCGAGAGAAGAAATTTTGAAGATAGTCTACATTTTTTATGCATTTTATTTCATTATGTATATGTGAGAGAGTGACACTTGGATTGTAATAATACAGGACTCTGAGACACTCCGATTCCCGAGGTCCATTGCCCGAGGGATTGTTCCCTAGGGGGCCTCGATGGTTTTGACACTTTTTCCTTTTTTATTTTTATTATTTTGTGTGAATGAGCCCTAGCTTAGGAATTGCTTGCTTGTAGATTAGGTCCAAAGCCCCTAATATATTTGCATGTACCTATAGTGCGCTTTGGACTTAGTTCAAACTTTAAACAGTCGCCTCATCATCTTCAAGCCTACGTGTCGCGAGCCCACCCTATCAAGCACTACTCCTTAACTCGATGTGTCGAGAAGAGGAGGGATGAGCCTAGACCGGACTCCTGGATTGAAGATCGGTGATCAACTTGTTGTGCTTCACGATAATAGCAGTTACTATCCTAGGGCGATTTCTTTGGCTTGCATTTGCATATAGCATAGGTTTCAAATTATGTTCTGCATCCCGCATGGAGAGAGCTGGAGGCATTGTAAGTCTTCTTACTTGGCATGCATCATTGTTTTCTGACTTGCATGGCTTTTCCGACATTATCCCTCTGTTTTTGCCAACCTAGGATGCTTAATGGAAATTGAAACCTCGATAGGCACGTGCATTGAAAATACCAAAAAAAAGTGATAATAGAAATAAAATTGGGACTGTTAACTCTATTGGACCTAAAAATAAAACATAATGGACTTCCTTGTCTTGGGGAGAGCAACCCCCTCATTGTATGTGTTTTAATTGCTCACGCACACACTAAGGAGTAGAACCCAAATCCTATCAAGCCTCCTAAGTGTTTGTACAACTTTGTGATTGTCACCTAACTCTAAAACCGAAAAGATAAATTATCGTCATCTGGCGGTCTTCACTGTGTCGAGTAGGTGAATCGGGGGTTTGCCTTGTGTATTGAATATGACGTGGAGTCCTTTGTGTTTTTCATTCATTATTAGAGTAGTTGATCCCATCGTGTGAGTCATCTTTTTCATCTTTGAGTATCTCTACCTCTCTTATATATATACCTCCTCATCTGCATCGAGTCGTGGTATTGCCGCTTGAGCTCAATCATTTCTTCGCCAAGTCCTTCGTTTCCCTCTTCTTCACCACCTTTCTCGTATCCACCGTACCATCTCTTCTATCCACATCTTCTCCGGTTCGAGGAGAGCATGCTCTTCGGATCACCATTTTGACGGTGTTCCCGCCTTGTATGGAACACCCAATTTTGTCTATGTCCCAATCCTCTCGCCCGCCCTCCTCGTCCCCTCTGTGTCACTTTTCTACCATCTGTGATATTGGCACTTTAGCTCAATCAGTTTCTCCATTCCATTGTGTTACCCTTCTTACCCACCTTCCTCGTGTCCCCGTATCCACTTTTCTATTACCCGAGAATGATGTGCACATCGATGAGGCATGCATCGAGGATTTTATGATTACCTTGATTATTTGTGTAAGCCGGGCCAATGATTGAGGATGCTGGGATGAGTGTGCCATGGGATGGTAATCGGATACTTGCATGTTTGTGAGGTTATTTGACTTTGGGCACAAGCATAGGTGTGATGCATTATTGAGGAATTTTTGGTCCCGCACACCGGATTGAGGATGTGATGTGCTTCAATGATTTGAGGATGATATCATGATGCTTCTACTGATTGATCTACTTGGAGGTTCCGTCCATCTTTGATTTCTGGGTTGGATAGACTATCTTGATATATGCTTCATGGTGATGATGATTGCAACCCCCATGAGCTTCCTCATCTTCTTGATTGACCCTCCCTTGATCTCCTGACTCTTCGATCCACCCATGGCACTTTGAGGATTCCTGATTATCTTTCGTGCCATCTCAGACAGATTAGAGTAACTTGAGGGACTGTATTGTGATTGACCTGATTATTTGCTCCCTCACATGATCTTATGCCCTCCAGATGATTGAATGATTGAATGATTTTGAGGACCTGAGATGACTTGGCAACATTCCCTTGACCTACGTTGATCCAGCTCGCATAACTCTCGAGGACTATCTATGGGAGAACGCAACAATTTCTAGGACTGCGGTTTCATTCACTGCTTGGGTCGCCATTTTGATGGGACCCGAAGCCGAGTCAGATGATATGCTTGATTGGCCTCCCCATGTGATTGCATACCCGACTTGTCGGTACATGAGGCCAACTATCTAATTGCTCTCCTTGACGGTCCTTGCAAGGACGAGCCTTGATATTCTAATTGCTTACTGCCTAGTTTATAGCTCTCCGAGGGTTATCTGCCAGAGGCTATGACACATTTTAGCTCTCTTGGTCTCTTCTGCTGGTAGGCGGTTTTCCGTCTACCGAGACCATATTTTATGTGGATCCGTCTGATGGATCCGGTTCCGTTGAGCCTCTTTCTCTCCTTAACGACCCTCGTAAGGACGAGATATACTCTGATTACTCACTGTGTAGCTCACATCACTCCTCGAGGACTATCTGCGGAAGGATGTGACACTTTCTTTACGATCGACTTCACTCACTTCTGGTGGTTCCATTTGTTGGGGCACGTTGCCGATTCGTCTGATATGGGAAGTTGGTCTCCCTTTCTGATTATGCGCGCGATCTGTTGGGGCATGAGACCGACTTGCTCTGACTCCTTTGAGTCCGCTCTCCTTGACGGTCCTCGCAAGGATGAGATCTTTTCTGATTATTCCTTGACTAGCTCGTAGCTCCCCGAGGGTTATCTACGGGAGACTACGACATATTTCCTATCTGATTGGTCTCCTCTGTCGGTAGCCGATTTGTCGTTTACCAAGACCATATTCTCTGTGGATCCGTCTCCTTCGAGCCTTTCTCTCTCCTTGATGACCCTTACAAGGTAGAGGCACATTCTGACTATTCACTGCCTAGATTGCATAACTCCTCGAGGACTATCTGTGGGAGAATGCAACACTCTCTTTATGCTCGGTTCCCCCTACTGACTGTCTCTCCGACCTGCGGAGCATGGAATCGTGTCGTTTGATATATAAAATTTTGGTCCAATCCTGAGTTGCCTATCTGATTTGCATATCATGGGATCCATCTGATTAGACTCCTTTGATTCTGCTCGCCTTGATGGTCCTCGCAAGGTGGAGATCCTGATATCTGCTATTTCCATTACTAGTTGGCAGCACGTTCCCCGATGGCTATCTGCGGGACGTTGGCACATTCTCTTGATTCTCCGGTCTCTTCTGCTGGTAGCTGCTCTGTCACCTACCAAGACCACACCTGATGATCCGTCTGATGGATCACTGACATTTCTGATGTCTCCCGTCTGTTGGAGCACGAAGCCGAGTCCTATGAGCTGTGTACTCGGTCTCTTCTCTGATTGTGTTTCCGATCTGCGGATAACTGGACCGAGCCTTCTGATTAGTCTGATTTCTGGCTCCTTTGAGCCTGCTCACCTTGACGACCCTTATAGGGTTGAGCCATGTCTTGCGATATTCGGTGTGTACCTATGATCTTCCGACCTCATGACCACCGACTGCCACAATGTCTCTTGTTCTTTACTCTTCCAATCTTTCTAAGGCTCTGATTGACTGGAGGAATCTGTATTGTTCCTTCTTCCTCCCAGTCTTATAGTATCGGCTCTGTTTCCTCATGCTGACCCTACGAGCCGATTGACTGCTGTCGGTCCCCGCTTTACTTTCCGATCTCTTTGACCCATGTAGCAAACACCCACCTAACTGCTTATCCGGGTGTCCTACATTGTCTGAGTGCGTCACTGTTCTCACAGGGAGACGATGACGCAAGTACGGTAATCACTTGGCAGATACCGTCCTGTACTTCACCAGTTTCTTCACCACTTGTATATATGTGTCCCTTGTTCATTCCTTCTCCCGCATGTTATGTGTGCCCCAGATCAATCGCTATATCTCTGTGACTATACTTAGGATATACCTTGTCCTAAGTACAGGGGGGTACACACCGCGTTGTTCTTTCGTCGTTCAGTTTCGTCACTCCCGTTGTTGCCTCTACTTAGGGATATCTCACCCTAAGTATAGGGGGAGTGATGCGTATATTCTCCACGATCTTCTCAACTATCTGTATATATCTATCTTTTCTTCTTTTCTTCTTTTCCTTTTCTATCTTCTGTATCTAAATAAAATGTGTCGCCCCTTTGTGTCAGTTTTCTGTACTTAGGAAGTACCTTGTCCTAAGTATAGGGGGGTACACCCCTGATTTGTTAATTCTTTATTATGTTTATTCCACCCTTGACCCTCCCTGCTTAGTGTACAGTCTGCTATACTTAGGATTACTTGATCCTTAGTATAGGGGGGACGGTCAACTTCTCTTTCCTTCATTTCTTCATTCGTTTATTAGACTTTTCTATCTCAGTACGAGTGATGTCTTCTCTTTCTCTTTTCCGACCTATGAGGACATAGCTCATGCTAAGTATAGGGGGGTCGTATATACTTTGTATATACTTTAGCCATACCTCATACTTTCGTATAATTATTAATAAGTATGTCTAAAAATATGATATAATTCATTGAAAACTAATTAATAATGCTTCTTATTCCTCAGATTCTTTTTGTATAATAAATTAGGTTAAAAATATTTTTGCAAAATGATTTGAAAAATGGTGTGAACTGTTTGGAAAACTTTTTGTGAAATATTTTCAACCTTTATAAAAATATTTTGATTGCAAAAATTCTTATATTTGTGTAAAATAAAAGATTTGAAAACCTATTTGCAAATGGTTTTGAAAACATTTTGTAAAAATATGTTGAAAAATGTATATTGTGTTTGCAAAATCTTTGCAAAATGGCATTCAAATGTTTGTAAATATTTGTAAAAATTATTTTGTACTATAGTTTTCAAATTGATTTTCAAATAAATTTGAGGAATAAAAGCATCATAATAAATAAAATTAACCATAAATCATAAATAAAATACATAAAATTCTTTATCAATTGTATATACACCTAAATAAGTCACTTTGCTAAAACATGTAAATTCTTTAAGTCTTGTAAAATAAAGTGGCATGCCCATGTAAATAGCTGTATATATTTGATACTTTGAGTGCCAAAATTCTTTTATTTGTAAATTCTTTGTGTAAAAATTTTCTCTTTGTTTCAAATTCTTTGAAAAATTGCATTATTCTTTGCATATTTGTAAATGGCATTTGTATAGCATTCATATATTTTTATTGAGCTTAATGATTGAACTAGTCCAATAAAGTCGAAGATTGGAGCTTGGTTGGACCTTACTGCACCTAACTACACTGGAACCTTATGGGAACTAGGTTTAAGGTACTTCAGGTCTATTCAGACTTAATTCTTTGAGAAATCAGGGTTGGGTTCAAGTCACCTCAGTGGACTAACTAGAACTTTTCGAAACACACGTATGACTCTTGTCGGTCGTGACCTAACTTGGACACTTGCACCTTTTACTTGGCTCAACTCAGTTGGAGTGGTGAGGGGGTTGGATTTGCCAGTCTGAGACGCACACGAGTGGAAACATTTGTCCTCGTCTAGGGAGGGAAGTGCACCCCAACCTGGTCCAGTTTCAATGAAGTCGAATGACAGGAGAGTTTGGGTTGCAATAAAGCTTCAAAAGAGGGATAGTCTTCTGGCTCAAGAGGAAAAAGTCCTTACGTAAATGCTTCTTTAAATAGTATTTTGAAAAAAAACTCCAAAAAAGTGAACAGGCTTGAAAATAAATAAAAATAAAAAGTGCCTATCGGAGTATGTATATATGTTGTATAGAAAATAAGCAGGCTTGAGCATCAAAGTTATACCATGTGAGCCTGCAGTTGGATGACTTGACTACACTAGTCTTGCATCCCGGGATAAGTAGCTACACTGGCTACCGTCCATTCTTTTCTCGGCTGGATTGGGGAATCTTTGGGGTGTCATTCTGGAGAAGTCAGTTCCTTCGTCATTTCAGTTGGGGAGAGCCACCATCACTTGCACTGTACAAGTTAGCTTCATAGTCATAAGGGTTTGCGTATGACGTAGGCTAGTTCTGACCAGGCTATTGAGGTGATTTGAACCGAGTTCTGTGACTCTTGAGGGCTGTTGTGTTTTAAATTTGGTTCCCGATTAGCTTCCACACACATTCTCACACCAAGGTCTAACCTGAGCTCCAAACTTTGATTTTGTACAGATGAGCTCAATAATCATGATCAATTAAATTTATTCTTTAAAGTCTTTATTTTTGCTTTTTCTTTTCTTCTTATTCTTTATTCCTTTTGTACTTATTGCATAAGTATTTGCTAGGGACTAGCAAAGGCAAGTATAGGGGGGTGATGAATCTCCATTTCATCACCTTTATTCTATCATTTTGGCCTTAAAAACCCAAGCAAATGCATGTAAATAGCATCAATTTGTCTATAACAACATCTATTATTTATTGTATTTATCGTACATAAAATAAAGTTTTTAATGCCAAAATTATAGAATAAAGAGAAGAAAATAAAAAGGAATAAAATATTGCAAATATTTTATGACCCGAACCCCGAGCCCAAGGCCAGAATGGAATTGGTCGACAAGGAATAAAGTAGGGGGAGATAAGGGCCAATAATACAATAAATACCTCATTTATTTATTCATTTAAATTGCATTTTTGACACCTATTTTGTATTTAATTATTTAATAATCAAATAAAAATATTTTGTACATGAAAGTTGTAGATAATAATGTGAATAAAAATACAAAATTGAGTTTGTAGAAAAATAATATACAGTGTACATTTTATACACAGAATAAAAAGCCAAAATCTCAATTTCACATACCCATATCTTGCAAATAAAAACTAAAAATCAACCAAAATCACCTTTAATTGTATATAGCTTTTCAAGAACTATTTAATAAAATTGGTTTCATAATTTTTGGAGTTCAGGTTTTTGGCCTTCATTGTACATAATACCAATTAAAATAATCATTATATTTATTATTCATCATTTTTATAAATTTATATTTTTAGAATTTTGTAAGTGATATACATAATGCATGTATATAATGAAATTAGAATAAAACCAAAAAGAATTTGTGAAATAAAATAAGCCTATGCAATACATAGGCAAAATACCTATATTATGTATGTATACAAATAAAAGGGGAATACATTCTTTAATTATTTTATTCTTTCATATTTTTATAATATTGTAAATATTGCATATAATTTATTAAAAAACAAATCAAAAATAAAAACCAATAAAATACATTAAATAAATAAAGTGTATATAAAATATAGGTAAAATAACTATAAATATACCCACATAGTATATAAACTTATTTATTTAAAAAAGTAAATAAACTCGTAAAAATTAAATAAAAATATATTTATATTCATAAAAATAAGTTATAATTTTATAAAATAAGAAAATAAAATAAAAAAATAAAATATACAAAATAAAATTAAATTATACAAAATACATGTAAATACACTTATAAATACATCATTAAAATAAATTCATAACAAAATACATCAAAAAAATAAATAAAAATCACAAAATAAATAATACATTATTTAATAAACATTTTTTATTTTATAAGAAAAAAATAATAAAATCATTTATTATGTTAAATAAATTATTTTCAAATAAATGCCTCTATTTTGTCCTGTAGTGATCCTAGGTGGACCAATCAGGACGGCTCGAGTTGACCCCCGGTCAACTGTCCCATCTGGGACCTGGCGCATCAGAACCATCTCATCCCTGATTTTCTTGCAATTTTCATGGGCGTCTCGTCCATCTTTCGACTTTGCTTCCTTCAGACAAAATGCTCTCTGATCATTGTACAGCCACGCCCTTTTGTTTAATCCCTTGTACATAGCCCCTATTCTTCATTATCGGCCGGGTAATAAGGGCGCACCACCATGTTTATAAATAACCCATCTCCTTTCTCTGAATTTTTTAGGCCATTTCCCTAACCTTAGAGCTCCCATCTTCGGTCTAGCGTGCATCCAGGTGACAGCTGGAGGTCCCCTGAAGGTCGTGGACGCTCGCGGAGGAAGGAGATGCGCCCAAGGACGCCGTCGCCGGCGACCTCTACTCCCCGGTGCTTCACCAGGTACGAGCTGCACATTTTACTCATTTTAGTTAGGATTTAGTTTTAGCATTTCAGTTCCGTCTTCATATTAGTGTTTAGCCCTTAGGTGTAGCGTAACTCCACCTCCATTTTGCGTGCTAACAGCTTCATCCTTGGGTCGAGGGAACTCCCCTTGAGCCGTGTGAGTCTTTTCTTGCAGTTTAGGAGCGAGGAGAAGCTCCAGGAGGCGCATTCAGAGTTCATCGGAGGTACCTAGCAGTTAGAGCCACCTACCAGGAAGCTCGTGGGATCCTCAGAAGCCTCGAAGGACGACGGAGGGGTGAGATCAGCGACAAGGAAGCTCGACCAGCCCGGCCTTCTTCCCTGTTCGTCCTCCTTGCCTCCC
Source organism: Ottelia alismoides (assembly GCA_037367405.1). Lineage (NCBI taxonomy): Eukaryota > Viridiplantae > Streptophyta > Magnoliopsida > Alismatales > Hydrocharitaceae > Ottelia > Ottelia alismoides. The sequence continues at coordinate 220,384 of JAZKJV010004038.1, read as the reverse complement.
TGCCGTCGGATGAAGATGGAGTCCCAGTTCGAAGATCAACCGTCCGATGGAATGAAGCCTCGACCATCAGATCAGCTCGGCTGATCTAATCTCCTCCGTCCATCAGCGAACCGGTACCAGCCGCGGGATGGTCGCCACGTGTTTAAGTGAGCCAGATCAAGCCGTCCGTCCGCGCGCACTTTGGGGGTAAATTTCACATACAACCCCCTGATTTTTCGTATTTTATATTTAATTCTGTAAATTAAATATCGCGTTGTAAATAAAATGTAAATTTTGCTAAAGGACCCCTGCAGTTTATAGAATTACTTTTTGGTCCTTCTACGCCTCACGTGCAGTCCCACGTGAGGCGCGTGATTTTTGCACTGTAGCCCTGGAGCTTTTTGTTAATTGTAAAGTAGTTCCAAAAATTAAAATAAATGTCTATTCCTGTAGGTATTTTTGCACAGAGCCCCTGTATTTATTTTATTTGCAAAAATGCCCATGTAGACTGTATTATTTTTATTTCTTTTATATATTTATTAAAAATACCTATGTGGCTCCTAAAAATTCACAAAAATTAGGTTAGATGCTTCATGTAGTGTATTTTCATGCCCATATTTTTAATATGTATTTTTTGCATTTAACCTAATTATTAAAAATGAAAAAGGATCCCTTTTTGTATTGTCTATTTTATAAAATACCAAAAAAATATAAAATGTTTTTGAAAAATTCCAAAAAATTATATATGGTATATCTATATAAATATTGAGTCCAGAAAATGAAAAACCCTAAAAATAGAAAAAGAAAATATAAAAATTTCAAGAAGCTCTAAAATCTTAAAAAAAATAAAAACCCTTGAAAAATACTAAAAATATATTTTTCTCTTTTATAATTATCTATATATTATTATGTACATATTAAAATTAATTTGGGTAATTTTAGGACTTATCTTATATTTTTAAAACCTAAATTAGTTTCGGCCCATTTACTTAGTCCCTTATTTGGGACATTTTTGAAATTAAAAATACATAAAAATTAGAAAAATCCCAGAAAAATAACAAAAAATATAAAAATCTAAAAAGCCAAAAAATAGTATATTTAATATATTTTGAGTATAAATATATGTAAATATATATCCTTATATTACTCCTCTCTCTTCTCTTATACATATCTCTTTATATATATATATATATGTATATATGTATTTATATATATATAATTAGGAAGAAAAAGAAATATAAAAAAATATAAAATATAAAAACAAAATAAAAATTATAAAAACAAAAATAAAATTTAAAAAAAAAATAAAATCAATAACCCACAAAAACAATAAGAATTGGACATGAACCAAGAATTGAATAATTGTGCACTCATTTCACCACACAACCTTTCACCTCCCAGTGTTCGACCTCTACTTGTGCTTAAACCTATACACATTTGCATGTAGAGTTATAATAAATTTTAACTCCACATTTTTGATATTAATTGGATATATTTCATTGTGGGTTATCTGTTGATTGATTCGGGATTCTGTCTGAGGTCTCCTCAGCGACTGTCAATCCGCCTTGTGGAAAGACATGACCTCGGCAAATTCCCTTTCATCGGTAACCCACAGGGGTGAAAATGTAAATTCGCCAAAGTCATGTGCACAACACGTAACCTAGTAGGGACTATCCTGCAATTACAAAAACCTGAGGGACTGAAATGCAAATTCACCAAAATATTACAGTGTTACTAGAATAATTTAGGACTACTCAAAAATACATGAAATGGCAGGCCCTTGCCCGCAAAATAGCCAAGCACACGTGCTCGCGCACGTGCGCCTCGCTGGCAAGGGCACGATCGCAAATATGGAAAGGCCGGGGACTAAAATGCAAAATATCCAAAAACTAAATAACGACCAAGGAAAGTTTAAGGTCTGATTATTAAATACTAAAATATGCCTGGGTTAGAAAGTAAAATACCCAAACTTGGGCGTGATCTGACGGCAGATATCTTCCACTTACACCACGTGTCGGGATCTCGTACGATGATGACGGTTGGACACCAACGGCCAGGATTAGAAGATCACATCATGATGGATGGTTCTGGCGTGCTTGTTCTAATGCACACTGCTTTACTTCAAGAACGGGTCCAAATCCGACGGCTCAGGATGGCGGTGGAGGAACGGGCGAAGAACTCCGGCCGGCTGAACTTCAATCGACTCCCGCGACCACGCCAAGGCTCCTCCGACGTTGCTGAGATGGGGAATCTGCTCCTGCACGTCGTCCGTAACTCAGAGAGGCTTCAGCTGATCACAAAGGCCTTCAATGGAACCCGAGCGCGCGAGGACAACTGGAGGTGTTCCCGAAGAGTCCCTGGGGCACAGATGCCCCCTTCCAACTGTGAAACCTAGATAGAAAACATAGAAATGCTCGTGCGGTGTGTGCTGGGATATTATTGGTGGAGATGGGAGATTGGCGAGGTGGAGCGATGGACGATGGTGGCTTGCCGGAGTTAACTCCAGCGAGGGATGGATTAAGTGATCGAAGCATAATAAACACGAATAAAAGGAGGGAAATAAAAGGTATGACCTACAAGTAGATTAAACACAAGGAAAAGTGAAGAAAACTACCTCAACAGGCTCAAAAAACTAGGAGGGAAACCTCGACGGTTACCCTTAGCCGGAGATGATGGGAGCCGCCCTTAACTCGCCTAACGACGCCTCCAAGGAGTGGGGAGACTCATTGTCATCTTGCTCTATCCAGACCTCCAAGAAGGATTGCTAGAACGGGGGTTCAAATTTGAGTGGAAGGTGACTGGGGTATTTGAACAAGGTTGCTCTGGCGCTCCAAAGATCGAGGTGAAACGACTCGATCAGCGATCCGAAGCCCAATAAACACCTTGGGCGTGAATCACCAATAAACGAGGTGAAAAAACGCAGAAGGGCTCGACATCAAAAGATGCATGTGAGAACCTCGAAAAATCCACGAACATGACCCAAAACCAAGATTCTAACATATGCAGGGGGCGGGGTCAGATAGTTGACCTATGGTCAACGGTCTGACCCACCTGGTTGGTTCACGTGGACCAACCAGGAAAATCCCCCTGAAAAAGATTTGTAAATTAATTTAAAAATAATAAATGATTTAACTAATTTTACATTATTAAATGAAAAATGATTGTTATTTTATAAAGTATTTTATTGATTTTTATTTATTTTTAGATGTTTAAAAATACAAGTTACCTTTTATAGCTTATATACATGTATATTCATCTATATATTTTATTGATTTATTTTTATTTTGTGTATTTATTTTTACTAATTTTATTTAATATTTTATAAATTTATAAATTATTGTTATACACTTAAATATATTTTTATTTTATTTTTATGAAGTTTTTTGTATACTTAATAAAATAGAAATAATAATTAAATAGGTAGCTTTATAGGTATTATACCTATGAATTGTATACAGGTATTTTATTTTTGTATTTTATTTAGTGTTTTATTCTGGTTTTAATGTAAAAATATATTATAAATAATATTTACAAAATTATAAAAATATAAAATTATAAAAATAATGAATAATAAATGAATATTTTAGTCTGTACAAGTATACAATAGGGGTTCCAAACTCAACTTTCAAACCGTAGCTCCGCAAAATGTGAAACCATCTTCATTAAATAGCTTATTGAAAATTATATACAATTAAATGTGTTTTGATATGTTTAGAGTTTTTATTCAAGAGATACATGTCTGGGAAGTTGGGATTTTGGAATCTTATTCTGATCATAACTTTTTATCTGTACATTATTTTTGTGTGAAATCAATTTTGTATTTTTCTTATTTAATTATCTACAACTTTCATGTTAAAAGTTTCTTTATTTGAGGTATAAAAAGTGGAACTAAAAATAGGTCCCAAAATGAATAAAGAATGAATAAAATAAAAGGATCTTTTTATTGTATTTTGGCCCTTATCTCCCCCTACTTTATTCCTTGTCGACCTAGTCATCAAGATGTCTAGGTCTTGGGGTTTAGGGTCATAAAATATTTACAATATTTTATTCTTTTTCTTTTATTTTCTTTATTCTATAATTTTGGCTTTAAAAACCGCATTTTATACACTATTTACACAATGATGCATGGATGATAAAAAGCCTAAATTAAGCCTATTTACACGCATTTACTAGAGTTTTAAGGCCAAAACGATAGAATAAAGATGATGAAACATAGATTCAACAACGGGCTCAAGACTAGAAGAGGTCGTTGACCCAAGTCAACGAAATGATGTGGACCAATAAGAGAATTCGAACGTACAAAAATACTTGCAATTCAATAAAAAATAATAAATGATTTTAAATCAAAAGATCTTTAAAACAAGAAATATTTTTTATTTTTCAAGGAATTTTTCTGTGATTTTTAATTATTTTTACAAAAAATAAACTAGGATATATACAATATTACAGTAGTATATACAAGTATAATATGCCTATGTATTTTGTACAATTATTTTTATTTTATTATTTTTGCACAAATACCCCCATTTTGTATATTATTTTTTTACAACATATTTTTAGGAGTCTAAAATAATTTTTATTTTATTTTTACTAGTTATACACATGTATATAATAAATAGAGAGTGACGGAAATATACATGTATTTTGTACAAGTGGGAGAAGAAATTATTTTAATTTTTTATTTTAATTTTATGACTTTTGTTTTATTTTTAGGAAAATATACAAGGAGGTAAAATCAACATATTATTTTTATTTTATCCAAAAATAATCATTTACATATATACTTGATATATACAATATAGATCTAGGCCCTATCTCCCTCTACTTATTTTATTTTCCGATCAAGTCAATGTTTGACCTTCTCTTAGGGTCCGGGTCACTCTGTATTTATTCAAAATACCTCCTTCCTTTTTCTTTTACTTTATTCTTTTATTTTTGCACAAATACATGCTAAATATGCAATATAAACAAATGCATGCATAATGCTAACTTATTGTATTTATACTTATCTACATGATGCTTTGCTAAGATAAATAGCTAAAATAAAAGAATAAAGAGTGAGAATCAGGGATTCATCACCCCCTATACTTTACCTTTGCTAGTCCCTTAGCAAACACTTATTTGAAGTATGATTCATAACCATTTTCTAGTCCACCAAAGCAATGTCACCCAAATGAGTAGATGATGACTAGAAAAATCACCTCATGATAGATTCAAATCTCTTCCTAACACCCACAGGTGCCAAATGCAATGATAGGAAGAAGATGGGGATCGCTGAAAGCACTGAGCGCATTAGCACCAACCTGCCCCCTAAAGAGGCAGACAGATTTCCACCAGAAAGCTTTCGCTCAAGCTTCTCAATCACCGATGGAAGTCTATAGCACGCATCCGGCCTACCACCAGCGACACACCAAGGTAGCAAAACGGAAGTTCCCTTCGCAGGGATGTCATCGATCTCGCACAAGCCTCAATCTCCCCCTACCTCAGGCCAAATGAAGCAAATTCTTATTTATCCTTATTCATTCTCCAACCAGAAATAGCTCCAGTATCGTATAGAAAACTTTGCAATTGTTTACTCCACCTTCTGCGAAAATAATTGTATCATCTGCATATTGAAGAATGGGAATAGAAATATCTTCTCTCAAGAAGCCGCTGCATATGCCCCCCGTAACTGCTCTTTCCACCATGATTGTCAGAGCATCAGTCACAATATGAAAAGCAAAGGTTCCAGGGGGCAACCTTGCCGAACTTCCCTCTGGAGATGAAAGAAACCACCCTTCGGCTACCCATTAACCATTACCACAGTGGATGTGGTGGCAATACATTGTTTCATCCATGAAATCCATTTCTCTGGGAATCATCTGCTGTTCAGGGAGGCCCAAATGAATAGCCAATTCATGCAATCATAAGCCGTTGAGAAATCTACTTTCCACAACACCCCTTTTGTTTTCTTCCGCCGCCAATATGATACAATCTCTGAAGCTACAACAACACTATCCATTAGATGCCTCCCTGGTAGAAAGGCACTCTAAACTGGATATATGATCTTATCTAGCACCCCTCTCAGACGATTAGCTAACATATTGGACATAATAAGGTAAATCACATTGGATAGCGCAATCTGGCAAAATAATAATTAAACATGTTGATGTTTAACAAATGGGAAAAATGGGGATGTCCCCTTGGGGTAGCTTTCATCCCATTTTCTCCATATTTTTTTAAAAAAATAAATCCATGGAAATTCATCACCATATAACCATATTATGTCCTTCAAGTCTCACGAGAAATAAAGACTCCTACGGACACCATCTAGACGATCATTTTTTAATGGCCATAGAGTTGTTGAAATCAACCTCATCTGGATGGAGGTCGTAGGAGTCTCTATTTTCATAAAATTTGAATAGCATAATATAAGAATATAATAATAGAAATCCACAAAATTATTTTCCAAAAAAAATAAAAAAATATGGGTAAAATGGGGTGGGGGAGCCAAGTTAGCTCCCCTTTGGGGTAGCCCAATTTTACCCTATATATAAACACAGACACACACACACATACACACACATACACACACAATGTATATATGGGTCAAATGTATATGCGAATGAGGAGTAGCTAACTTACCTACTCCCATCCCATTTTTATTTTTTTTGCAGAATTTTTGAAAAAAACTCAATAGAGGATTTAAATCACTTATTTTCATGATGTTGTGATTGCAAGTTCGTAAATACGGGCACTCCTGACACATCGAGAAAGAGTCAATTTCAACAATTTTGAGACCGTCAATTCAGGAATGATAGATGGGTATGAATTCCACACGAAATTGTGAATGATAACATCATGGAAATATTTAAGCTAAATCTTCCATGAGTTTTTTAAAAAATATCATGAAAAAAGGGGTAGACAAATAGCTAATTCCTACTAGCATATACATTTTACCCTATATATGTATGTGTGTGGGTTTAATGGGATTATCCTCAAGGGAAATCCAACTTGGCTAACCCCATGATGAATCTATGGTTCACCACTCAAATTAGCTGAAAATAATGCTCTGTCTCAAGTAATTAAGTGTGCAACTTCTAATTAGCATTCATGCATTTTGTAAATAATTTTTATAAATTGTATTTTTCATTCTACATTCATATATGCACTTGTAAAATACCCAATCTTTGATCATTTTAAATAATTTCATTCTAAGTCCAATTGACATAAAACTAAAAACACCATTGTGTGCATATCATTAATATTAATGAATGAAAAAATGTAGAAAAATACTAACTTGTGTGTGTGTGAGAGAGAGTGAGTGAAATGAACCTAAGCCTTAGCTTGAGATAGAAAAGATGTAAATGTTGATATCTCTCACATACAATCTCCTATAAACACATATTCACTTTTGAATTAATGTGCACTTAACTATTTACAAATCAAGATCAAATTCGAAAGAATCAGAGTTCATATGTGAATCTTAGATTTTGAGACCACATTATATATTATATATGGATTTTTATCAGGTGTTCCCTTCCTAGATATTTTAATACCAATTATGCCTCTTCTTTTTTGAAATATCAATTATTCCCCTACCTTCATCCATACTGATCACTTATTCCTCTCGGGTTAGTTTAGTCCATCCCCATCCCAAATGGATGTTAACTTTGAGAACACAAGGGTAATTATATTAAAAAAACCAAGTATAGAAATAATTTTTTCTTCTCTTTTTATTCTTCTTCCTTCCACTCTTCCTCCCTCCTCCTCATCCAGTCTCTCCTCCTCCTCAGACCACCTCCTACTTCGCCCTCCCCCTCCAATCCCTCGTCCTCCTTCTCTACCACGTTGCACTATTAGGAGCGGTTATTCAAATACACACTCGATCTAGTCGTCTAAAAAGATAAACAACGTCGTTGCGTCGACCAAATGGTATTCACAGAAAATTTTGTGTGTTTTTATTTAGACTCCTAAACTTATGGGTATAGTGTAAGTACGGAGTGCTGAACTCAAGGAGGCAAACTGTAGAGACTAGGGTAGAATAGGTAAAGTTATCTAAGAAACTAGGATTTTCTGATTTTCTAATGATTTTTAATTTATTTTTATATTTTAATTTGTTTTAATATTTTGTATTATTTTTAAGTGTTTTATATACCTTTGTGTAAAGAGATATAGGTATGGGTTTTATCTTTTTATGTTTGATTTTATCTTTTAATGTTTATACATTTTACATTTATTTTATTGTTTTAGTGAATTTTAGGTAACTTTTAGAATTTGATTTGGTTTTTAAAAAGGTTTTTATAGTTGGAAACAATATTATTAGACAAAACATGGAAGTTTTTTGATTTTAAAAACACGAAACACCAAGAAAATTACTTGATTTTGTTTTTAATGTAAAGACTGCGAAAATAGCTTTCAAACAAGTTATTGTACATATTTTTTCATTTTAGTTATGAATTTTGACTTTTTTTGGGAAAATTTGGATTTGTAAGGATTTTAATATTTAATATTTATTTTATTTTTGATTTACTTTTTAGAATATAGTAAATATACTAAGCATTACTTATGGAATTTTTTTGTACATATTTTTATTTTTATATATTTTAGAAGTTTATTATACTTGTGTGGTTTGTATTTGAATTATTACAAATATAAAATATTTTTGTATTTCAAAATACTTTGCATACGTTATAGAGTATTCTAATAAGTTATTAATGATATTTTTTATTTGATTTTTGCAATAGATAATTGATTTTCATAAGGAATTAATATGTATTTATTTAAAATTGTGTATATTGGGTATATATGTAATTATATGGAAAATATGGGAACGTGTGTGAAATGGAAAGAACCACGGGGATGTGAGTGTGTATTGACTCGCTCTCGGCCGATCTGCTAATCAAACACAATAGCAATCGTGTGTGGCCAGACTCGAGAGGCAAATCAAGCAACAATCAACCCATGCAATATGATTAAAGCAATAAAAGTCAAGTGAGTCGAAATTTATTTTATTTTAACTCTATAAAATATGTGTATAGTGAACAAGTGTAGAGTGTCAAACCATAGAAAGTAAAAGGGAATAGAGAAAAAGGAGCAGCCAACTTAGGTGTTTTGTGCTTTTTGAATTTTTTGTTTGTTTTTATATATTTAATTTTTATGGATGTTAATGTTTTATATTTTTTTAATTTTATATTTTTTATTATATTTTTTATTTTTCAATTTTTAGTTTCGTTTTTTAAATACATAATATGTATGTGTATGTACGTATATAATCTATGTAGAGATAATGATAGTAATAGTAAGAATAATGTAGTATAAGTTATATACATATAAATATATAAAATATAAGTAAGAATAGTACATGTATTTTTTTAAGGTTTTAAATATATTTATAGATATTTATAAATAATAAGAGTAATAATAATAAGTATATAAGTAAATATAAGTGTATAATATATATATGATTCATATTTATAAATATATCAAAAAATACACAAATTTTACAAAATAACATGTTTATCTTTTTATAATTTTCTCTATTTTTGTGAATTTTATGTAATTTTTCTAATTTTATATACGCTAAAAGTCTAAAATATAGTAAAACAGAGACTTAATAAATAGCTCGAAAGTTTTTAGGTTATATGATAGATAATGATATAAAAAATTCAAAACTATATTTGATATATGCTAGATAATATAAATAAAAATATGCATTAGAGAACTAATTTTTAAAGTTTTCTTTTTATATTTTTGTGATTTTTGGTCTGGAGTTATATAGATAGTAATGTATATACCTATTTTTTGGAGTTTTTAAAGTTGGCTTTATTTTTTTGTATTTTTATAGCTAAACAACAGAAATATAGCTCCTAAATAATTTCTTAATAAATGGGAAAATGCAGTAATACTAAACAAATGGTCAAACATAAACACAATATCAAGCATTCATAGAATATTTCAAAAATAAATGAGGCACAAGAGCTATTAAATAAAAATAAAAAGACAAGGAAATAAATAAATTTCTTGTGAGGGGTATTTCTGTAATAAAAATATGTTCCAAAGTTCTATGTGCATATAAGACCAAATTTTAGCACTAATATTACAATTTTTGGCACTTAAACGAAATCTATGAACCTACAAGGGTTCTGCCGCAAAATGCCCTTCACGCGTGGATAACATCATGAAGTAACATGGTGTATACCAAAATGCAAATCTTGGAAAGTGTCGGGTATGATGTGCAAATATTACAAATATATTACAATGTAGGTGAATGTTTTAAATAATACATCTTAAATAAAAAAAAGGCGGTCGATTTGTTCTGTAATTTACCCAATATGATGCTCGATTCGAGGCATAGGAGATGTCACATAGCACAACTTAAGTGTGATCAATGGCAAGGAGGTGCGTCGTTTCACTTCGAAATGAATGACCATGATTAGATTTGGGTCGTGCCTTAGATCAAATGGCTTCCAAGGATCCAGATGATCTCCTAAGAACACTTCTTGGGTGAGAAATGATCGTTGATTATTCTTCACTCTAGCCACCTCTGTCACAGTTGGGAGGTCCAATACCTTCCTGGGACACGTTTGCACCAACATGGAGGCACAGATGGCTTCTAGGTCTCGATGATCAAGACCTAAGGCTCAGTTGGGTGTACACAGCCTGGGCACCAACTCTTGCCTCGATTCCCCATCCAGATCACTCATTCAGGCTCATACCCTACATAAAAAGTTTAAGGGGTTCAAGGGAACTCCCTTGACCCATTTTAAATATGCATTGTGAAATGGAAGGGCAATGGGGATCCACAAGAAGTCAGAGGAAGGAGCTTGATCGAGCATGATTCTTGTAGGATCAAGAGGGAATCGATGGGGGTTCGATGGAGACCATGATGGGGAACGAAACAGTGGGTAGATCGTGGTGAGTGAATAAGATCCAGAGCACGATGCTCTAGCAATAAAAAAATCTCCTAAATTACACTAAGATAGGAACTAATTGCGTATACCAAGACCTAAACTACAACGAGGAAAGAAAATGCAACTAAAAGGACCTAAGTTATCAACTCTTACCTATTGAATAGGGAGAAGAAGAAGTGTCGCCCGAGCTACCCTCTGACGAGATGGATCTCCACCTCTCAAACTCTCTTTCTCCATGCCAAAGCTCACGCGAGCTTGATGCTATCACTGACAACCTTAAGCAATCGAAAGATTGGGGTTATAAAGAGGAAAGGGGGATTCAACTTAAAAAGGACACGTGGAGGTTTATTTATACACAAATGGAGAGATCTTCTCGCGAAGGGAATTTTGGTTGGCTCGATGAAGATTGATCCCATCAGAAGATCGAGCATAATTTAGGTAGATAAAATCTCTAGTTGCCCTTTATATCAGAGTTTTGGATAAGGAGTGGATCGAGTAGGGGAAATGAATAGAGTCGGGGACTCGAGGAGCTCTGACAAGTCAGAGGCGCCAAAGGGATAAGTTGACTGGGGAGTCAATGAAAGAAGGCTCCTGGTTGGTCAACGTGGACCAACTAGAAAAGAGCTTAGCTTAAATCCCTTATTAAATAACTTGAAAATAATAAATGATTTTATTGTTTTTTGTCAAAATGTGAATTTTTTATTTTAATTTGTGTTTTATTATGTTTTTTATTTATTTTGACAACTTAATTTATTATGTATTAATGTTTATACGTATATAAATAAGTATATATACATGTATTTAACATATTTTATTTTTTGTTTTGTATTTTATTTTTAATTATTTTATACACATAATTTATATATTTATAACTTATTTAATTAAATATTTTCATATTTTTACTTTATTTTCTAATATTATTTATTTACTTAAATAAATAAGTAGATGTATTATATATGTATTACCTATATATTTTAATACCTTATTTATTTTAATGAATTTTTCATGGTTTTATTTTATTTTTATTATTTACATATGTTTAGAATAGTATTTCCAAAAGTATAAAAAATAAGAAATTAAAAAATATTAATAATAAATATATTGAATATTATATATAGGTATATTGCACAATGAGGGCCCAATAGTCAACTTTTGTATCTTAACCCCAAATTAAATAAAACCATCTTTATTAAATAGATAATTTTATTTTATGAATAATAAAGATGAATTTGATCAAATTTGGTTCTATATGGAGAAGGTACATGTCTGTAATTTTTTTGGACTTTTTATTTTGGGTGTCCCGGGCACATTGTGCATTATTTTAGAATGAAATAAATTTTATATTTTTCTTTGTATTTTAAATACAATATTCATGTTGAGGGTCTATTTATTTTAGGTATAAAAATAATAAAATAAAATAGGTTCCAAACTACAACTATTGAAGAATAAAAATTACGGTTTTCTGTACAGTTTGGTTGCCCGATCTCCCCCCCTACTTTCTTCCTTGTCAACCAAGATTAAAAATCCATAAAAATAAAAAATAAGTAAAACCCCATAAAATTAAAAAATATATATAAATAAAAAATTATTATTATTAGTTATTAATTAATAATAATTATAGATATTCCCGTACTCTCAATTATGAGACCTCTACACTTGCTTGCTATACACATTTATTTGTAGGGTATAATAAATTTGATCATGAATTTTACATTTTTTAACCATTATTGTGGGTTGATTGTTTATTTGTTGATTGAGATATGTGTCGAGAGCCGAGAGAGTATCGATATCATAATTGTTGGATTCGACTTGTCGGACACTGTATGCTCCTCCAAGATCGTGTGTTAGGCACCTATGCTCGATCCTCGGTTATAACTAGGGAACATGGTGGGATACATTGCGTACATTGGTCTTGGAATCATAAAACTCTTCTTCACTATATATAATTTCAAACCCCCATTTAGGCTAGAACAACATGATTTGACTCAAGGTGATGATCCAATACTGCATCTATGGTACATCAACATCATGGTCTTCTCTCGATTGTTGATTTTGATGGGCTTCGATGCAGTCCAGTACCATCCTTTGAACTTGAAGGCCCTCATAACGGAGAGGGGAAAATACATTATTCATATTATATAAACAAAAGTTTGATTAAGAAGAGAGAAGGGATGTTCTTTGAAGTGAAATCTTCTCCATCTATTTATAGGAAATTTTTATGGTTTCTTTTTAATATTAGTAGTAAGAATTTAAATCCTTATAGTGATTTATCCTCTTTATCCCAAGCATATGTATTTTACAAAATATCACAAATTCAAGCTAATAACAACTATCACCTGAGAATTGTACTTCAATATCATGGAACTCATCTTTTCCTTAAGGATCAAATTAAGGATTATTGTGAGACACAAGGAATATTTGATTCCAAATCAAAACATAAGCAAATTGATATTAATAAGTCTAGAATAAATGAATGGAAAAGCTGGTTAAAAAGACATTATGAATGCAATTTATCTCAGACTAAATGGTCTTGATTAGTACCTAAAAAATGGCGAAATGGAGTCAATCAACGTTGTAGAATTAAAAAAGATAATTCAATGAAATTGAGTTCATAAAAAGAAGAAAAATATCCATTAATTTTTTATGTAAAATCAAAGTATTACATAGCAAATTTATTGATGGGGGTAAAAAAGAAAATTTTAAAAGAAACTGTAGATATGATCTTTTATTACATAAATATATAAACTATGAAAATAGTGAGGACTCGTATATTTCTGAATTACCATTTATGATTTTGAAGAGGAAGAGACAAAAGAAAAAAATAGGGAAAAAAGACGAAAATGAGCATATAGCAATATCAGAAGCCTGTGATACCATTATATTTGCTCAAGTAATAAGGGGTTTGATGTTAGTAACCCAATCCTTTTTGAGAAAGTATTATAAGTGTTTCTTCATAGGAATGCCCCCGAATGTGATCAATTACTCTTCGGGCTTTGAAAACAAACATATATATATATATATATATATATGTTGAGCTAAAACTTTGTCTTATGTGCCCGATCTATTTGAATTCTTGTTTATCATAAGGTTAGTTACCCCCACCAATGGATGATGTGAAATTATTGTATTTTTTTGTCATATAATTACTCTACTTAAATTACCATTATTCTACTTAATATAAATTGTTAACACTTAACTTCTTAACTTAATATATATTTCGTATATTATTTAATTATAATATTTTATTAATTATTAGTTTATTATTAACATTAATTTACATTTTTTTCATTTTTATTGCTTTAGAACTTTTGATTATATTTACTTATCATATTTGTTAATATTTGTACTCTTTTTTATATATTTGTACTCTTTTATATATATTTGTACTTATATATATATATATTGATCTCCTCCCTTTTAAAATAGTTCACTATAAAGTTCACATTTGCGTCAGCATCTCTTCCATTTTCTCCTAAAAATAGTTCACCCCCAATATGTCAGGATGATCTAATTATAAATTAGAGATTTGGCCCTTCATTCACATCTCTCGCTACAAGAAATATACTCATTCACAAGAACAAATGTAGTCATTTTACGCTCGTATTGTAGTCCCATTGTGGTCAAAATTAGGCCTTGCAACTATATGTAGTCGAACGCCTTCTACCCATATAAACTGGGCTGCAGCAAATGGACTTACGATCATGGTATGATCGTATTGTGGTCGTAGGTTACGAGCATTGCAGTGGCTTGTAGTCGCACCCACCCGATGAATATGCATGTACTGTGCAGAATATGCGAGTACATGTACGGCTGTAAGCAGTCCCATATACCACATACTGTAGAAAACATGTTGCTGAATTATCTGAGCCAGCATACATTGGGATGTGTTGTAAGCACAACTATTCGTTCCGAGGAATGGTAGACTTGGCCACCATACCACAACGAAAGTTTGTCGTTGAAGATGAGGTCCTACATTATTTAGCACCTACAATGTGGGAATGAGGTGTGGATGTATTACATGTTTGATCTGACCCCATAACGAGGCTAGAAATCCTTGCATTCCGAGGTCGAGTAATGACCCATTTACTCAACGTAGAAGAATCTCAATTAACCTCCCCAACCAAAATGGCATTCTAACCCATCAAACCCTCGCATGCTTCCCCCATAAAAATATTCTATGCCTCCCATCCAAATCACACCCACTCTGCAAACCCTAAAGCTACCTCGTAACAAACTTGTCCCACTTCTCCTCATGTGTCACCTCCCTCCGAATGTTGGCCTCCTCTACACAATATTTGTGGTCCTCAATCCATCCTCACTCGTCTCCTACCTTCCCATTTGATCTCTGGGTTTGCTTTCAACCCTCCTGTCTTGCCTACCCCCTTGTACGACCCTAGACGTTTCGGTTCCTCCACCGCCTTGCGTCGGGCACCCTCTATCTAGGAGCCCTCCTCCTCGGAAACCTGCTCCTTGCCACTCTTAGGTGCAAATCTATGGGACCCTTGCTGCATCCTAGTTCCGTATGGCTTTTGATGCCCCCTCAGTGGTGGATGGCATACCGGTTGCCCTCCTCTCCCAAGGTGATGCAGATGCTTTGGATAAGATATGGAGAACACTCTTGTGTTCTATGTTCTTAGTAAAAAGCCCTATGGGAAACTCCTCCTCTCTTTTGTGGAAAAAGTATGGAGACTATCTGATCCCTTTAAGTTGATCTCTCATGAAAATGGTTTCTTCTATCCCAAGTTATCTTCGATGGCATATTTGAGAGGATGTTGGCAGCTGGACCATGGCTCTTCCAGGGACAACCGGTCGTTCTTTGTCATTAGGAGAAAGGTATGTTCTTGGACAGGGATCTCCTCTCTGATATTCCTATCTGGGTCAGGTTCTTTGGACTTAGCCCAGGTCACTGCTCAGATATCGTTCTTAACAAACTTGCTGGCGTTCTGGGCATCCCTTTATTCATGGATGTTGTCACATCCAATGGGGCTCGGCGAGAATTTGCTAGATGTTGCGTTTCCATCAATGATTCCAAGTATATCCCTTAGGTTGTCCCTCTCATGATCCCTTTAGGAGAATGATCTATGATCCGTGTTGAGCTTGAATGAAAGCCCAAACGATGTGCCTCATGTGTTGTCTTCAGCCACTCCTTGGACTCCTACCCGTATAGGTAGCCCCTGCCCTCGGAGGCGCTCCCTGCGATCGTTGTGGAAGATCCCCCCCCCATGCTCGGGACTTGTTGTTGTTGCTATTGTAGACAACCATACTACTACATTGCACACCTTGATTGGTCTGGTCACTATCTCGGAGCCCCCTACCTCGTGGCCCACTGTCTTGATATCCTCTACCTCAAGGCCTTCTGCCTCGAAGCCCCCTACCCCCATGAACATTAGTGCTGCCTCTCCTTCGCCTTCAGAAAATTCTCTTGTTGCGTCCCCTGAAGAAAATATACCTTCAAAGACCCCAAGAAAGCCAGTAGGCCTGCCCTACAATGTGTTCCTTGTTGGCACTTGAACTACTCTTTACGGATTTATTCCCAACCCCTGCAAAACATGCAAGCTTCCTCAAGGCCCGCATATTGACCTAAACGCCTCAGCTGATATTGCTAGTGGGTATCCAGAATCCCTCCTAGTGCAACCTTAATTGTTTGTTCAGCAAGGGAAGCAACCTTGAAAAATGATGCCTTGGTGGTTCCAACTCCACCTATTATCTCCTCAGAGAATCTTGATTGAGTTCATGTTATCCATGGAAAAAAAGAAAAAAATCAAAAAATGTCTACGAGAAGGCAAATGCCTCCGGCATCCATAGCACCTCCTCAATCTCTTAATGTTTATTGCTACTTGAAATGTTAAGAGGTTGAACAAGCCGAGCTGGTTGAAATTCCTTTGTAATTTGGCCATAGAAAATTGTGAGTTAGTGGGCCTTATTGAGACAAAAATTAGACCAACTAATGTGTTGAAATTCCTTGCAGCCCTTCCTCGTGGCTGGGGCTATATCCATAACCCATAACAACACCAACCTTGGACAGGTTTGGTTCCTCTGGAAAGAGGACACTTGGACTTGCATCCCTTTGTCCATTACCTTCCCATCCATTACATTAAATTGTACCAACAACGGAGGCCTCTAGATTTGCCTCTCCATCATTCACGGCTCTAATTCCCCCTCTGAGAGAAGGAACCTTTGGGCTGAACTTGTCCAGATAAGTTCCTCAACAAGCTGTCTATGGTTGGTCATTGGTGACTTCAATGTGATTAGGTTCTGTGATGAAAAGTTCAGGGGTCAAGCTCTGCCTCATACCTCTGTTGCGTATTTCAAACATTGTATCGATGAGGTAGGTTTGATTGAGCTTGAACCTTGGGGAAGCATTCTCTAATGGAATAACTCTTCTATTGGACCAAGGAGGATTGCTTCTAGGCTTGACAGAGTGCTTTGCACCTTGTCGTGGATGGATATTTTTCAACTTTCAAAATTGTGTTATTCTCCTTTAGCTTCTAGTAACCACTCACTTCTATCAATTGAGCTCGTAAATAAGGTGGATCATGTCATACCGTTAATTCTTGGTACTTCTAAATGACACAAGATGGGTGCCTTCCTTTGATTGAGAAGGTGTGGGGTACATATTTTAGAGTTAACCCCTTGTATGTCCTTGCTAAAATGATAAACACTATCAAGCTCTCCCTTAAAAAATGGGTTGCGGTGCATGGGAATACGAGGACGAACTCAAAGTGGGTTTGGTTGCTTTGGGATGCCTATCACAGGCTCTTGGAATATCGCTAGGGGAACCCCATACTTGCTCAATTGGAACAAGACCTTAAATATTATCTTGTTGGTCTAGAGACAGATCGCGTCTCTTTGTTGAACCTGGGAGATCTCAATTTTTTTTCCATTTGTTCATGAAAATAAGAGAGCCAAAGAATATAATTCCATACAGAGAGGGGAAGTTGGTGGACGATTCCTTGGATATTGCTTCCCGAACCCTCTCCTACTATGAATCTCTCCCTTCAACTCTTGTTACTCCTTCTTTGGCTTTACCTCCTATGCTGAAGAAAGTTCTCTCTCTCTCTCTCTCTCTCTTGAGGCTAAGTTATGGCTTAAAAGACCTTTTGTTGAGGATGAGGTTTTGAATGCTCTTCGCTCGATCTGCTCTTTTAAGGCTCCCGATATTAATGGTTTCAATGCAAAAAGTTTTAAGCATCATTGGTCTTTGGTCAGAAATGAAGTCCTTGCTGTTATGGCCTTCCTCCACTCGGGAGGGGCTATGGCTAGGAAATTTAACCATACTTTCTTGACGCTTATACCTAAGGTCACCCTTCCGAGATTGGGAATTTTAGACCTATCTCATGCTGCAATGTCACCTACAAGATCGTTGCAAAGATTCTCTCTTCTAGGCTATCAATGGTTCTACCTCACCTCATTTCTCCTAACCAATTGTCTTTTGTCAAAAGGTAGGTGAATTGGGGATAGTGTGTGGTTGGCTCAGGAGTTGGCTTTGAGCTTTGAGAGGCGTTGGATCCAGTCAAAAGATCACGTTAAAGTGGACCTTGCTAAAACTTTTTGATACAGTTAACCATCAATTCCTCCTAGATAGACTATCATCTATGGGTTTTGGTGACGCTTGGTTGGCTTGTATCCGCAATTTTATTGGTACAATGTCTTTTTCTATGTTGGTGAATGGAAATCCCATGGATTCTTTAAGGGTTCTACAAGGCTCCGTCAAGGAGACCTCCTTAGTCCACTCTCTCTTCACTGTGGCCACAGAATCGTTTTCTTGCTTGGTTGAGCTGGTTGTGGCGGATGGGGCTATCACTCCCATGGGCAGAGGAAGAAATCGGGCTCCTACACACTTGATTTATGCAGATGACCTTCTTTTTTCACGAAGTGTAATGCAAAAACTCTCACTACTATCAGTAATATAATGGATACCTTTGGGTCAATGTCTGGTCTCGGGATGAATGTTGCAAAGAGCAGGTTATTTTGCTCGAAGAAAGCGAGAGGGGAATTTATTTGGAACCTTACATTGGGTCTTCTTGATGATTTCTTGCCTACAACATAACTTGGCATTCCACTCTCCCAAAATTTTGGTTGCTCATTGGTGGGTAAGTGCTTGTGGACAAAGCACGTGCTCAACTTTGTAGTTGGAAGGCAAAGATTCTCTCTTTGGCTTGATGAATCCAACTCATTAACTCAGCCATCAAAGGATTAATACTATATTGGACCGAATGCTCTTTAAACTCCTCCGCAGTTGTCTCGCAGATTTCTTCTCTTTGCACGAACTTTCTCTGGGACTACAAAAGGCGTGAATTGGCTTGGGAAGGGTGTTTGTCTTTCGAAAGATGAAGGAGGTCATGGAATTAGGTTGCTTGGGGACTCAGTAAACGCATTTAAAGTTGCTTGTGGAGGTTCATTATGGTCGATAATTCCATTTAGCCGATTTCCTTAGATCTAAATATCTCCACACTGAATTGTTCCAGGATGATTCTATCCCGCAAAATGCATCCACTCTTTGGAAGACCCTATTGAGAAATAGAGCAGGCACTTCCTCGGCTTTGGGCCAGATTTGTTCCCCGTACAGGTGGATCTTTTCTCCTACTGGCTTTCTCATTTCGCTCGTGCTTTGATCTTGTTATGACAAGAGGCCCCGTGTTTGATTGGTGGAAGGAAGTTTGGTGCTCCTTGGCAGCTCCCAAGCATAAGTGTTGCGTTTTTACAGTGGTTAGGAACAAAATCCCCACTCGAGAAAGGCTTTTTAGTTTTGGATTTTGCTTGGACTACAGTTGCATGCTCTGTGACCAATCTCTGGAATCTAGGGATCATTTGTTTTGGAATTGTCCCTACATAATTGATGCATGGGAGGAAACATGTGTTGCCTTAAATCTGCTCTCTTTTGGTAATGGAATGTCATCCAAGGATGCTCTTGATGGAGCTAAGATGGTCATGACTGGATGCACGTCTTGCCTTAAAGATAAGGATGGATTTTGTTGTGGTTTCATGGTGGATTTGGAGAAAGTGTAACCTTCGATGGACTAACACCTCTAGCGCATCTGCTAGAGTCATTGCGAACTGCATTTTGGAAGACTTCAACATCGTTTGGACTTGATTTAAATCGTGGTGGTTGATTAGCTTCTGTGAGGCTGATTATGCATATATTTTTCTGTCTTCTTTTTTTGTAACTTCCCCTCTAGGATTTTGTGAGTGGGAAACTTTTTACTGTCATCACTTTATCTCAACAATACAAACCTTATTTACCATTAAAAAAAGAATCTCAGTTAATATATCTGCCAACGCATTGCATTGAAGATCCCCAATAAATATTCCTGCTGAAATTCGTGCCTAGACGTGCCTTTACGTTTACTCGGCGTAGCCTGAAAACGTGCGAGGAAATTATCGTAAACGTGGAATATGCGTACGCTAGATTCAACACAAACTCCCATAACACACACTCCTCTCATCCCAAAGCCAAGCAATTACCCTCAAACCACAACTCCTAGGGCAAATAGTAAAGCCCCCCTCGGCTTTTCATCTAAACTATATTTAGCCTCCAAACATATTAACGTTTGTTCGCAGCCAAGTTACAAATCCTGGTTTTTTATAGTTTTCCTTACCCCAGTATGGTTGCGTTCCGAATATCTAGAAATATGAGGAAGATAATTGCAAATTTGCAATATATACTTATAAAACGAACCTGCCCCGTTGTCCACGTAGCGTAAACCATGCTGGGTAGATCTGCATCTCCACCCGACAAGAACTACAGCAAGCAGCAGCCCCATCTGAGATTTTCGATTCCCATCTCTAAACATATAATCCAAGCTACCTCCAACTAAAACCCGAAACTCTTGAAACATTATATACACCACCGATATAAATTCGATGAATTGTATTACACTGTATAAGAGCAAACAGTCAACCCCAATGCAATAACTCACCATCAATATGTACCAAGTGTTTTAAACATCTAATGGTGCAACGGATTCGGCCCTGTCGGCACCAGTCTCTTCTCCACCCCGTACCTCGGATCGACCTCTCGCGTGTGGTCTCGATGCCGATGCCGGTGGTGGTGCCGGTGCTGCGGGGCCCGGAATGGAGAGAAGTCGAAGGTGGTCGATACGAGCATCTTTCTCCCTCCACCGTACGCGGGATTCTTCCACTGCAACATCAGTGCAGGGCTGCTGCAAGACCTGGGGAGGCACCAACCTTGCAGCAGCAGGAAGAAGGCTGCGACCCAGAAGAGGAGGCATGTGAAGAGCCAAGATCTCCTCACGCGAGCCATGTATTGCTGTGGAATGGGGATTGGTGTGGTGGGGATAATGGGGAGGGGGGCATCTGGGAAACAGAGGAGCGACAGCTTGGAGGGTTTGAATTGGGGTGGTGTTGCTTAGTGATTTGGCGATGGCTGCAGGTGCAGGCTTTTTTTAATGGTGTGGGAGGATGTTGGGCCTTTTAATGCGGGAGGCGGGAGTGGCCGACCCTGTTCCGAAGGGGAGAAGGGTCCCTTGGCGTTGAAGGAAGGAGGATGGCTGTGGGGGTGGCACTTCGTCAAAATGCCTACATGGGGTTTGGACCTATGCGGATGCGAGGGAGGGTGTGGACTATGGGGCGCATCGAGGTCTGCGTGACTCGGGCCATGTGATCTGGCATGTGCGCCAGTCTGGTCAAAGGGTTTCCGGGTCGTCACAATTGCATCCAAGTCCTCAAACTATTGGGATTGATCGGCAGGGCCAACATCAGTAAATCAGAGGCAGATGAGTTTTCAGATAAATTAAGACTTCATAGTTCATAGTATGAAGAGTATACTACACAAAAGTCCTTTGAATTATGCACTTAAATATCAGTACTATACCCGACCTTTAAAAGGTAACAATGTGATACATGATCTTTAAGATCTATCTTAACCTGGTCTTTGACTATTGAAATTTAATTGATTGGTTTGTCCTTCTAACCTTAAACCACAACAGCTTAAAATACATTGAGACGAATATTAAAGATCATATATGACATTGTTATCTTTTAAAGATCATGTATAACATTGAAATTAGTTGTATAGTTTGGGACTTTTGTATAATTCATCGTAATTTATGTTAATATCTAACATTCAATACATAAGATATTCAAAGCTTAAAAATAAATGTACATAAAAAGGATTCATACACAAGCTTGTAAACTTGATCAGAATCACTAATTGGCCCATCATCATTGTTATGGTCACGGAAATGATCCCAAGGACACGCTAGTGTAGGTCGCATCAATTGCATCATTAGTACTTGCTTGCTTGCGAGAGTTGGTCGAAAATCATTCCTTGACCTCTTCCACCTCTTACTATCGGTCGTGCTCCTCTCCTTCCCTTCTTACTCCATCTCAGGCTTACATTTGGAGGCCTTGGATTAAAGGATTTCACACTCTATATCTTAGGTGGATGATCGGAGTTTAGTCCATATCAATAGCTCAAGGTAACGCCACCCTCAACAATGCTAACAAAATTAAATGCTTAAAAGAATCATACTATTGTATGCATCCTCCTTAGTCCTTACTACAACTAGTGTCGCTTTTTCTCTACATTGAATTCTTGATTTTTAGGATTAATTTTATAGCCTAAAATCACATATTCCCAAGTCATCTTTTTGCCTTATTTTCTCTTGTCCAACATCATATGTTTTTATTCCTTTCTTGACTTTATTTATTATAAAAATCTCAAAAACACTTGAATATATTTTTCTATAAAAAACCATTTTCGCTATTTTGTGCATTTTTCTTGAGATAATAAGTTGTGTACTCATGTTGGATACATAGTTTTCTATCTCTTGTCCTCCCATGTATCATTTGTCTCTCGTCGCTATATTTATGCCTTCCATGCTATAATGTGCTTGTATATATGTGGGTATTGTGAGTTATTTGTTGCTTCTATTTCTTGCGTATTCGTGACTGTTAAGTGAATTAAGAGAATTGAAAATTGAGTAAATAGAATTTTCTTAGAACATGCTATCTGAGTTCGATTCTGAGACTTGTCCAGGCTAAACAAACATAGCTCATTTTTATATATTTGAATGTTTTGATTTGAGATTTTTACTTGTACTATACGACATGTTAATTCCTTGTAATTAACACACACACACACACTAAAAATCTCTCTTTAGATACCTCCTTTGAATTCCTCTAGATACAACCCTAGTCACCAACGCCTTGAGGTGATCCTGAAGAAGTAAAAATCCTTGGGTAGAGCGTGAGATTCTTTTACTTGAAGGATCACCCATTTGAACGTCTTCCTCATTTTTCAATTCCCGTGGTTGCAGAGTTTACTCAAATTTTCATCAAATGATACATAGAGTAATTTCATGATAGTCATAATTTTCTTATTGAGTATCATGTATGCTTTGAATTGCGAATAATATCCTAAGAAGACATCTTCTTCACTTTTCAGCTCTAATTTGTCAACATTATCCTTAGTTTTAATAATAAAGCACTTACATCTAAAATTACAGAAGTGGCCTATTCTTTGTGAGCAATTGAAATAAAGCTCAGAAGTTATCTTCTTTTATCAAAGACAGATCAAAGTTTTGTTAAAAATATAACAAGTTATACTTACATCATCTATTCAAAAGTAATGAGGCTGATCGGATTCACAAAGCATAATATGAGCGCATTATTGTAAAGTGTAATTCTTCGCTCAACTACACCATCTAAGGTGTTGTTCTAGGAGCCGAGGACTCCTGCTTAATCACATGCTTTGTAAAGTACTCAGAAAAGTTCTCATTCTCAAACTCACCACCATGATCACGTCTTAACTTATTCATCGTGGTTCCTTGTTTGCTGGGCTAACTTTTTAGACACTAAGAAAGCTAAGCCATTGGTTGTAAGGAATAAAATTCAATTAAAACATGAGTAGTCATCTACTATGATAAAATAATAATGTCAATCACTTAAACTTTTAGACTTTATGGGTCCAAAGAGATCTCGATTTAAAATCCATAAAGATCTGGTAATACTTATAAATTTCTTGTTGTTAAAGGTAGTTGTGTATGGTTTCATTAGTTCAAATGTTGAACATACATCTTCCTTTATATAGAATAGCTTAAGAGGTCTTTTAATTAGTCAAGTTTGTTAAGCTTTGTAATTAGGTTCATGTGAATGTGATCGAATCTTTTATTCCACAGTAGAATATCTTCTTATGAAGCTATAAGGTAATCTATTGATGAGTAATTATATAATCATGATATTTAAGTCTATAATACTTTTATGCCTATCTCCTTTAAGACAAAATTCTAGCGTGTCTTTTTTTTTAAAACTGCAAAACATCTTTTAAAAAAGTTACTTTAAAACCATTATCATAGTTGTGAGAAACAATAAGCAAGTTATGCTTCCCTTTATCTAGACCAACTTTTTTCAAAAGGAGTATGTTAGTGGCCAATCCTACCTTTGTTAATGATCATACTTGTATGCTTGTTGCCAAACATAATTATCCCATTTCCTTTGGGGTCTATCTTGATGAAGAGATCTTCATATCCAATCATGTTCTTGGAGCATATGTTGATCCATTTGCATCGCTTGTCTTATTTGTCTCGTTTGGTATCCTACAAAAATTGCTTGGTCATGTTACCGTGTAGATGTCTCTCCAAATTCGAGGTGTTTCAGCCTTCTCCTTAAGTTTTGCAAAATAATTAATAGATTATTTTGGTATCCATTTCTTTTAGGTTCTTGGAGGGTTAGCTTGTTTCTTGAGATTTCTTTGAGGTTCTTTATCCTTATTGGTTTTTTCTATCTAATTGGACATTTACAGCTTTTGAACTATCAACATTTGTTTTACTAATTTTTTTAAACCAATTCCAAATTTGTTTTTTAGATCGGCATGAAGCACCTAGTAGTTTGTCCAAGTTTTTTTGTTTAACAAAATTTTCTAGATCAGCTACAAGAATCCTAGTTTTGTTTTTTTGTTCAGAAATATCTTCTAGTTTTTTTATATTATTCTTAAGTAAACGAACTCTTGTTTCATATTCTTGGTGAGAAAATAAAATAGAATTATTAAGTTAATAAATATTTTTCTAAGTAATTCTACTTCATATTCATATTCTTCTTGTCCGGTGCATTTAGTGGCTTTTTACGATTTATTTTCATTTTCCAATTTAAGTACTAGATCATGCAAATCGATAATAATATTTCTAAGTCATCAATGTTGGAGTCATTGAATGTTACCTTATTGTTGATGGTCACGAGTCATAGCAGAGCTTCTTCATTATGTGAGTTGTTTGAGTCACTTTTGCTTGAGTTTGGAGATTTAAAGGAATCCAACGTGGTGTGCAACATTTTCTTCTATGAGTGCTTTGCGGTGATGCTTAAGTGTCATTTATTCCTTTCATTTTTACCTTCATTCTTCTTGTATGACTCATTGATGCTTGGATTCACGATGCATGTTGTGGGTTTTCTAGAGTCAGGGGAAGTCCTTATTGAAGTGACATCTCACTTTCCTTTTCGTAACATCTCTTCCCATGAATTTCTTGAAACCTTACGTTACCATAGTGATGTCATTTTTGAGATTTCCTCATACGAAGTGACTTCTTGTGCTTTTAGAACAACACTCATCACTCATCTTTTTTTCGATCTATGTCTCGACTTCCTTCTCTTGTTGTTTTTCAACTTCATAAAAGAGGATCTTGTTGATAAGATACTACATTGGGAAGAGTTTGTCGTTAGTTTCCTTGATGATTGTTGTAGTGGTCCTCCAATCAACTGTGAGTGAGCTGAGAATTGTGACTTACACAATATATTCTTTCATATTGAGATGTTTTAGACTATTTATAATATATGATAACCTGGTGTACGTGTCTCTGGTGGATTCTTTATCTTCCATCTTGAATAGCTTGTATCTTTGTTGTAGAAGATTGATCCTAATTTCATTGATTCTATTTGTGCCTTCATATGTGACTTTGAGCTTCTTCCATGTGTCACATGTTGTCTTACATACTAATACACGGTTGAATTACTCTTTTGTAATAGCAAAAAGATAACATTGATAGCCTTGAAGTTGAATGTTACCAGGTTCTTGACTGCATTGGTCAGTTCTATCCTTACCATGATAATTAGGTGAGAATACTTGGTCTGTATGAAATTCTAAAATTCAAAGTCTATAGATTCGAGGGAAATATGCATTTTGACTTTTCAAAAGTTATAGTTCATATCATTAAAGGGAGGTTTGAATGATAGACTGGCTCTTAAAGGAGTCGTCGTTGTTGCTTCCAATTGTTGTTGGCATATGTGCTAAGGAGAGTTATTTCTTTCTGCACTTGAACATCCTTTGATACTAAATGAGAATGCATGTGGATCACACCAATACTAGAAGGAGAAGGGGGTGAATCGTAATATCTATTTTTAATGGTGCTTTCATTTAATTTACAGAATTTAAAGAGTATAGCACACGAAAACATATCAGCAGCCATAATTCATAAAGACATTTACATGGAAACCCAAGCAGGTAAAAACCATGGCCCAAGTACTTTGTCCTAGGATTTCCAATAAAACAAGCAAATCAACTACTTGACTATACCAAGTTATGTACATATATAATTTAACTTTTTAAAAATCTTTGGATTTCATACCAATATGCTTTACAACTTTGGATCAACACACCCCAGTTAAAACCAACAGATTAAACACCGTGGTAATGTTGAGGATGCATAGAGTCTGAGTGTACAAGAAACCTTGAACACTTGAATCTAACATCAAGATTTCCTACAAAGAGTGTTATGTAGAAAAGTAGTATAATTTCTTTCTTATATCAATAACATATATATTTATGAGTAATTATCTCAATATTATTACAAGAAATAATAATGCCATTAATAAATAGTATAGTTGAACGAATTAAAATACCTTAGAAAATATTACCAGTAGTTGCATGCAGAAAATATCTCGGAGTAGTCGCAGAGGAGCTTGAGAACCCGGAGGCAATCAAATGTTGATTTTGTGGGATTTAATATATTGGAATAATCAGAGCAGCACTTTGAACTTTAAATATCTGTAAGAATTCTTGAGAACTCAAAGAACGGAGAGATAGAGAGAATAAGAAGAAGAACTATAGAATACTTTGCTCTGTCGTTGCGAACCTTTGAAAATATAACCATTGTAGATAAATTTGGTAAGAAGTCATGAAGATTTGATTTTATGGATTGATGAACCGAAAAAATCACTCAATCAATCCGGGATAAAAGATAAAGTCACTCAGGGGTCGTTGCGACCCGGATTGAGAGAAATATTCGGTCAATCAAGAAAATATGGGTCAGACCACCAAAACAAGATGAAAATCAGAGAAGATCAATAGTGGCCCTGGCTATTAGATTAGCCTGGTATAGCGACCAGGGTCGGACTCAGGGAGCACGTGATGGCCTTGCGGCCTACGAAGTAGTCAGAAATAATGAAAACTAAAAGACAAATATTTTTGGTGGATTTTTAATATTTTTATATTTTTTGGATTTTTAAACTAATTAAGAAAATAAGAAAACAAATAAACAAGCAACTTGGACGAATTATTTAACTACTCAAAATACATCCAAAAACTCAAGCAAAAATGTTTTTATTTTTTTTTATTTTTTTATGTTTTTGGTTAATTTTTGGGGTTTTTCTGATTTTTATGGAACTTTATAAAAATGAAACAAGAAGAGAAAAGAGTGCTACTGTCCAGTCAGGCTTCAAGGGCCAAATTAAAATGCAAGATGGCCTAATAAAACCTGAAGGTAATTTTCCTGTAAATAGGAAATACAAGGAAAAATCAGACACTGGAGTTATTATTTTTGGATTTTTCAATTATTTATTAGAATTTTTATAGGTTTTTAAGGGTTTTGTAATTTTTAAAGTTTTTATAAGTCAAAAAATGACCACAATTGGTTAGAAAATCAAGCACAGCAAGACTAACATTATCTAATTTTTTGTAATTTTTAAAGGTGTTTTAATATTTTTTTGTGATTTTTAGAACTGGACAGTAAGAAAAATGGGTGTTTTTGAATTTTTAAAAATAATAAAAATGCTCAGAAATGTCTCCAAAAATTAGAAAAATTTTACACCATGGCAGGAGCCACGTGTCCAATTTTCATCGAATTTGGAGTAACTTTGCTATTTTATTAAACACAAACAGCAAGGCATAGTGCATAGGGACCTAAATGCAAGAAAACAATCTTTGGAGGGCCTAAAAGTAACAAATCATGAAACCCAGGGGGTCCAGTGCAAAAATTTCAAAAATACACGCGCGAAGCACGTGTCTGGGGCACTCAGGGACCTAAATGTAATTAAAATAGCTCCGAGGGCTTTTTAGCAACTAGTGCCTAAAGCCCAGGGTCCTATCCGCAATTTACCCACTAAATTCGGCACATGCACAATTAAAACCACGCACAGGGGTATGGATGCAAATATCTAAAACTATCTTTTCATTTCATAGCAACCAGAAAGTACAGGCCCTTACATGCAATTTACCACAAAATACACGTAACGAAGCACGTGTCCACAACACACAGGGGTAGAAGTGCAATTAAAGAAAATGACAAGGTCCTCTATGCAAAAAGTCCAAGCTAAAATAAACTACGAAAAATTTTTAAAGGACTAAATGCTAAAACAAGCTAGAAGAGGGGCATAAGTGAAATTACCCCTTATTATATGTCGAGGGTCGGATGAGCTCCACGTGTGATATCCTATGGTCAGGGGGGTGGCGCACAACAAAGGAGCCCTCGGTGCAGATCGGACGGCTGGGGACCTCCCACGTGGAAGATCGGACGGCTGGGATGCGACGTGGGTATACGAAGGGACCTAGCTCGGATCGGACGGAGGAGGTTTAGCCACGTGGATGATCGGACGTCTCCTGTACGTTGTGGCTAAACCTCGCTGATCTGACGGTCGAGATCCACCCTCTGATGATCGAACGGTTGGCACGGCTCCTCGAATGGACGTCTGCGATCTGATCTGGAGCTGGAGGGAGATCGGACGGCTCTGGAGGATGCACGAAGAACAAGTGGCCGGCGAACTTCGTCGGTCCGGTGCACGCACGATGACCCTCCTCGCGGGCTGCTAGTGATCGGAGAACGAACGCCTTGTCCCCCCGCGTCTGAAGAGACCCTCCGATGGTGCAACGGAGCTTCGGAGAGCTCAGGCGGCACCGGCGGAGGTGGAGCTGCTGCTCCTGACTGTCCGAGCCCTCAGATGGGCTTGGATTGACCTACAAAGCAAAGCAACAGGCTCCTGGGTCGAGGGCAAAGTGTCTCGACCCGGTTAGCGGTGGTGTAGGTGGTCGGTGCGTCGAGATTAGGGGGCTCCGGCGAAGCGACGACGGTGGAGCCCCAATCCCAGTTCCTGTGCAGATTGGGTTGGATGAATGGGTGCAGAAGGTGCGCGGGGGAAAGGTGGAGATGATGGATGATTTCGATGATCGAGATGCGGGCGAGGGTGGTCAGAATCGGAGGTCGTCGGCGACGGGAGGATTTGGGCGAAAATCTAAATTAGCTAAATAGAAGAGGGAATAAGGCTACCTACTAGTCGAGGTCGACTATGGACGAGCTGGGGAAGCTCTAGCTCCTAGCCTCGAGGGCCGTCGATGCCCGAGGCTCGAGCACCACGTCTGGGCAGCGCACGGTGGCGTGAAGCTGCCGGATCGATGGTCCGACCCCTCCTTCCTCGTTGCAACACGGCTACTCGCAAGCTGTCACTCAGGCGGTGGCTATGGAGGTCCTAGGGTGGAGTGAGATGAGACAAAGATGCGTGAAAATGGGGGCGGAGCTCAGACTATATACACTTGCAGGTCCGAGAAGAGAGGGTCGGGCAGGGTTCCGTGAAGCGCGGATCCCTAAGCGGAGTTGTCGGCGAGGATCTCGGATACAAGAGGAAGAAATGAGACCCGGGGTTTAATTTATTTGGAAATTCATTTATAAATAGTAAATGACTTATTTTCGAAAAACTCCAAACATGAAAAATATTTATTTATTTTCAAACTATTTTTAGTGATTTTTATTTATTTTTCTGATATATAATTTAGGTATTTACAAAATATTATTATTATATACATGTATTTACATATGTATTTTTGATTTTTGATTTTTAATTATTTATTTTTATACAAATTATTCCAATTTTATATTTTATTTATTTATAGGATAAAATTTGGAATAAAGGGGCATTTTTATTTTGTTTTTATTAATTATTTACAAGGGTTAAATAAATACTTTTATTTATATACACATATGGTATATATACAATATGATTTTGGTTTTTATTTTTATTTCTTTTTATTTTTATTTTATTTTTGTGATTTTTATTTTATTTATTTACATTCTGAAGTATAGAATATATACAATTTTTATGGGATTTTACTTGATTTATGTATAAAGATAAATAGATGATCTTATGTGCATGGTGAATATACACAAGGGAGGGTGTTTTTATTTTATTTTTATTTTTAATCTTTTTACTTTGGTTTTGTATTTTCAAATATATACAGATATATACAAGCCTATTTTTATTTTATTTTTAGAGGAAAATATTTTTATTGTATTTGCAGGTATATTTGCACATATGAGCTTCCTTATCTCTCTCTACTTGGGTTTTTATGCGGTCAGGCCCATGGTGAGCCCTCCCTTGGGATTAGGTTGCTCAATATTTATTCTAAATATCTCCCTCTTTTTCTTTTAATTCTTTATTCTTTTATTTATGCACAAAAACATGCTAATTATTTACTTTTATACAATGCATGCACTTTGGTAATTATTTGTATTTACAGAGATATACATGTATTTGCAAAGGTTTTTGTAGCTAAAATATAAGAATAAAGAGTGATGAATGGGCATTCATCACCCCCCTATACTTAACTTTGCTAGTCCCTTCGCAAACACTTATTTGAAAAAGAAGTGAAAAAGAGAAAGAAAAAGAAAAAGAAAAAGAGGAAAATATACATGGATTAAGGCTGATTATTAAACTCGCCTTCACTAAATTAAAATATGGAGCTCGATCAGATCTTTGGATTATTAATGTGTCGGAACCTTATTTGGACTTAAGCTTAAAACTCAACGGCCTCTAAGTTCCACCAATCTATGGGCAAGACTCCTCAATAAACCAGATCAGAATAAGTCTACATACACAAACTCTAATGACCATGAATCTTTCCATGCGGTGTAAGTGATATGTAGCTCCCCACCTCAGAAGTAACAAAGAAACAACCTCCCCCAACATGGTAACTCTAATGCCTCGATCTAGCAACTCTTTCCTCGAGAAGCGGGTATTCCCTTCTAAGTTCAAGTGCAACCGGCTCAAGAAGAGGAGGAAGAAGATGAAGAATGGACCATGGCCAGTGTAGCCATGTATCCTTGGGAGCTCTAACCAGTGTAGCTGAGTCTCCCGCTGCAAGCTTCATGAGATGTAACATGTATACCATAAGCTTTTTCTTATTTGCACTATATACATACTCCGGTGGGATTATTAAATTTTCAATCCGACCCACCACTTTTTTGAAGTTCTTTTCTTTTTGCACATTTTTTTTCATGTGCAACTGTACAACATATCTACATGGTGCAGCATATATACAAGGAGCTTTTCCTCTTGAGCCAGTAGACTATCCCTCTTTTGAAGCTTTATTGCAACCCACAACTTCTGTCTTTAGACTTCATCACCACCAGACCAAGTTGAGACGCACTTCCTTCACTAGAAGAAGAAGAGAGGTTCCGCCTAGAAGTACTACCCTCATATGCTACCCCAAGCCAAAGGAAACTGCCTCCTCACCACCTCATCCGTGGAGAGCTGTGTGTAAAGTGCTGGTGCAAGTCAAGCCATTCTCTCTAAGAGTCATGCGTGTGTTGTTAAGTTCTCTACTTAGGCTCATTAAGATGACATATGCTCATAGCCTAGTGGACTCAAAGAATTAAGTCCCAATGGACCTGAAAAGCCTTAACCCTAAGCCCTATAAGGTTCCTCTTAGAATTAGGTGGATTAAGATCTTAATCAAGCTCCATTTCCCAATTTAATTCCAGGCTAGTTTAAATGTCAACTAGAATCCAGGAAGAACTATACAAATGTTTACAAAGATGCTATTTACAAATGTGCATTTTACAAATATTTACAATTGTGCAAAATTTTTCAAAAATGTTTTGAAATCATGAATGTGTGCATGAATGCAAGTTTTGCAAAAATATTTACAAACATTTACACAAGGTTTTTGCAAACTTTTTGTTTTCAAAACATTTGGAAAAATTTTGTACTATATACATAATTTTGATATGAAAATATTTACAAATCCTTTACACAAATCATTTTACAATCATTTGTACAAAAATAATTTGTATAAATAAGTAAGTATGTGCAACATGAATTTTATATACGAGGGAAAATTTTTTAATTTTTGTGAGTTTTTAGCCATTTTTATTTATTCACACACTCACACAAAGTACGAGTTATGGCTAAAGTATATATAAAATATATACACCCCCCTATACTTAGCTCGAACGATGTCCTCAGAGTGATCAAGAGCGATGAAGAAGACATAACTCATGCTTAGTATAGGGAAGTGAAAAGGAATGGCTGAATACAAAGATGAATCAAGAGAGATGAATGAGGAGAACTCGGTATTTTCCCCCTATACTTAGGATCAAGTAATCCTAAGTATAGCAAGTTGTACATGAAGGGAAATCCGAGTGAAGGATGTACGGGTCCTGCCCCCCCCCCATACTTAGAGTGAAATATCCCTAAGTATAGGCAGCAAAACAGGGGTAGAAAGAATCAAAAGAATACCGGAAGGTCCTACATCCCCCCTATACTTAGGGTAAAGTACACCCTAAGTATAACATAATCATAAGATGAGAAAAGGGATGTGGGACTAAAGAATAGAGTGATATGGACAACTGGATCTATACAGGGCAGAAGAACAGTGATAATCAGGCGTGAGATGCAATAGATGTGAGTCAAGAGACTACATCTCACGCAAAATGAATAGGGGCGACATCAACGACCCGCGGCTCATGATCTAGAAATGGCTTGAGCTGCTGGCCGTTCACTCGAAAGGTACTCTCAGAAGACAACTCAGATATATCATTGCTCCCGTTGTCGTGTACCTTTCTCACAAGATAAGGTCCCTTCCATTTGCTCTGTAGCTTCCCTGGAAATAGACGAAGCCTAGCATCAAACATCCATACTCTCTGTCCAGGCTCAAAATGCTTGTGGCTGATATGAGAATCATGCCACTCCTTTACTCTCTCCTTGTATTGTAGGCTGTTTGAGAAGGCGGTATCACGAAGCTCCTCCAAGGCTGCTAACTCTGCCCTCCTCTGGTCTCCTACACTATCTGGATCCAAAAGAATATCTGTAACTGCCCAAAGTGACCTGTGCCTCAACTCAACAGGTAAATGGCACGACTTTCCATAAACGAGGCGAAAGGGAGATGTGCCCAAAGGTGTCTTGAAAGACGTCCTATATGCCCACAAGACCGAATCCAAAAGCTGTGACCAATCCTTTCGATCAGGGCGGACGACTTTCTGCAAAATAGTCTTGATCTCCCTGTTCGACACCTCGGCTAGACCATTCGTCTGTAGATGGTATGGAGTGGAAACTCGATGGTCTATGCCGAACTCGCTAGCAAGGGCCTTCACCTGGTCGTTGATGAAATGAGACCCCCCATCAGATATCAATACTCGAGGTACCCTGAACCGTGTAATGATGTGCTTCCTCAAAAATCTGCAGACTGTCCTGGCATCAGTGGTTCGGGCGGGGATGGCCTCAACCCAACGACCCACATAATCCACGGCCAACAGAATGTACTCAAATCCCTGACTCTTAGGGAATGGACCCATAAAATCGATGCCCCATGCGTCAAAAACCTCACAGAAGTGAATGGGCTGCATCGGCATCATATCACGCTGTCCACAAGTACCCATCCTCTGACAGTCAGTACATCTCTTCACGAACTCATCAGAGTCCTTGAAGAGAGTAGGCCACCATAGGCCGGATTGGAGCACTTTCTGTGTCGTTCTCCTCCCAGAGTGATGTCCTCCTGCCTCCAGCTTGTGGCAGTAAGTAAGGACGTTGTGATGCTCCTCCTGAGGAATGCACCTACGCCAGATACTATCCCCTCCTTCATGGTAAAGGATGGGATCCTCCCAATGGTAAAACTTGGCCTTCGCGAGGAAGGTCTCAAGTTTCTGCCTGGGCCAATCTTGCGGAACTTTCTTGGCAACAAGATAGTTCACTATATCAGCATACCACGGGAGAGAGGCGATAGCAAGGATCGCCTCATCTGGGAAGGTCTCACAAATAGGGTCAATCAAGTCAGAATCCTCAAGATGTTCTAATAGGGAGAGATGATCCGCCACCACATTCTTGACTCCAGGCTTATCCTTAATCTCTATGTCAAACTCCTGGAGTAGAAGGATCCATCTAGTCAGTCTGTCCTTGGCATCCTTCTTTGCCATGAGGTACCTGATGGCGGTATGATCTGTGTACAGGGTCACTCTAGATCCAATAATGTACGATCTGAACTTATCTAGGGTGAAGACTACGTCTAGCATCTCCTTCTCTGTGACTATGTAGTTTCGCTGCGCGGAATCCAATGTGCGGCTAGCGTAGTGAATAACAAATGGAACTCCATCCCTCCTCTGTCCCAGCACAGCCCCCACGGCAAAATCGGAGGCATCCGTCATGATCTCGAATGGGAGAGACCAATCAGGTGGCTGAAGAACAGGAGCCTCAACAACACATCTCTTGAGAGTCTCAAACGACGAAAGACACTTGTCATCGACAAGGAACTCGGTGTCTTTCGTCAGCAGATCAGTCAACGGTCGGGCAACCCTACTCAAATCACGAATGAATCGCCGGTAGAAACCAACGTGCCCCAGAAAAGACCGTAACTGCCGCAAGTTGGACGGTGGTGCGAGTTTGCTAATGACATCCACCTTGGCCGGATCAACCTCCATGCCCCTGTTGGAGATGATGTGGCCACGCACCGTCCCTTGAGTCACCATGAAGTGACTCTTCTCCCAAGATAATACCAGGCGAACCTCTATACATCGCTGAAGTACTCGGTCTAGGCAATCAAGACAGGAGTCGAATCCGTCGCCATAAATCGAGAAATCATCCATGAAGACCTCCAAGCACTCCCCTACCATGTCCGAAAAGATCGACAGCATGCATCTCTGAAAAGTCGCAGGGGCATTGCATAGCCCAAATGGCATGCGTCGGAAGGCGTATGTGCCGAAGGGACAGGTAAAGGTCGTCTTGTCCTGGTCCTCGGGAGCGATGGCCACCTGGTTGTAGCCCGAGTACCCATCTAGAAAACAGTAGTGTCTTTTCCCTGCCAGTCTCTCAATGATCTGATCAATAAATGGCAGGGGGAAATGATCCTTCTTGGTGGCCTGATTGAGTCGTCTGTAATCCACGTAGACCCTCCAAGAAGTGGGTACTCGTGTAGCGATCTCCTCTCCGGACTCCGTAACCACTGTAGTGATGCCCGTCTTCTTGGGCACCACATGTAACGGACTGACCCACTTGGAGTCGGAGATGGGGTAGATAAAATCGGTGCTAAACCACTTCGAAATTTCCTTCATGACAACCTCTCTCAGATTCGGGTTCAGCCGCCGCTGGAACTCACGCGACGGCTTTGCCTCATCTTCGAGATAGATGTGGTGAGAGCACAGAGCCGGACTGATCCCCTGGAGATCCGCTACATTCCATCCTATCGCCTTGCAATTCTTTTCAAGAATCCCCATCAGACGGGACTCTTGCTCTCCAGTCAAATCGGCGGAGATAATGGCTGGGTACATCTCATGCTCACCCGCAAGGAACCTATACTTCAACGACGCAGGTAGTGGCTTCAGCTCTGGACAAAATGGTGCTGGCAAATCTGGCTTCTGAAGAATCCGAGTATATGCGGCCAAATTTGCCCGGGAGAATGGGAACTCTCTCTCACAAACTGGATCGGGGGAAGGCTGCCTTGATAGACTGTCTCTGCTCTGCTCGGCATCTACCTCCTCCCTGACTGTAGGCTCAGAAAAAGTCAGATCTGGTATGTAATCATCAAACACTGCCCAGTCAAAACCTGACTCCGAGGGATCTGTATCATCCAAGGTGGCCTCAGTACCACCATTATCACAAAAATCAGTCTCGCGGTCGAGAACCTGCTCTCCTGCCTCAAAAGTATCCTGGACCAGGAATGTGCTCTCCAAGCACTCCTCTGCTGGCGTCTCTGCATCAGCGGACTCTGAAGGTGAGAGGATGGCCTGTGCATCTGGATCTGCCCATACTGCCTCATCATCTGTGATCACAAAGTCGCAGTCCTGGTGGATGTCTGGCCCGGCATCTGTCATCTGCTCTGTATCTGAAGTAGTCTCTGAGCATGATCTGTCTCTGGCTTTGCTGTCCTCGACTGTCTCTATTTTTACACTCTCTCCCTCGACGCGAAAGTATACCTTCCCGCTATCATGGTCGGTCACTGCTTTGGCTGTGGCCAAGAACGGGCGACCTAGAATGATGGGGGTATTGGTCACTGAATCAAGGATCTTCATGTCCAACACTACAAAGTCCACGGAGAATTGCAGACCCTGAATCGTGACGACAACGTCTCTAAGCAACCCCTTCGGCCTCTTGACAGATCGATCAGCAAACTGAAGGACTGTCCTGCTCTGTCTAAGAGTGCCCAACTCGAAGCGGTCGAGAAGGGCTTCCGGAAGTAGGTTGATCGATGAACCGTTGTCTAATAGAGTACGGTTGAATCTCTGCTCACTAATATGGCATCTGACATAAGGGGCTTCTGAATCTTGCCTCTTGGCCGGCAGACGGTTCTGGATCGCGAAACAAGTGGCTCTCTTCAGCACATGAATCTCTGAGTGGTGGTTCCTCCTCTTCCTCCTGACTGTAGTCCTGTCTCTAAGGGAACGCTGAAGAAGAGGGATGTGCTGCAAAGCCTCCTGAAGAGTCAGTTGTTTGTGAAACCGATCTATCATCTGCTGGCTGAACTATTCTTGCTGCCTCTTTTTTGGATTTTCATTTTTCTTCCCCTTCCCCATCTGAAGGGCTCTAGGAAAGGGGATCACAGGGTCCTTCTCAGATGAAGGACTAGGAGAGGGTCTAGACGGCTCGACGGCCGGATCCACACATACATCAACCACCACAGTGGGACCAGAAGAACGTAAACCCTTTCCTTTATTCACAGAAGTGTCTCGAGATACATCAGCAAAAGGAAAAACTACAGGACTCTCAGAAGAACTGGTGGCATCAGCACCACCCTCGGCTAGAAGACTCGCGGCCTCAGTACCGCGCTCTGGCTCGGCAACATGGGTGGCCTCAGTACCACCTCCTCGAACTAGTGAAATGGCGGCATCAGTACCGCTGGTGGGATTAGCATCCATGGTGGCATCAGTACCACCGTCATCATCTCTAGCAGCATCAACACCGCTCTCCTCCTCGTCTGGCGCTCTGGAAGTGTCCTCGTGGTGTAACTCAGACGAGGCGCCGCCTGCTGGCATCCTACCGCTCCTAAGTGTGACAAAGTCAGTATCAAAAAGATATGCAGACATATCACCAAAAGTATCACTCGGAGTGGCATACTTAGTACAAACTACCTGCTCAGATTTCCTCTTGAGGTTGTTCAGGTTGGGCTCGATCTGGGCAGGGATGGCGGCCTTCCCTCTCACAATGTCCCGCATCTCCTGGCGGAACTCATCCATCTCTCGTCGAAAGGTAGCTTGCTGATCTGTAAGGATGCGGGCTATGTCATCCAAGGCAGGGTTCTCATAGGATGGCCCATGAGAACCTGACGGGTAGCCTCTCTGGTAATGAGGTTGCTGCTGCTGTGGCTGAGAGGGGTAAGAATGTGGATGCTGTTGCTGCTGATGAGGCTGCTCACGCCTCCAAGACTGTCCCTGCTGATGGGGACGAGGACCATACTGCTGTGACTGTTGCTGATGCTGCTGGGTATATGCTGGGGCTGCTACTGTTGGTGATCCCTCTAATGCTTGTACTGGCCACCCTGTGCTGACAGCTGCTGCTGGGGCTGGGCACCTCCGGCCGCCCAACGGAATCCGGGATGGTCTCGTCGGATACCGGGCTGGGGGCGGCCGTACCAAATCCCGTTGACATCCATCAACGACTCTGAATCGTAAGGATCTGGCGGGAGTACTGCCAAAGGCTGATCCGGCTGGTATACCACCATCTAAGTGTCAGCAGATGGTGGTGCCTAGTAGGTGAGCTGCTGTTGCTGGTACGGCTCTGCCTGTATAAGATGGACCTGTTTAGGATGTTGGTGGGAGCTGGAGCGCTGGGATGAGTTGCTGCTGCTATTCGGATCGCCTCGTGCCTGAAGATGAGGCTGCGAAGCCGTCTGTGCCTCCTGGAGACACATGAGCTGTGTCTTCAGGTCACTCAGAGTCTGTGCCATCTGCTCCATCTGCGTGATGCCCTGGCACTGCTTCTTCTCAATAACCTCCATCCGGTCCAGCTTCTCGCTGATGATCCCCATGTCTGCGGCTGTGGACTCGGCCTGTGCTGCTGCTACCGCTGACGAACTGGATGGACCGGCGTCGAACCGTGCTATCCTATGGTACTGCACGGTCTGTGGCTGCTGGGGTCTGCCCTGTGTGTACAATCGGGTCTGGGACATCACCATATAGTTCTCGGCCATCTCCTCGTAGATGGACCAGACTTGATCGTGATCCTTGGCGAAGTAAGACCCGCCACAAGAAGCATTCACCAAGCCCTGAAGCTCTGGTGTCAGCCTGCTGAAAAAGCTCTGAATAAGGTTCGGCTTAGAAATGTCGTGGTGCGGGCATCTGTCGGTCAGCTCTCGAAACCTCTCCCATGACTCGTGAAACTGCTCGTTGGGGAGCATGGAGAAGTTGCTGATCAGGGCTCTAGCGGCGTTCGTCCGCCCGAGTGGATAGTACTTATGCAAGTACTCGGCGCGGAGCTGCTCCCAGGTGTAGACGAACTTCCCCAAGTGCTTCAACCAGGTGGCTGCTCTGTCTGCTAAGGAGAAGGGGAAGGCAATCATCCGTATGGTATCCTGGTCCACCTGACGATCGTGGACAGTGCTGCAAATCATCTCGAACTCCTGAAGGTAGAGATGGGGCTCCTCAGTAGCCAGCTCATGAAATCGAGGTAGAAGCTGAAGTGTGTTCGGGGGGAACTTGAAGTCCCCCACGATCGCTGATAGTACTACCCAATGGTGCGTCAAAGTCGATCCGGGGTTGTGATTTTCTCGCATCGGTCTCGGAGGTCCTGCTCCTTCTGCTGCGGATGCTGCTGCGGCTGCCGCATCGTGGGGTCCTCCCCCTGGGCCGCGGTTCTCGCGGTCGGCTCTCATCTGCTCAAGCTATCGCCTCATCTCGATCATAAAAGCTCCCTGATCCCTCAACTGCTGCTGAACTGAGTCCAGTGAGGCGATCAGGGTGGAGTTGATCGTACCCTGGTCCAAGATGAATGTCTGATATGCTCGGAGACCTCCAGTGCGGTCATCACTGCTGCCGGCCATAGTCTTTGAAAAATCAAAACATCCAAATTCAGGTGCCGATAAATCATCTGTTTGTCTCTCCTCTGGTACTGGTGTCTCGGTCTCAGAAGAAGGGGGTCGAGGGGGAACAGGGCGGAATCGAACTCAGGTTCGGAGAGCGGGTCTGAGCTCCCACGAACCGACCTAGATGAGTGAGCTGGAGTGCTAAAAAGAAGTGCAGCCAGAGGCTGCCTAAGAGACCTCCTGCCCATCATTGTGATCTGGAGAGTAATGTGGATGGGATCTGGCAACAAATATGATCACAAGCAAACCCCCGATTCACCAACACAACACAAGCTGAAGACCGTAAAGGCTCGGTCAAATATCTTGTTAATTTTATTTTGGTGATCAGTCAGGATAGCAAAGCGATTACGTGACCTGTTGGGTTACCTGATATTTTCTCAACCGACTTTCCCGTACAGAAATAGCCAGTAATCAGTCGAGAAGAATATCGGGGGAGCTCTACCTAGGGTGCGGGGTCACTCTCTCGCGCAAGCAAACCAGACAACGAGGGGGTTTCTCTCCCCAAGACAAATTTTTAAGTGAGGTATCTTTTAGGGTCGATAGTGTTAGCAGTCCCAAATTTTATTATTTTTTAGATATTTTTCAATAATCAAACAAATCACCTAACGAATTTTTCGGTTCTCCTGGTTATTTTAATCCAAAATAGGGGGAGAAGTCGAAAAAGCCGATGCGCAAAAATCAATGATGCATGCAGAGTAAGAAATGCGTACCTGACTCCAACAGTCTATATGCAAAATGATCCGCGTAGAATTGAAAGACAGGAAATAAACTACCTAAATGGTGCAGGCGAAAAACCGAGTCCCTAAACAGCAGTGCTACTCGAAAGAACCACTAGCTGACCACCAGCCTCCAATCCAGAGAGTCCGGTCTAGACCCACCCCTCCTCTTCTCGACAGGTCGAGTTCAGGAGTAGCGCTTTACGGGGTGGGCTCACGGCGCGTAGGCTCGAAGGTAGTGAATCAACTATTTTATTATCTTTTTATTTTTGGTCCAATTAACGATCTATAGGTACATGCAGATATATTAGGGTATTTGGATCCTAACTATTACGTCACAGTCAAGCAGAAAATCCTATGGCTAGGGTCTCGAAAAACCACGAGAAACCGGAAAAAGGCAGTAAGGAAAAACCGTGTAAAAAGCCGCGTAAAACTGAGGGGTCCCCCGAGCACACCGGTGCTCGGCGAAACAGACCCCGAGAGTCTCAAAAGTCTAAGTGTCCTGCTGTCCTTGTATTATTACAATAGTTCAAGTACCGTAGGAAATAAAATCTAAGTTACGACTAATCTAATCCTAATCTACGGATAATCCCCACGGTTATTCTGCGGCTCCCACACTCCTGCTCGCTCCTCGCATCCTCCTGCGGCTCTGTATTGAAGAGAGCTGCCTCCGACTCCTGCGGTTGCTTCGGCTTCTGAAGAATGCCGCCTCGGTACTCGAGCCCTTGCAAGAAAACAAACAAAGAGTGTGATCAGACCAGATTATTACATAAACAAGTCATAAAAATATCTACAAAAATCTATACAGAAAATCGCGAAAAAGAAAGCCGCGGAAAAATCAAATGTGACTACTAAGCCGTGCTTCCCGGCAACGGCGCCATTCTGATGAACCGAAAAAATCACTTAATCAATCTGGGATAAAAGATAAAGTCACTCAGGGTCGTTGCGACCCGGATCGAGAGCAATAATTCAGTCAATCAAGAAAAATATGGTTCAGACCACCAAAACAAGATGAAAATCAAAGAAGATCAATAGTGGCCCTGGCTATTAGATTAGCCTGGTATAGCGACTAGGGTCGGACTCAGGGAGCACGTGATGGCCTTGCGGCCTACGAAGTAGTCAGAAATAATGAAAAATAAAAGACAAATATTTTTGGTGGATTTTTAATAGTTTTATATTTTTTGGATTTTTAAACTAATTAAGAAAATAAGAAAACAAATAAACAAGCAACTTGGACGAATTATTTAACTACTCAAAATACATCCAAAAATTCAAACAAAAATGTTTTTATGTTTTTTATATTTTTTTATGTTTTTGGTTAATTTTTAGGGTTTTTCTGATTTTTATGGAACTTTATAAAAATGAAACAAGAAGAGAAAAGAGTGCTACTGTCCAGTCAGGCTTCAAGAGCCAAATTAAAATGCAAAATGGCCCTAATAAAATTGAAGGTAATTTTGCTGTAAAGTAGGAAATAAAGGAAAAATCAGGCAGTAGAGTTATTATTTTTGGATTTTTCAATTATTTATTAGAATTTTTATAGGTTTTTAAGGGTTTTGTAATTTTTAAAGTTTTTATAAGTCTAAAAATGACAAAAAATGGTCAGAAAATCAAGCACAGCAAGACTAACGTTATCTATTTTTTTGTAATTTTTAAAGGTGTTTTAATATTTTTTGTGATTTTTAGAACTGGACAGTAAGAAAAATGGGTGTTTTTGAATTTTTAAAAATAATAAAAATGCTCAGAAATGTCTCCAAAAATTAGAAAAATTTTACACAATGGCAGGAGCCATGTGTCCAATTTTCATCGAATTTGGAGTAATTTTGCTATTTCATTAAACACAAACAGCAAGGCACAGTGCATAGGGACCTAAATGCAAGAAAACAATCTTTGGAGGGCCTAAAAGTAACAAATCATTAAACCCAGGGGGGTCCGGTGCAAAAATCCCAAAAATCCACGCGCGAAGCACGTGTCTGGGGCACTCAAGGACCTAAATGTAATTAAAATAGTTCCGAGGGCTTTTTAGCAACTAGTGCTAAATGCCCAGGGTCCTATCCGCAATTTACCCATTAAATTCGGCACATGCACAATTAAAACC
This sequence comes from Ottelia alismoides, assembly GCA_037367405.1. NCBI lineage: Eukaryota > Viridiplantae > Streptophyta > Magnoliopsida > Alismatales > Hydrocharitaceae > Ottelia > Ottelia alismoides. The sequence goes on along the minus strand of JAZKJV010004038.1, from coordinate 178,201 downwards.
ACGCATAGGGGTATGGATGCAAATATCTAAAAATATATTTTCATTTCATAACAACGAGAAAGTACAGGCCCTTACAAGCAATTTACCACAAAATACACGTGACGAAGCACGTGTCCACAACACACAGGGGTAGAAGTGCAATTAAAGAAAATGACAAGGTCCTCTATGCAAAAAGTCCAAGCTAAAATAAACTACGAATAATATTTACAGGACTAAATGTTAAAACAAGCTAGAAGAGGGGCATAAGTGAAATTACCCCTTATTATATGTCGAGGGTCGGATGAGCTCCACGTGTGATATCCTACGGTCAGGGGGGTGGCGCACAACAAAGGAGCCCTCGGTGCAGATCGGACGGCTGGGAACCTGATAACCGCCCGAATGACAGAGGTAAAGGTAAAGAAATGGTCGTTGCGACCTCAATCAATCAGACTAGGTATATCAAGAAAAATCAACCACTCAGAACATGTAAAACTAATTGAGCACAAAAGAGAGCGGTCCTGCTATGAGATTAACCTGGTATAGCACCCAGGGTCGAACACAAGGAGCACGGATTGGCCAAGAGACCTACGATGTAGTCGGAAATCCAAGAGAATACTTTTTAGTGATTTTTAATTGTTTTCAAATTTTTTTGGATTTTTAATATGTAGAGAAAATAAGGAAACACGAAAACAAGCACACTTTCAACAATTTATTTACTGCATGAAAAATCAAGCAAAAATTCAAGAAAAATTGTTTTTATGTTTTTTAGGTTTTTTAATGTTTTTGGTGAATTTTTGAGATATTTATAAAGTGTATTTTATTCTCTAAAAATCGAACAGTACTAAAAAGATAAGGTACTATCCAGCAAGACCCAGAACCCAAAGATAAAATATCTAAGGATCTCAAAGGGACCTGGAGGTAATTTTCCTGTATACTAGAGAAAACAAGGAAAATTTGAGCACCAAAATTATTGTTTTTGGGTTTTTAAATTATTTATTATGATTTTTATGAGTTTTGAGGTGTTTTTATATTTTTAAGGTTTTTAATCAATGAAAAATAGCCAAAATTGGCTAGAAAATCAAGGAACACAAACTAAACAGTAACTAATTTTTATGGAATTTTTAAAAGGGTTTTGATATTTTTTTTGGGGTTTTTGACTCTAAACAGTAGCAAAAATAAGGGTTTTTGAATTTTTAAAAATAGCAAATGAAATCAAAAATGTCCTCAAAAATTCACAAAAATTCTACACCATGGCAGGAGCCATGTGTCAAATTTTCATCGAATTTGGAGTTGATTTGATATTTTATTCAAAAATAAAGGAGGGGCACTGTGCATAGGGACCAAAGTGCAAATACCCAAAGTTCTGGGGGGTCTGGTGCAAAATACCCAGCAAAACACGTGCCAAGCACGTGCCTGGGGCACTCAGGGACCTATATGTAAGAAAAACAAGTCCGAGGACCTTTTGGTAACTCGTACCAAAAAGTCCAGGGGTTGTTATGCAAATAACCCACTAAAAGACGCACATGCGGAAATAAAATGCTCACAGGGGCATAAATGCAATTATCAAAAATATTTCATTCATTCATAAACAACCAGAACTACAGGGCTAAAGTTGCAAATGCACCAAAATATCACGTGTCGAAGCACGTGTCTCACACAAACAGGGGCATAAATGCAAATACTAAAAGATACGAGGTCCCAAGTGCAATTTACCCTACGTAAATAAAGTACGCAAAATATTTACAGGACTGAAATTAAAAACACGAACTACGAGGGGGCCTAAGATAAATTACCCCTTATTTAACGTCGACGGCTGGATGCGCGCCACGTAGATGATCCAACGGTCTCAGATGTCGGGCGCTTTTCTTCTTCCGCACGTGGGCCTGATCGACGGTGCAGAGAGGGACACGTGGAAGATCGAACGGCTGGTGGTGCTGGTGGTTCCCTCTCTCTGCTCTGACGGTGCAGATCAACCCTCAGGACGATCGACGGTATCTGCTCCTCGATGGATGGACGGCCGTGATGCGAACTGGGGAGCTGGGGCTGATCGGATGGCGATGGAGGACTCTGGAAGAACACTCAGCCGGCGAGCTTCGCCGGCCTCGTGCGCGTACTGTGGTCCTCCTCAGCTGCCTCTGAAGGTCGGAGAAGGTCGGCGATGTCGTCCCGCAGCTGGTGGTGGTCTCCGATGGCCCAACCGAGCCCTGGAGGGGCTCCGGCGAGGTCGACGGAGTAGAGCTCCTGGTCTGAAAGTGAGGGGGGCTCAGATGCCCTCCTCTTGACCTGCAAAGTGAACCAAAAGCTTCGCGGGTCGAGGGCAAAGTGCCTCGACCCAAAGAAGCGGCGTGAGGGTGAACGGTGCGTCGGGGTGAGTGAGCTCCGGCGAGCGGAGGACGGTGGAGCTCGATTCCTAGATCCTGTGCGATCTGGGTTGGGTGAAGGGGTGAAGAACGTGCGTGAGGGAATGGCGAAGGTGACTGTGCGTTCCGATGATCGAGAAGGTACACGATATGGCCGGAATCAAAGGAATACGTCGGAGATGCGATTTGGGCGAAACAAGAAATTAAACTAAATGGAAAGGCTAAAGGGTTACCTGGGTGGTCGGAGAGACTGGGGAAGAGCAGGGGGTGCTCCTGGTCGTAGCCTCAAGGGTCGTCTCGGCCCGAGGCTCGGTGCTCACGCTGGTGGCGGAGCAACGGCGGCGAAGAACGCCGGATCAGTGGTTTCACCTCCTCGCCTCGCTGCAACAGGGGCGATCGCTTGCTGTCACTCTCGCGGTGCCTCTGGAGTTCACTGGGAAGAAGGGGAAGGTCCAAAGATGAGGCGCGGAGGCGGCGGAGGTGGTTCTATATATAGCGGCAGTCGCGATTAGGGTTGGGAGGCGACGGCTATGGAAGGCGTGGATTTCCCGGCGAAGGATCTGGCGAGGATGTCGGATGATCGGCGAAGGATCCGGGCGTGGGGTTTGCGTGGGTGACAGGCTGGAGGCGCGTGGAGAAATTGGCGAAGGCGGGGCGGCGCGCGCTTTCTCAAAAAGGAAAGAGTCCGCGGGGGAGTTGACCGGGGTCAACAATCCCCCGTGGACCAATCAGGAGCTGCCACGTATTTGATTTTTTTGTTTATTTATTTTAGGCTAGAAGATGGCCGAATTAAGAGAAACTTAAAGCATGAAATATTTTTCTTTTATTTTTTCCTATTTTTTGGTGATTTTTAATTAATTTTTGGAAATAAGAATAAGGTATGTACATTATATAGGGATATATACAATATGTAGGCTTTTCATTTTTGAATTTTTTTATCATTATTTTTATACAATTTTATTCCTATTTTATGTTTTATTTATTTATAGAATAAAATGAGGAATAGAAAGCTATTTTTATTTTATTTTTATTATTTATACACATAGGTGAAATGAATAGATATATACATTTATACACATGGTATATATACAATGTATTTTTGTATTTTCAATTTTGTAATTTTTATTTGATTTTTGTTTTGTTTCTTTTTATTTATTATATTTACAATATGTCACATAGATTATTTACAAAAAGTTTAGAAAATAATTTTATTTATTTATAAGGTTAAATAAATAAGGGAGCATGGTTTATGTACATGGTGAAAGGGCATTTTTGAATTTTTGATTTTTAAATTTTTATTTTGTTTTTAATAGTTTCTAAATATACATACAAAATATGTACAAGCATTCTTTTGGGTGAGGAAAATATAATTTTATTTATTTACAAAAATCTATACACATGAGCTCCTATCTCCCTCTACTTTGGCTTTTATGCGGTCAGGCCCATGCTGAGCCCTCCCTTGGGTTAGGTTGCCCAATATTTATTCTAAATATTTCCCTCTTTTTCTTTTTACTCTTTATTCTTTTATTTTTGCACAAAAACATGCTAATTACAGGTTTTTACACAGTGCATGATTTTGGTAATTATTTGTATTTACACATATCTATATGTATTTGCAAAGGTTTTTGTAGCTAAAATAGAAGAATAAAGAGTGATGAATGAGTATTCATCACCCCCCTATACTTAACTTTGCTAGTCCCTTAGCAAACACTTATTTGAAAAAGAAGTGAAAAGGAAAGAAAAAGAAAAAGAAAAAGAGGATGTACATGGATCAAGGTTGAATTATTAAACTTTCCTTCATTAAGTTGAAATATGGAGCTGGATCAGATCTTTGGATTATTAATGTGTCGGAACCTTATTTGGACTTAAGCTTAAAACTCAACAGCCTCTAAGTTCCACCAATCTATGGGCAAGACTCCTCAATAAACCAGATCAGAACAAGTCTACATACACAAACTCTAATGACCATGAATTTTTCCATGCGGTGTAAGTGATATGTGGCTCCCCACCTCAGAAGTAATAAAGAAACAACCTCCCTCAACCTGGTAACTCTAATGCCTCGGTCTAGCAACTCTTTCCTCGAGAAGCGGGGTATTCCCTTCTAAGTTCAAGTGCAACCGGCTCAAGAAGAGGGGATAGAAGTATAGAGTTTTGGAAGCTTAGCCAGTGTAGCTAAGTCTCCCGCTGCAAGCTTCATGAGATGTAACATGGATACCATAAGCTTTGCTTTATTTGACTATATACACTCCGGTGGGGTTATTAAATTTTCAATCCGACCCACCACTTTTTTGGAGTTCTTTTTGCATTTTTGCATTTTTGCATTTTTTTTCAAGGATTTCTGTACAGCATATCTACATGGTACAGCATATAAGAAATTTCCCCTTGAGCCAGTAGACTATCCCTCTTTTGAAGCTTTATTGCAACCCACAGCTTCTGTCTTTAGCCTTCATCACCACTAGACCAAGTTGAGGCGCACTTCCTTCACTAGAAGAAGAAGAGAGGTTCCGCCTAGAAGTACTACCCTCATATGCTACCCCAAGCCAAAGGAAACTGCCTCCTCACCACCTCATCCGTGGAGAGCCATGTGTAAGTGCAGGTGCAAGTCAAACCATTGTCTCTAAGAGTTATGCGTGTGTTGTTAAGTGCTCTACTTAGGCTCATCAAGATGACATATGCTCATAGCCTAGTGGACTCAAAGAATTAAGTCCTTATGGACCTGAAAAGCCTTAACCCTAAGTCCTATAAGGTTCCTCTTAAAGTTAAGTGGATTAAGATCTTATTCAAGCTCCATTTCTCAATTTAATTCCAGGCTTAGTTTAAATGTCAACTCTCATCCAGGAAAAACTATATACATATATGTACACAAGATGCTATTTACAAATATTTTACAATCATGCAAAATTTTTAAAAAATGTTTTGAAATCATGGATGAATGATGCATGAGGTGCAAGTTTTGCAAAAAGATATTTACAAACATTTACACAAGATTTTTGCAAACTTTTGATTTTCAAAACATTTTGGAAAAATTTTGTACTATATACATAATTTTGATACAAAAATATTTTCACAAGCTTTACACAAAAGATTTTTTGAAATCATTTTTACAAAAATACTTTGTACACTAGCCATGTATGTGCAAGATGAAAAAGGTTTATGTTCATGAAAAATTTTTAAATTTTTGTGATTTTTAGCCCATTTTATTTATTAACACACTCACACAAAGTACGAGTTATGGGTAAGAAATATATACACCCCCCCCTATACTTAGCTCGAACGATGTCCTCAGAGTGATCAAGAGCGATGGAGAAGACATAACTCGTGCTTAGTAAAAGGGAAGTGAAAAGGAATGGCTAGGTACAGAAACGAATAAATGAATAGAATGAGAGGGACTCGGTGGTTTCCCCCTATACTTAGGATTAACTAATCCTAAGTATAGTACGCTGTACATTAAGGGAAATCTGAGTGAAGAATATACAGACTCTGCCCCCCCTATACTTAGGGTAAAATATCCCTAAGTATAGGCAGCAAAAACAGGAGCAGAAAGAATGAAAAGAATACTCGCAGGTCCGTCAATCCCCCCTATACTTAGGGTAAAGTACACCCTAAGTATAGCATGATCACAAGATGAGAAAAGGGATGTGGGACTAAAGAATAGAATGATATGGACAACTGGATCTATACAGGCGGAGGAACAGTGAAAATCAGGCGTGAGATGCAAAAGATGTGAGTCAAGAGACCACATCTCACGCAAAATGAATCGGGGCAACAATAACGTCCCGCGGCTCATGATCTAGAAATGGCTTAAGCCGCTGGCCGTTCACTCGAAAGGTACTCTCAGAAGATAACTCAGATATATCAATGCTACCGTTATCGTGTACCTTTCTGACCAAGTAAGGTCCCTTCCATTTGCTCTGTAGCTTCCCTGGAAATAATCGTAGCCTTGCATCAAACAACCATACTTTCTGTCCAATCTCAAAATGCTTGTGGCTGATATGAGAATCATGCCACTCCTTCACTTTCTCCTTATAATGTAGGCTGTTTGAGAAAGCTGTATCTCTAAGCTCTTCCAAGGCGGCTAACTCTGCCCTCCTCTGGTCTCCTACACCATATGGATCCATAAGAATATCTGTAACTGCCCAAAGTGACTTGTGTCTCAGCTCAACAGGTAGATGGCACGGCTTGCCATAAACGAGGCGAAAGGGAGATGTGCCCAATGGAGTCTTGAAAGATGTCCGATATGCCCACAAGACCGAGTCCAAAAGCTGTGACCAATTCTTTCGGTCAGGGCGGACGACTTTCTGTAAAATATTCTTGATCTCCCTATTCGACACCTCAGCTAGACCATTCGTCTGTGGATGGTAAGGTGTGGCAACACGATGGTCTATACTGAACTCGCTAGCAAGGGCCTTCACCTGATCGTTGACGAAATGAGACCCCCCATCAGAAATCAAAACTCGTGGAACCCCGAACCGCGTGATGATATGCTTTCTCAAAAATCTGCAAACTGTCCTCGCATCAGCGGCTCGGGCGGGGATAGCCTCAACCCAACGACTCACATAATCAACGGCCAGCAGAATGTACTCAAATCCCTGACTCTTAGGGAATGGACCCATGAAATCGATGCCCCATGCGTCAAAAACCTCACAGAAGTGAATGGGCTGCATCGGCATCATATCACGCTGTCCACAAGTGCCCATCCTCTGACAGTCAGTACACCTCTTCACGAACTCATCAGAGTCCTTGAAGAGTGTAGGCCACCACAAGCCGGATTGGAGCACTTTCTGTGCCGTTCTCCTCCCAGAATGATGTCCTCCTGCCTCAAGCTTGTGGCAGTAAGTGAGGACACTATGATGCTCCTCCTGAGGAATACACCGACGCCAGACGCTATCCCCTCCTTCGTGGTGAAGGATGGGATCCTCCCAGTGGTAGGACTTGGCCTTCGCAAGGAAGGTCTCACGCCTCTGCCTGGGCCAATCTTGTGGGACTTTCCCAGCAACGAGAAAGTTCACAATATCGGCATACCACAGGAGTGAGGTGATAGCAAGGATCGCCTCATCTGGGAAGGTATCTCGAATAGGATCAACCTGCTCAGAATCCTCAGGATGCTCTAGTCGGGAAAGATGATCCGCCACCACATTCTTGATTCCAGGCTTATCCTTGATCTCAATGTCGAACTCCTGGAGTAGAAGGATCCATCTAGTAAGTCTGGCCTTGGCATCCTTCTTTGACATGAGGTACCTGATGGCGGTGTGGTCAGTATACAAAGTCACTCTAGATCCAATGATATACGATCTGAACTTATCTAGGGCGAACACTACTGCTAGCATCTCCTTCTCTGTGACCGTATAATTCCGCTGGGTGGAATCCAATGTGCGGCTAGCATAGTGTATGGCAAACGGAACTCCGTCCCTCCTCTGTCCTAGCACGGCCCCTACGGCAAAATCAGAGGCGTCCGTCATGATCTCGAATGGGAGAGACCAATCGGGTGGCTGAAGGACAGGAGCCTCAATAACACACTGCTGGAGAGTCTCAAAGGACGAAAGACACTTGTCATCGATAAGGAACTCGGTGTCTTTCGTCAAGAGGTCAGTCAACGGTCGGGCAATCTTGCTGAAATCATGAATGAATCTCCTATAAAAACCAACGTGCCCCAGAAATGACCGTAGCTGCTTCAAATTGGACGGCGGTGCGAGTTTTCTAATGACGTCAACCTTGGCCGGATCAACCTCCATGCCTCTGTTGGAGATGATGTGGCCAAGCACCGTCCCTTGAGTCACCATGAAGTTACTCTTCTCCCAAGATAGAACCAAGCGGGTAGCAATACATCGCTGGAGCACTCGGTCTAGGCAGTCAAGACAGGAATCGAATCCGTCGCCGTAAACCGAGAAGTCGTCCATGAAGACCTCCAAACACTCCCCTACCATGTCCGAAAAGATCGACAGCATGCATCTCTGAAAAGTTGCAGGGGCGTTGCATAGCCCAAATGGCATGCGTCGAAAGGCGTATGTACCGAAGGGACAGGTAAAGGTGGTCTTCTCCTGATCCTCAGGAGCGATGGCCACCTGATTGTAGCCCGAGTACCCATCCAGGAAGCAATAATGGCTCTTCCCTGCCAGTCTCTCTATGATCTGATCAATAAAAGGCAGGGGGAAATGGTCCTTCTTGGTGGCCTGATTGAGTCTCCTGTAGTCAATACAGACCCGCCAAGAGGTGGGTACTCGTGTAGCAATCTCCTCTCCCGACTCACTGATCACAGTCGTGATGCCCGTCTTCTTGGGCACCACATGCAAGGGGCTAACCCACTTGGAGTCGGAAATGGGATAAATAAAATCTGCACTCCACCATTTTGATATTTCCTTCATGACAACCTCTCGTAGGTTGGGGTTCAGTCGCCGCTGGAACTCATGCGACGGCTTTGCCCCTTCCTCGAGATAGATATGGTGGGAGCACAACGAGGAACTAATCCCATGGAGATCTGCTACGCTCCATCCAATTGCCTTGCGGTTCTTTTCAAGAACCCCCATCAGCCGGGATTCTTGTTCTCCAGTCAGATCGGCAGAGATGATGACTGGGTACATCTCAGACTCTCCCGCAAGGAATCGATACTTCAGCGAAGTAGGGAGCGGCTTTAGCTCTGGACAACTGGGTGCTGGCAAATCTGGCTTCTGAAGAAGATGTGTGTATGCTGACAATTCTGCCAAATCTACCTGGGAAAATGATAAAGAACTCTCACAAACTGGATCTGGAGAAGGCGGTCCTCTGCATTGTCTCTGATCTGCTCTACCTCTACCTCCTCCTCATCTATAGGCTCAGGTGGATCCAGGTCTGGCATCTGATCATCACAATCTGCCCAATCAGAATCTGAATCCGAGGGATCTGTATCAACTGCGGTGGCATCAGTACCACCGTAGAGCAGGGTGGCCTCAGTACCACCATCACTGAAAATCGTGTCGCGATCAAGGTCCGACTCTGCTGACTTAATAGTATCCTGGACCAGGGCTGTGCTCTCCAGACTATCCTCTGCTATCATCTCTGCATCAGCTGTATCTGAATATGAGAGGATGGTCTGTGCTGCAGGATCTGCCCAAGCTGCCTCATCATCTGTGATCACAAAATCACAGTCCTGGTGTATGTCTGGCTCTGTATCTGTCAGCTGTTCTGAATCTGTACTGCCCTCTGAGCGGGATCTATTTCTGGCTCTGTGGTCCTTAACCGTCTCTATTTGTATACTCTCGCCCTGGACGCGAAAGAATACCTTCCCACTGTCATGGTCAGTCACCGCCTTGGCTGTGGCCAAGAACGGGCGACCGAGGATGATGGGGGAATCGGTCAACGAGTCAGGGGTCTCCATGTCCAGCACTACGAAGTCCACGGGGAATTGCAAACCCTGAATCGTGACGACAACATCTCGCAACAACCCCTTTGGCCTCTTGACAGACCGATCAGCAAACTGAAGGTATGTCCTGCTCTGTCTAAGAGTGCCCAACTCTAAGTGGTCGAGAAGGGCTGCCGGAAGAAGGTTGATCGACGATCCGCTATCTAATAGAGTACGGTCGAACCTCTGCTCACTAATATGACATCTGACATACGGGGCTCCTAAATCTGGCCTCTTGGTCGGCAGATGGTTCTGGATCGCGTAACACGTGGCTTTTGTCAACACATGAATTTCTACGGTGTTGTTCCTCTTCTTCCTCCTGACTGTGGTCCTGTCTCTCAAGGATCGCTGAAGAAGAGGGATGTGCTGCAAAGCCTCATGGAGGGTCAGCTGGATGTGAAATCGGTCTATCATGCTCTGGTTGAACTCCTCCTGCTCTCTCTTTTTTAGATCTTTTTCTCTTTTCTTCCCCTTCCCCAACTCAAGGGCTCTAGGAAAGGGAATCACAGGGTCCTTCTCAGATGAAGGACTAGGAATAGGCCTAGACGGTTCGATGACCGGATCCTCACATACATCATTCACCACAGTGGGATCAGAAGAAACTAAACCTTTTCCTTTATTCAAAATAGAGTTCTGAGATACATCCACACGAGGAAAGACAACATCTCTATCAGAATGAATATTGGTGGCCTTAGTACCACCTCTAGCTGGCTCTACGACTAGACGTCTTGCGGCCTCAGTACCGCGGGCTGGCTCGGCTCTGCTGGTGGTGTCAGTACCACCTCCTCGATATGGTGAAGCGGCGGCCTCAGTACCGCCGGTGGAATCAGCATTTCGGGTGGCTTCAGTACCACCGTCATCATCATGTGCGGCTTCAGTACCGCTCTCCTCTTCCTCATCTGGCGCTCTAGATGAATCCTCGCGTTGTCGCTCAGATGAGGCGCCGCCTGCTGGTCTTCTACCGCTCCTAAGTGTAACAAAATCAGCATCAAATAGATCCGACGACATATCATCAAATGAGTCACTAAGAGGGGTAGGCTCAGTGTGAACTACCTGCTCAGACTTCCTCTTCAAGCTATTCGGATTAGGCTCGATCTATGCAGGGATGGCGGCCTTCCCTCTCATCAGGTCCCGCATCTCCTGGCGGAACTCGTCCATCTCCCGTCTAAATGTAGCCTGCTGCTCTGTGAAGATGCGGGCTAGATCATCCAAGGCGGGGCTCTCATGGGAGCCCGACGGGTTGCCTCTCTGGTAATGAGGCTGCTGGACCTGGTGCTGCTGCGGCTGAGAGGGGTGAGAGGAAGGATGCTGCTGCTGGTGAGCCTGCTGCTCACGTCTCCAAGTCTGTCCCTGCTGCTGGTAGGGACGAGGTACGAAGGATGATGGCTGGTATGCTGGGGGCTGCTGGTGATCTCTCTGCTGGGAGTACTGCCCTCCCTGACCGGCTGGCTGTTGTTGGGACTGGTTACCCCCATTCCCCCATCTGAATCCGGGATGGTCTCGTCGGATCCCAGGCTGGGGACGGTCGTACCAAATCCCGTTGACATCCATCAACGGCTCTGCATCGAAGGGGTCTGGAGGCAGTACTGCCAGAGGCTGATCCGGCTGATATACCACCATCTGTAAGTCTGGAGATGGTGGTGACTGATAAGAGGGCTGCTGCTGCTGGTACGGCTCCGCCTGTACAAGGTGAACTTGTCTAGGCTACTGCAAGGAGCTGGAGCGCTGGGACGAGCTGCGGCTGCCACCGGAATCGCCTCGCGACTGAAGACGGGGCTGAGAAGCCGTCTGTGCCTCCTGAAGACACAAGAGATGGGTCTTCACGTCGCTCAGAGTTTGTGCCATCTGCTCCATTTGAGTAATGCCCTGGCACTGCTTCTTCTCTATTATTTCCATGCGGTCCAACTTCTCGCTGATAATCCCCATGTCCGCAGCGGCCGACTCTGCCTGTGCGGCTGCAACTGTGGACGAACTGGATGGACCTGCATCAACCCGTGCTATCCGCTGGTACTGCACGGGTCCTGGCGGCTGCTGAGATCTCTGTGTGTACAACCGAGTCTGGGACATCACCATATAATTTTCGGCCATCTCCTCGTAGATGGCCCAGACTTGGTTGTGGTCCTTGGCAAAGTAGGACCCGCCGCAAGAAGCATTCACCAGACCCTGAAGCTCTGGCGTCATCCCACTAAAGAAGCTCTGAACTAGGTTCGGCTTGGAAATGTCGTGGTGTGGGCATCTATCCAGAATCTCTCTGAACCTCTCCCATGCCTCGTGAAACTGCTCGTTAGGGAGCATGGAGAAGTTGTTGATCAGGGCCCTCGCTGCATTCGTCCGACCGAGTGGATAGTACTTGTTCAAGTACTCGGTGCGGAGCTGCTCCCAGGTGTAAACAAACTTCCCTAAATGCTTCAGCCAGGCGGCTTCTCTATCTGCCAGTGAAAAAGGGAAGGCCATCATCCGAATCGTATCTTGGTCCACATGACGGTCGTGGACAGTGCTGCAGATCATCAAAAACTCCTGGAGATGGAGGTGGGGCTCCTCAGTGGCAAGTCCGTGAAAATGAGGAAGCATCTGCAGGGTATTCGGAGGGAACTTGAAATCCCCCACGATAGCAGGTACCACCACCCAATGGTGCATCAATGTAGATCCGGGGTTGTGTAACTCCCGCATCGGTCTCGGTGGTCCTGCTGCGGCGGCGGCTGCCGCTGCGGCAGCCGCTGCTGCGGCTGCTGCCTCTGCATCAGCATCAGGAATGTCCTCAGGCTCGCTCTGATCTCTCTCTTCTCTGAGTCGCTCCAACTCCCTTCTCATCTCAATCATGAAAGCTCCCTGATCGCGTAGCTGCTTCTGTACTGTTTCTAATGATGCGATCAGGGTGGAGTTGATCGCTCCCTGGTCTAGTACAAAACGTTCGGGTTGGCGATCATCTGAACTGCCGGCTCCGGCCATAGTGACGTCTGCAAAATCAGATAAGCCCAACTCAGGTTCTGTCAAATCAATTCGTCTTTCCTCGGGCTCATGTCTCTCAGTAGCAAAAGAAAGGGGATCGAGGGAGAACAGGGTGGAATCGTACTCGGGCCCGGAGAGCTGGTCTCGACTCTCACGGGCCAACCTAGATGGTGAAGTAGACGCGCCTGAAAGCGGTGCAGCCAGAGGCTGCCTAAGAGATCGTCTACCCATCATCTTGATCTAGCGAGTTGGGCGGATGGGATCTGGAAAAAATATGATCGCAAAGCAAACCCCCGGTTCACCAACGCAACACAATCTGAAGACCGTGAAAGCTCGGTCAATTTATCTTTTCAATTTTATTGGGTGAACACACAAAATATCAGAGCGCTTACGTGACCTGTTAGGATACCCGATGTTACTTTAACCGACTGGCCCGCACGGAAGAGTCGGTAGTCAGCTAGAAATAGCACCGGAGGGCTCTACTTAGGGTGCGGGTCACTCTCTCGCGCATCCAAACCATACAAGGAGGGGGTTGCTCTCCCCAAGACAAATTTTTAATGTGAGTGTCTTTTAGGGTCAATAGTGTTATCCAGTCCCAATTTTTTTGTTTTTCTTTTTAATAATTTTCTCTTTTTTTTTTCAAAATAAATACAAGCGGCCTAACGAATTTTCCGATTCTCCTGATGATTAAGCCAAAAACAGAGGGAGAAGACGAAAAAGCCGATGCGCGAAGAAATCAATGATGCATGCAGAGAAAGAAATGCGTACCTTGTCTCCAGCACTCTACATGCAAATGATCCGCGCAAAATTTAAAGACAAAATTAAACTACCTAAATGGTGCAGCGAGGAAAAACCGAGTCCTAGATGAGCACTTCCTAGCGCAGACCCGTCTAACTCAGTCACTCGCCCTTGATCCAAAGAGTCCGGTCTTGGCCCACCCCTCCTCTTCTCGACAGGTCGAGTTCAGGAGTAGCGCTTCCGGGGCAGGCTCGCGGCGCGTAGGCTCTCAGGAAAGCGACCAAGTTATTTTTATTATTAGTAGGTCCAATTAACGATCTATAGGGACAGATAAGCAATTAAGTGTGGGGACCCTACTAATGACGGCACAAGCAAGAGAAATTCCTAAATCTAGGGGCTCGAGAAAAACCGCGTAAACACCGGAAAAGGCAGCTAGCTATCAAAACCGCAGAAAAAGCCGTGAAAATCCAAATGGGTCCCCCGAGCACACCGGTACTCGGCGAAACAGACCCGCTAAGTTACAAGTGTCCACAAATGTCCAAGTTCTAAATTATTACAAAAAATATTGTTCTCTCTCAAAATAAAATTCTTCTTCTTCCTCTCCCTGCTCTTCTTCCCGTGCGGGTCCTCACAAATAAACTCCAAGTTGGCCACGCAGTACCTCGCACAAAAATCAAAGAGAGAGTGTCAGAAAACAATGATAATATAGAGAGACAATATGGAAAAATGACTACAAAGCCGTGCTCCCCGGCAACGGCGCCATTCTGATAACCGCCCGAATGACAGAGGTAAAGGTAAAGAAATGGTCGTTGCGACCTCAATCAATCAGACTAGGTATATCAAGAAAAATCAACCACTCAGAACATGTAAAACTAATTGAGCACAAAAGAGAGCGGTCCTGCTATGAGATTAACCTGGTATAGCACCCAGGGTCGAACACAAGGAGCACGGATTGGCCAAGAGACCTACGATGTAGTCAGAAATCCAAGAGAATACTTTTTAATGATTTTTAATTGTTTTCAAATTTTTTTGGATTTTTAATATGTAGAGAAAATAAGGAAACACGAAAACAAGCACACTTTCAACAATTTATTTACTGCATGAAAAATCAAGCAAAAATTCAAGAAAAATTGTTTTTATGTTTTTTAGGTTTTTTAATGTTTTTGGTGAATTTTTGAGATATTTATAAAGTGTATTTTATTCTCTAAAAATCGAACAGTACTAAAAAGATAAGGTACTATCCAGCAAGACCCAGAACCCAAAGATAAAATATCTAAGGATCTCAAAGGGACCTGGAGGTAATTTTCATGTATACTAGAGAAAACAAGGAAAATTTGAGCACCAAAATTATTGTTTTTGGGTTTTTAAATTATTTATTATGATTTTTATGAGTTTTGAGGTGTTTTTAGATTTTTAGGGTTTTTACTCAATGAAAAATAGCCAAAATTGGCTAGAAAATCAAGGAACACAAAATAAACAGTAACTAATTTTTATGGAATTTTTAAAAGGGTTTGTTATTTTTTTTGGGGTTTTTGACTCTAAACAGTAGCAAAAATAAGGGTTTTTGAATTTTTAAAAATAGCAAATGAAATCAAAAATGTCCTCAAAAATTCACAAAAATTCTACACCATGGCAGGAGCCATGTGTCAAATTTTCATCGAATTAGGAGGTGATTTGATATTTTATTCAAAAATAAAGGAGGGGCACTGTGCACTTGGACCAAAGTGCAAATACCCAAAGTTCTGGGGGGTCTGGTGCAAAATACCCAGCAAAACACGTGCCAAGCACGTGCCTGGGGCACTCAGGGACCTATATGTAAGAAAAACAAGTCCGAGGACCTTTTGGTAACTCGTACCAAAAAGTCCAGGGGTTGTTATGCAAATAACCCACTAAAAGACGCACATGCGGAAATAAAATGCTCACAGGGGCATAAATGCAATTATCAAAAATATTTCATTCATTCATAAACAACCAGAACTACAGGGCTAAAGTTGCAAATGCACCAAAATATCACGTGTCGAAGCACGTGTCTCACACAAACAGGGGCATAATTGCAAATACTGAAAGATACGAGGTCCCAAGTGCAATTTACCCTACGTAAATAAAGTACGCAAAATATTTACAGGACTGAAATTAAAAACACGAACTACGAGGGGGCCTAAGATAAATTACCCCTTATTTAACGTCGACGGCTGGATGCGCGCCACGTAGATGATCCAACGGTCTCAGATGTCGGACGCTTTTCTTCTTCCGCACGTGGGCCTGATCGACGGTGCAGAGGGGGACACGTGGAAGATCGAACGGCTGGTGGTGCTGGTGGTTCCCTCTCTCTGCTCTGACGGTGCAGATCAACCCTCAGGACGATCGACGGTATCTGCTCCTCGATGGATGGACGGCCGTGATGCGAACTGGGGAGCTGGGGCTGATCGGACGGCGATGGAGGACTCTGGAAGAACACTCAGCCGGCGAGCTTCGCCGGCCTCGTGCGCGTACTGTGGTCCTCCTCAGCTGCCTCTGAAGGTCGGAGAAGGTCGGCGATGTCGTCCCGCAGGTGGTGGTGGTCTCCGATGGCCCAACCGAGCCCTGGAGGGGCTCCGGCGAGGTCGACGGAGTAGAGCTCCTGGTCTGAAAGTGAGGGGGGCTCAGATGCCCTCCTCTTGACCTGCAAAGTGAACCAAAAGCTTCGCGGGTCGAGGGCAAAGTGCCTCGACCCAAAGAAGCGGCGTGAGGGTGAACGGTGCGTCGGGGTGAGTGAGCTCCGGCGAGCGGAGGACGGTGGAGCTCGATTCCCAGATCCTGTGCGATCTGGGTTGGGTGAAGGGGTGAAGAACGTGCGTGAGGGAATGGCGAAGGTGATTGTGCGTTCCGATGATCGAGAAGGTACACGATATGGCCGGAATCAAAGGAATACGTCGGAGATGCGATTTGGGCGAAACAAGAAATTAAACTAAATGGAATGGCTAAAGGGTTACCTGGGTGGTCGGAGAGACTGGGGAAGAGCAGGGGGTGCTCCTGGTCGTAGCCTCAAGGGTCGTCTCGGCCCGAGGCTCGGTGCTCATGCTGGTGGCGGAGCAACGGCGGCGAAGAACGCCGGATCAGTGGTTTCACCTCCTCGCCTCGCTGCAACAGGGGCGATCGCTTGCTGTCACTCTCGCGGTGCCTCTGGAGTTCACTGGGAAGAAGGGGAAGGTCCAAAGATGAGGCGCGGAGGCGGCGGAGGTGGTTCTATATATAGCGGCAGTCGCGATTAGGGTTGGGAGGCGACGGCTATGGAAGGCGTGGATTTCCCGGCGAAGGATCTGGCGAGGATGTCGGATGATCGGCGAAGGATCCGGGCGCGGGGTTTGCGTGGGTGACAGGCTGGAGGCGCGTGGAGAAATTGGCGAAGGCGGGGCGGCGCGCGCTTTCTCAAAAAGGAAAGAGTCCGCGGGGGAGTTGACCGGGGTCAACAATCCCCCGTGGACCAATCAGGAGCTGCCACGTATTTGATTTTTTTGTTTATTTATTTTAGGCTAGAAGATGGTCGAATTAAGAGAAACTTAAAGCATGAAATATTTTTCTTTTATTTTTTCCTATTTTTTGGTGATTTTTAATTAATTTTTGGAAATAAGAATAAGGTATGTACATTATATAGGGATATATACAATATGTAGGCTTTTCATTTTTGAATTTTTTTATTATTATTTTTATACAATTTTATTCCTATTTTATGTTTTATTTATTTATAGAATAAAATGAGGAATAGAAAGCTATTTTTATTTTATTTTTATTATTTATACACATAGGTGAAATGAATAGATATATACATTTATACACATGGTATATATACAATGTATTTTTGTATTTTCAATTTTGTAATTTTTATTTGATTTTTGTTTTGTTTCTTTTTATTTATTATATTTACAATATGTCACATAGATTATTTACAAAAAGTTTAGAAAATAATTTTATTTATTTATAAGGTTAAATAAATAAGGGAGCATGGTTTATGTACATGGTGAAAGGGCATTTTTGAATTTTTGATTTTTAAATTTTTATTTTGTTTTTAATAGTTTCTAAATATACATACAAAATATGTACAAGCATTTTTTTGGGTGAGGAAAATATAATTTTATTTATTTACAAAAATCTATACACATGAGCTCCTATCTCCCTCTACTTTGGCTTTTATGCGGTCAGGCCCATGCTGAGCCCTCCCTTGGGTTAGGTTGCCCAATATTTATTCTAAATATTTCCCTCTTTTTCTTTTTACTCTTTATTCTTTTATTTTTGCACAAAAACATGCTAATTACAGGTTTTTACACAGTGCATGCTTTTGGTAATTATTTGTATTTACACATATCTATATGTATTTGCAAAGATTTTTGTAGCTAAAATAGAAGAATAAAGAGTGATGAATGGGTATTCATCAGAACCTCCCACGTGGAAGATCGGACGGCAGGGATGCGACGTGGGTATACGAAGGGACCTAGCTCGGATCGGACGGAGGAGGTTTAGCCACGTGGATGATCAGACGTCTCCTGTGCGCTGTGGCTAAACCTCGCTGATCTGACGGTCGAGATCCACCCTCTGATGATCGAACGGTTGGCGCGGCTCCTCGAATGGACGTCTGCGATCTGATCTGGAGCTGGAGGGAGATCGGATGGCTCTGGAGGATGCACAAAGAACAAGTGGCCGGCGAACTTCGCCGGCCCGGTGCACGCACGGTGACCCTCCTCGCGGGCTGCTAGTGATCGGAGAAGGAACGCCTTGTCCTCCCGCGTCTGAAGAGACCCTCCGATGGTGCAACGGAGCTTCGGAGAGCTCAGGCGGCACCGGCGGAGGTGGAGCTGTTGCTCCTGACTGTTCGAGCCCTCAGATGGGCTTGGATTGACCTGCAAAGCAAAGCAACAGGCTCCTGGTTCGAGGGCAAAGTGCCTCGACCCGGTTAGCGGTGGTGTAGGTGGTCGGTGCGTCGAGATGAGGGGGCTCCGACGAAGCGACGGCGGTGGAGCCCCAATCCCAGTTCCTGTGCAAACTGGGTTGGATGAATAGGTGCAGAAGGTGCAAGGGGGAAAGGCGGAGATGATGGATGATTCCGATGATCGAGATGGGGCGAGGGTGGTCGGAATCGGAGGTCGTCGGCGACGGGAGGATTTTGGCGAAAATCTAAATTAGCTAAATAGAAGAGGGAAGAAGGCTACCTACTGGTCGAGGTCGATTGTGGACGAGCTGTAGAAGCTCTAGGTCCTAGCCTCGAGGGCCGTCAATGCCCGAGGCTCGAGCACCACGTCTGGGCGGCGTACGGCGGCGTGATGCTGCCAGATCGATGGTCCGACCCCTCCTTCCTCGCTGCAACACGGCCACTCGCAAGCTGTCACTCAGGCGGTGGCTATGGAGGTCTTAGGGTGGAGTGAGATGAGCCAAAGATGCGTGAAAATGGGGGCGGAACTCAGACTATATACACTTGCAGGTCCGAGAAGAGAGGGTCGGGCAGGGTTCCGTGAAGTGCGGATCCCTAAGCGGAGGTGTCGGCGAGGATCTCGGATACAAGAGAAAGAAATGGGACTCGAGGTTTAGCGAAATGGTGATCAGGTCAAGCGGGGATAAATGGGAGAAAACGGGTCCGGCGCTGGATCCGCGGAGGAAGAAGGTCCGTGGGGGGAGTTGACCGGGGGTCAACATCCCCCGTGGACCAATCAGCTTATTCCGATTTTGATTTATTTGGAAATTCATTTAGAAATAGTAAATGACTTATTTTCGAAAAACTCCAAACATGAAAAATGTTTATTTATTTTCAAACTATTTTTTAGTGATTTTTATTTATTTTTCTGATATATAATTTAGGTATTTACAAAATATTATTATTATATACATGTATATACATATGTATTTTTGATTTTTGATTTTTAATTATTTATTTTTATACAAATTATTCCAATTTTATATTTTATTTATTTATAGGATAAAATTTGGAATAAAGGGGCATTTTTATTTTGTTTTTATTAATTATTTACAAGGGTTAAATAAATACTTTTATTTATATACACATATGGTATATATACAATATGATTTTGGTTTTTATTTTTATTTCTTTTTATTTTTATTTTATTTTTGTGATTTTTATTTTATTTATTTACATTCTGAAGTATAGAATATATACAATTTTTATGGGATTTTACTTGATTTATTTATAAAGATAAATAAATAGATACATGATCTTATGTGCATGGTGAATATACACAAGGGAGGATGTTTTTATTTTATTTTTATTTTTAATCTTTTTATTTTGGTTTTGTATTTTCAAGTATATACAGATATATACAATCCTATTTTTATTTTATTTTTAGAGGAAAATATTTTTATTGTATTTACAGGTTTATTTGCACATATGAGCTTCCTTATCTCTCTCTACTTGGGTTTTTATGCGATCAGGCCCATGGTGAGCCCTCCCTTGGGATTAGGTTGCTCAATATTTATTCTAAATATCTCCCTCTTTTTCTTTTAATTCTTTATCCTTTTATTTATGCACATGCTAATTATTTACTTTTATACAATGCATGCACTTTGGTAATTATTTGTATTTACAGAGATATACATATATTTGCAAAGGTTTTTGTAGCTAAAATATAAGAATAAAGAGTGATGAATGGGCATTCATCATGGATCAATAAGTTTGCATGAATTGATCGAGTAGGCAAGGTTAAACGATCAAGTCAACATCTATGGGTCGATTAAAAGTAGCCTTAAATGTTTGCTGATAAACCGTTAATTGGCTATTTTACTATCATATCATTGTAATACGTGTCAATAACTATCTATTAGAATCACATTTATAATATCTCGGTTAAGAGAATGTGGCTTAATTTATACTTGGATAAATCTAGTTTTGAACACAAAGACATGAGCTAATTGGTTATTTAAGTAAGGTCAAAATATTCTAAGTTAAATGTTCAAGTATATCTAGGTCAAAGGAACAATAAAGATGTATGCTTGTCATTTTTGAGGTTTTTATATGCAAGTCAGATTAAGATGCTACAAAATGTATTACTATACAAAACAATTCACACAACCATGGATAATGTTACTGAATTAAATCCTAAGCATGAAAATCAAGTATATTCATTTGGTTTAAATTACCACTTCATTAAACACTCCAATTTTATCATTTCATTCACTACGCTTAAGTTAAGGAGATTCCTAATACATTTAATATAAAACAAGAAATTAATCAAGGTATAATGATATTAAATCATGGGAGTATTTACCTAATTAAATTCTACATTTGATAAATATATCAGGGCTCTTTTAGTTATACAAAATAGAGTAAAGATCTCACTAAATCGATGTAAAATAAATGTCACACTTCTTTGATTAATAGTTTAAAATATATAGAACATTTCAAAAAAAATAAGCATTTTACATTAAAAAAATAATCAGAGCATTAAAATATGACCAGTTTCATTAATTTTGGATACAAGATGTTAAAGATATGAAATAAACAACCCAGGGGTGTTTTGCATAGAAAACATAATTAAATAATATATAAAGCATCACAAATGGTCCAAAGTAGGTTGAAATGCAATAAAACAAAGCCGCATGGTTTTTATCTGCAAATTCCCAAATGTGTGGGGATATAAAGAGAATAAGGGGAACTGGTGGGGTTGATCTACAAATGTCCAAAGTGTGGCATGTAAAGCATGTGATGCTCAATCTCAAATCATATTCCAGTCTTGGGTCACATGGGAGCGTCTTCTACTTCAGTTCGTGGCTCGGCCACATCGAGGTTGGAGGTCCAGAGAGAGGTGTATGGTAGATACACACCGTAGGATCAAATCAGAGAGGTTAGACCCAACAACAACTAACATACTCCTCTACATGCGATGGCTCAAAGGCGGGGCTCCGACGAGGCTCTTTTTGCTCCTTCATACTCTTCGGATGTCGGTGAAGATTAGAACACCTTTCTAAGGATCAGGTGAAGGTGATAATCGGTTGGAGGAGATGCCGTAGTGGATAGAGATTCTATTCGATGTAGCTTCGTCGGAGCTAGAACCCGAGGCCGGATATGGTCTCAAAACTCCTATCAATGAAGACATGATGTGTTAGCGTGTATAGTCAAAGCATTGGGGAGATGGTTGGGGTAAAATGAAGGTGAAATGGGGGGTTGAAGAAGTGGCTAGAGATGGAGCCCTAAATGGGTCACCTTCTATGCAAGAAGGTGAACTTGACTGAGGCAGAAGGGTCGTAGAAAAGGAGAAAGAGTGATCAGAGTAGTGCATGCGGATCAAGGGATTGTGGTGATGGTGTTGAGGTGATCGTAGTGGAGTGAAGATGCATGAACATGATGGATTAATTGGGAAAAACACAAGGGGAAGAACTGAGAATAAACATGGAGAACTGAGTAAGGGCTTGGGCTGGAGCTTTTGAGGCTCTTGGTCCTCGCTCTACATAAACGGTAAATTCATGGAGCCCGAGCAACACCTAATGAAGGAATGAGACACGATGGTGATTACATTGATCTCACTAGAGAGACCAAGGTCTTCGCTTCACTTATCTAACTCTCAATGTCACCGAAGGTATGAAAGAAGCTCCTAGGTCTCATGCACAAGGGAAAATAATGTGTAATGGTCATCCTCCTCCCAGCGTTATTAATGTTTAATCGGTGGAACATGTTGGTTTCAACTACTTCATAAATCATTAGGCTTAGGTGGACGGTGATGGAGGAGTTGGCCTAGAAGAGAGATGCAAGGGCTTCATAATGGTGCTTGATTCGTGTCATAAAGACACGTGGAGAGACGAAAGTAATTCAGTGACGTGACAAATACATAGAAAAATACAAAAAAAAAACTGCATATAAAAATAATGTACAATGTGACTGGGACACACAAATGAAAAGGCCACAAACAGAACTTCATTGATCCATATCTTGTCATATGAACTCAAAATTGACCAAACTTACTTTTACTACTCTAAACTAAATTATATATCTAATGAAGGTGTCTTCACTAAAATTAGAATTAAGATACAAAAGTTGGCTTTTTGGATCTCATTGTACTATATACCTATACATTGTATTCATTTATTTATTGTTATATTTTTACTCTTTTATATTTTTAAATACTTGTAAATATTATTTGAAACATGTTAAAACTACAAACATAAATTAAAATCATTAAATGCATTAAATTAAATAATAGAATAAACTACATAGATAAAATATGTTTATAATATGCATACATCTATTTATTTAAGTATATAAAGAAAGTCAAAAAATTGAAATAAAAATATGTAAATATGTATGTAAATATATTATAATTATATAAAATATGCACACATAATAATACTATTTAAAATCCAAATAAAAATAAAATACATAATGCAGAGGTATAAATACATATAATTATACTTGTAAAAATTAACATATAATAAATAAGCTGATAAAAATAAATAAAAATCACCTAAAATATATATAAAATAATAAATATCGTTGATGTATTAAGTTTATTTAATAAAAATCAGCTTCTATTTTATTTTCCTTTTCATTCTATTTTTTATTCTATTTTGTCTTTTAGCAGCCAACATGGACCAATCAGGAGGCAGGAGTATTGGTTGGCTGATGATCTTGATTTTGCGAGGGTCTAAATAAGTCTCACATAATCACACAAGGTGGAGATAAAGTCGTTGTGGCGACCAGTCACGAAACCTAGGCCAATCAACAATTAACCCACAACAACGATTAGACAATGTAAAGAAAGATGTGGAGTTAAAATTTATTATAACTCTACATAAAAGATGTGTATAGAATCAAGTATGTAGAGGTCGAACACAGGGAACAAGCAGGTAGATCGACAAAATAAAAGCTCTAGACTGAATATGATCAAATGCCTATGTAAGTTCTATTTTTATGGGTTTTTAAATTCTATATATTTTTTTGTTTAATTTTATATTTTATATTTTTATATTTTGATTTTTAATTTACTGATTTTGTATTTTCTTTTTATATTTTGTATTTTTATGTTTTCTTTTTCTTGAATAGAGAGATATATGACTATATAGGATATATATATACAAGAGAGATGAGAGAGATATATAAATAGGTAAAAATACTTAAAATACAAGAAATAAAGAATTTTTGGGCTTTTTATATTTTTCTAATGTTTTTGTGCTTTTTCTATATTTTTTCTAATTTTTTTCGGTATTTTTAAAATAAAAAATATTGAAAACAGCAAACAAAAACAATGGCCGAAATTAAAATGGAGATGAAAAATATCAAATAGTGTCAAAACTTCTCCAAATTAATTTTAAACTAAAGATAATAAAGTAGGGAAAATTTAAAAATAGAAATTAGATTTTTGTGATTTTTATGGAAATTTTAAGATTTTTATAAAGATTTTAGGGGTTTTCTAATTTTTAGGAGTTTCTTTTAAAAATTTTAGAGATTTTAGGTATGATGTTAAAACACACAGAAATAAAAAAAATATGTTTTTGGAATTTTTTTAAAACTGTTTATAATTTTTATTATTTTTAATGCAAATAGTGAAGAAAATCAATATTTTTAAATTTTTATAAATATTAAAATGCAACAAAAATAAAAAATAAAATTATAGCGTGATAGCACAATGCAACTGGAAGCTAAGGTAATTTTTTTGGAGATTTTTCGAATTTTATAGATGCATGAAATAAATAGAGACAACAAAGAGAAACTACACTACTAGCAAGGGTATTATCGTAAATATTCGTAAGTATCAAGGTCAAAGTGCAATTTTTCCACAAAATAAAAACTAATTAATGAAATTTCCGGACCAATCACAAATAACCAAAATCCCAGGGGTATGCATGCAAAAATACTAGAAAGTTTATACCTTTATTAAAAGTTTAGGACCTCAATGAAATATACAAGCCCACAGGAGGTCCTTTGCAAAATAGCCACTCACCTCACGTGCGTGTGTCACATGAGGTGACGTGGCCAAGGACCTCTTTGCAATAATACAAAGTTATATGGCTAAAATGTAAATGTTACAAAAAGATTTCTCTGCAGGTGAACGATTAAGTGGTAAATAATAAATATACAAAATTGCCAGGGTGGAAGTGCAAAATACCCAAGCAGGGGGCGTTGGTGGACGGCAAATGATAGGTCACTTAAGACACGTGTTGCGCTCTAATGTCTCGATACCCCTTCGTGGCGATGGTTGAGATTAGAACGCACGGAGTTGATCGAACGGTTGGTGATGACCTGATCGGACGACAGTTGGGGATTCTGGGATCAAAACCCGATCCAATGACTCTGCCCCCTCTCCAAGAATAGGGAAGAACCGAGGATGTCTCGAGCTTCGATCGTCAAGAGGTTGCTGCTCCGGCCACTGTCCTTGCCGTAGAAGGCATCCAGCGCTGCCTGGAAGTGTTCCTAATTCGCCGGCAGAGCCAAAATGGCTTGACGAGCCTCGGTGCTCCGCGACAGAGTCAGAGAAGGAGATGGGGTCCATGTACCATGCTTTTCCAAAATCGACCCCCTCAAGGGGGTCCTTTAACTCCTACGACCTACAAAAACGAGTTAAGAAGGTCGCGGGCAAAATGCCAGGGAAAATGGGCTGGGAAGGCGGAGTCGGAGCTCACCGGAGCAAGCTCCGGCTAGGTGATCGGTGAAGGTGATTGGAAAAGTGTGAATCGAAAAGGGAGGCACAAATCTGCTCTCAAAGCTAAGGCAAATAAAATATTGTAAGAAAAATGACTAAAAAGTGAACCTCAAAGGCAAGATTGCATGAGATATACCTCACGGCCAAGGTGGCCGGAGATGGGGGGTTGGAGACCTCCTCGACCCTCGTCTGAGCGCGCCGAGCCCAACTGGAGACGCCCCTATCACCGGTGTTGATTCGGAGCCGGAAGAAAGCGTCAAAACAGGGACCAAAAGGGATTCAAAGGAGGAAGGAAGGCGATGGGGTCTTTTGAACGAGTGAGCGACAGAGCTCGAAGATCGAAGAATCTGGAGTGGGTCAGCGATGCAAGCCTCGAGGCGAGAGTTGGGCGTGAAAGGTGGATCCTCGAGGAGCAAAAGACCAGAAGGGAGTAACATCAAAGGATGAAAACCTTGGCCTCGAAAATCTATGAAGATCAGCAAAAATAATGTTCTGACAAGCTGCAGACCTCGGTCAGAGTTGACCGAGTCAACAAAAGGGTGAAGCTGGTTGGTCCACGTGGACCAACCACAAAAAACCTTGGTAAAAATATTTGTATAATCAATTTAAAATGATAAAAAATTTTATTATATTTAGCGTATTTAATAAAAAATGTCTATTACCTTATGAATTATTTTATTGTCATTTTTATTTATTTTTAGAGGTATAAAATTAAAAGTTACATTTTATGGCCTATATACAGGTATACTCATCTAAATATTTAATTGTTTTATTTTATTTTGTATATTTAATTTTATTATTTTTGTTTATTATTTTATAAATTTATAAATTAATTTTATGAACTTAAATATATTTTTATGTTATTTTTCTGATGTACTATATATAATTAAATAAATAGACGTATAGTCTATATATGTATATTTATATGTATTATACCTATGTGTTGGATACAAATATTTTATTTTTATGTTTTCTTTGTGTTTTTATTCCAGTTTTAATAACACATATATTACAAATAATATTTACAAATTTATAAAAATATCAAATTACCAAAATAAAGAATAATAAATCAAATGGATATTTTAATCTGTACAAGTATGCAATAGGGGTCAAAAACCTAACTTTCAAACCGTAACTCCAAAAAATATGAAACCACCTTCATTAAATAGCTTATTAAAAGTTATATACAATTAAAGTTAATTTTGATACATTTTGAGTTTTGATTTGAGAGATACAGGTTCGGGAAGTTGGGATTCTGGAAACTTATTCAGATCGTAATTTTTATCTGTACATTATTTTTGTATGAAATCAATTTCGTATTTTTCTATATTTAATTATCTACAACTTTCATGTAAAAAGTTTCTTTATTTGAAGTATAAAAATTGGAACAAAAAATAAGTCCCAAAATGAATAAAGAATGAATTGAATAAAAGGGATTTTTATTGTATTTTGGCCCTTATCTCCCCCTACTTTATTCCTTGTCGACCTATTCATTGCGATGCCTAGGTCTAGGGCTTTAGGTTCATAAATATTTGCAATATTTAATTTTTTCTTTTCTTTTCTTTATTCTGTAATTTTAGCTTTTAAAATGCCATTTTATACACTATTTACACAATGATGCATGAATGATAAAATGCCTAAATTAACGTTATTTACATGCATTTACTAGGGTTTTTAAGGCCAAAATGATAGAATAAAGATGATGAAATGTAGATTCATAATTTCCCTATACTTGCCTTTGTTAGTCCCTATTAAACACTTATGCAATAAGTGCAGAAAAGAAAAACAAAGAAAAGAAAAAGAAGAATCTGGGATTAAATTTAATTATCAAACTTGTCCTCACAAAATCAAAGTTTGGAGCTTAAGTCGACCCATTGGAATTTGAGTGCGAGCGGAACCTTAATGAGAACCGGATTTGAAATCCAACAACCTTCGAGAGTCCCAAAACCTGCTCAAGTCTCCTCAATAGACATGTCAGAATACTTCAATTCATACGCAAAACCTTATGACTATGAATCTGACTCGTACAATGTAAGTGGTGGTGGCTCTCCCCAACTGAAATGACAAAGAGACCGACTTCTCCAGTATGACAACCTAGTGATTCCCCAATCCAATAACTCATTCCTCGAGGAGCGGGGTATTTCCTTCTAAGTTCAAGTGGCAACCAGCTCAAGAGGAGGGGATGAAGAGAAGAATGGATAGTAGCCAGTGTAGCTACCTATCAGAGGATGCAAGACCAGTGTAGTCAAGTCATCCAGCTGCAGGCTCACATGATTTGACTTTTAAGCTCAAGCTTGCTTATTGACTATACACATATGTACACTCCGGCAGGCACTTTTATTTTTGTACAGCCCTGTCCAGTTTTTTGGAGTTTTTGCTTTTTGCTTTTTTTTTGAAATACTATATACAACAACATTTACATAGGGAGTTTTTCCTCTTGAGCCAGTAGACTATCCCTCTTTTGAAGATTTATTGCAACCTCCACTCTCTTGTCCTCAAAACTCATCATCACCGTATGGGTTGGGATGCACTTCCCTCCCTAGAGGAGGACAAGTGCTTCCACCTGCGTGTGTCTCATATCGACAAATCCAACCCCCTCACCACTCTAACTGAGTTGAGCCAAGTGAAGGGTACAGATGTCCAAGTTAGGTCATTATCAACAAGAGTCGTGCGTGTGCTCTGAAATACTCTACTTAGGCAGTCAAGAATCCATCGAACCAAGTCTCGTGATCCTCAAAGAATTATGTCAACTAGACCTGAAGTACCTCAATTCCAGTTCCTATAAGGTTCCTGTTATTAGGTAGATTTAAGGTCCAACCAAGCTCCACTCTTCAGATTTTACTTAGACTTGTTCAATTATCAAACTCAATCCAAAAAATGCTCATGCTATGCAAATGCTATGCAGAAAATATTTCTGTGATGCAATTTTGAAATAGTTTGAACTTTTTATGGGCTTTTGAAAAGATGATGCATATGCATTTTTGGGGTTTTCAAAAAGTTTTTCAAATGTTTTTGGATTTTAGTTTTGCAAATATTTTTCAGATTTTTGAAAACAAAAGAGGTTTTGGCTAAAAACTAGGTACAAATATTTACACAGGGTTGCATCTTATAATTACAAGAATTAGATTTTTAAGAATTTACAAGGCTAACTGGTCAATTTTATAGATATATAAAGAATTTTAGTTGAGATGTATATATTCCTTAAACTTATTTGAAAAGGTTTTTGCAAACAATTTTGAAAACTATAGTCCAAAATAATTTTCACAATCAATTTTTACAAGCATGTAGACACATTTGAAAATAATTTTGCAAAGGTTTTCCAAACAGTATATATAGAATTTTCAAATATTTTTGCAACCATTTTTCAAACCATTTGCAAATCATTTTTCAAACTTTTTTATTTCACACAAAGAAATAAATTTTACAAACAAAATAATTTTATAAAGGTTGAAAACATGTAACAAAAAATTTTCCAAATAGTTTTCAAAAGATTTTCAAACTATTTTTCAAACATTTTGCAAAAAATATTTTCCCCTGATTTATTAATCAGTAAATACAAAAAGAATTTGAGGAATAATCAACATCTTTTTATTAAATCTTTTTAATGAATTTTAATAGTATTAATTAACCATATTTATTAGTAAAAATACGAAAGTACGAGTTATGGCTAAAGTATATACGTAGTGTATACAACCCCCCTGTACTTAGCTTGAGCTATGTCCTCATAGATCATAGAGAAAAAGAGAAGACATAACTCGTACTGAGTATATAAAAGTCTAAAGAATAAATAAATGGAGAAATGAACGAATGAGAAGTTGACTGTCCCCCCTATACTTAGGATCAAATAATCCTAAGTATACAGGCTGTATACAAAGCAGGGAGGGTCAAGGGTGGGAATGAACAGATCGTAGTCAGACTGTCTCCCCCTATACTTAGGGTAAGATATTCCTAAGTATAGACAAGAAGAGGAGACAGTGGAGAGGATCAAAGAATAGAAGACATCGGGGTAAACACCCCCCTATACTTAGGACAAAGTACGTCCTAAGTACAGAAGACTATCAACAAGGGGTGACACACCTTTTTGATAGATAAAGAATATAGAAGAGGAAAAGAAAAAATGAAGAAAAGAAGAAAAGAGATCAGAAGACGGAAGAAGATAGAGAAGGATGTACGCATCACTCCCCCTATACTTAGGGTAAAAGAAGCCCTAAGTATAGGCAACAACAGGAGTGATGAAACGGAACGACGAATGAACACTCAGCTCATTTACCCCCCATACTTAGGACAAAGTACATCCTAAGCAAGGCACACACGAGAATGGGTGATTGAGCGAAACGGGAGAGAGACAGAGGTACACAAAAGTGAATATACAACAGAGTGGATATATAAATGATCAAGAAGGTCAAAAGAAAACCTTCTTGTGGGACCACTGAGGAATGGATCTCGTATGGTGCAGGTTGACATCAAGGTCCTCAAATGACACTATCCGATCAGGGTCGACACGGTGTATGTCCTCGGTGTCTCTAGGGTGTGAAGGCACGGACTAAGTAGTGGAAGAAGTATGACTAGGTTCGGGCTTGGGAGTATCGCTGATATCGAAGTGGAAAGGGACGAACTCATCATTATCTGAAGAAGTGTAATCAGTGTCATCCTGCGAGGTCTCGTCCAGGTCAAAACCAAAAGGAACGAACTCATCAATGAAAGTAGTCAAACTCTGTTCATCCTCAATAATCTCAACCGGATCATCTTTCTCATCAAAAGGTCTGAATTCCCGAATAAAAGCAACCAAATCAAATTCACCCTTTATCTCATCAGTGTCTAAGTGAACGGGAGCGGACTCATCAGTGAAAGTAGTCGAGTCATGTCCGTCCTGTCGAGTCTCATAATCTACCCTCCACTCAATGGTGTCGATATTGTAAATCTCGCGGATTTCATCAACACATTGCCACACACCAGAAGGAGGAACTTCAAGGTCTATGCTTTCCGTGTCTTCCGCCCTTCGGAAGATTTCTCGGGTCTCATCAGCGGTCATAAAGCAAACTTCTCTAATATAGTCAGATAGGTCATAAGCCTCGAAGTCAGCTAGAATCGGTGAAGGCGCATAAGGTGCAGGTCTCTGTTCGGTAGTGGATGCGGTGGTGGTCACCTTGCTCTCGTCAACAGGACGGAAGCGAATCTCTCCTGATCCATAGTCAATAACGACCTGCGTAAAGGCGAGGAATGGTCGTCCTAGGATGATTGGAGAGGTCTCCCCTGTGGAGGTCTCCATGAGCAATACGACAAAATCAACATTGTAGCTCATGCCCTGAATCGAAATGACGATGTTTTCTAGTATACCCTTCGGCCTCTTTATTGATCCATCAGCAAACTGTACTATCATCCTGGTCTTCTTGTGAGGTTCTAAGTGAAAAGACTATACCAGCGAGATGGGTAATATGCTAATCGAAGCACTGTCGTCGAGGAGAGTGTGATCATAGGTATGGTCAGAGATGGTGCAGCTAATGAAGGAGGTAGTTGTGTTCCTTCTCCTAGGGATGGGACAGTGTGTGATGGAGTGGGCAGCAGCCATGGTCAATACATGACGTTCAGATCTGCTCCTCCGCTTTCTCTTCTTGGGAAGAGGAGCAAATAAATCAATCATGGCCTGTTGAAGTGGGGCACGGATGATCTCATGAATAGTAGGCACCACTTCAGGTTCAACTAGCCTTTTTTGAATTTTTGGACCTCCTCCATACAAGGGAGGAAATCGGAATCAGCATCTACACGAGGCATGCCAAGAGTAGTATGTACAAAGGCATCCTCGGGGTCAAAGGTGGGACAAGGTGTGAACGGATGTGTGGTCAAAGGGACTGGCAAGTGAGCACTCTCCTCACCGTATGACTCAATCATGTGTCTCCCGAAATCTTTTCGTGTTTTTAAATTTCTCATTTTTTTTGTATTTTGGGTGATTGCAAGCTCTCACAAGAATCCTCAATCAAGTCTGAATCATCAAATCGTGAAGCATCGATATGGCTCTTATTTAGGTAGGCGAGGTCATCATTCCTCGAATTCATTTGCTCCATGGGCTGGGTCAAGGTCTCAAGTGTGGATATCGTGAGAGGTGACTCCAACAAATTAATCTCGGGTGGATGTGGAGGTGGAAAGTACGGAGGTGGCGGTGGGTAAAAGTCCGAGGGCTGATACTGTGGCTGAGGTGGATATGTACAAAAAGTAGGAGGGTAGTCCTCCTGAAACAAGTGAGGTGGACCGAATGGAGGGTATGAGGGATCCCGTGAAGGTTGGACAAAAATCACTCCAATTGGCCATCTCGAAATAAAAGGCGAGGATCGGGAGAGCACGATGGTCAAGTCAAGAGAAGTGGAGAAAAGGCGCAAATGCGCAGAAACGATCTAGGATACAAACAAGCAATCACAAACAAAACTCACACAATACAAAGCCTCAATTCACCTACTCAACGCGGTAGAGACCGAAAAG
Source organism: Ottelia alismoides (assembly GCA_037367405.1). NCBI lineage: Eukaryota > Viridiplantae > Streptophyta > Magnoliopsida > Alismatales > Hydrocharitaceae > Ottelia > Ottelia alismoides. The sequence continues at coordinate 146,714 of JAZKJV010004038.1, read as the reverse complement.
TCGGTCTTTTTATCTTGTCTATTTTAGAGTTAAGTGAGAAGTCCAAAAGATTGCAGAAACACTTAGAGACTGAAATGGGATTTTGGCACTAATCCTTAGTGTGTGCGTGAGCAAGTAAAAGAGAAGACAATGAGGGGATTACTCGCCCCAAGAAAAGGTTTTCCTTTTTAGTTAATTTTAGCATCAAGTAATGTTAAATACATGCATCTAATGAGGAATCAATTTCACTTAGCTCCTAGGTGATCAAAATCAGAGGGAGAGCCGGAAAAGCAATGCAAACAGCAAATCAATGATGTATGATAAAGAGAAATGCTCACCTTGCCTCCAGCACTCTTCATGCAAAGATGCTCAGCGGAATTGAAACCTATCTATATGCAAATGCAACCTGATGAAATCGCCCTAAGTTTCAAAAATTGCTATTAGCATGAAGAATCGATGTTAATGACCTAGAATGGAATCGAAATATCCGGTCTTGGAGTCTCCTCGGTGCCCACCATAGTGGGTCCTGCACGTGTTGTATGGAGAACTCTCGCGACGCGGTGGTTCCGAGACTAAGTGAGAAGCAATTCAAAATTTGACTAAGTCCAAACGATCTATAGGCACATGAAATGGTATTATGTGTTTGGCCTTACTCTATCGCAAGCAATCCCAAAACTAAGGGCTCAATCACACAAAATAAAGAAAACAAAACCGAAAACAAAGGGAAAAAGGCGATGAAAATTGTAAAAACCACGGTGAGCCCCCAACTGAACAATCGCTTAGAAATTGGGCCCAAAAGTCCAAAGTCCAGAGTACATGTTTTATTACAAATAATAGAGTCTCTCTCTCACTAAAATTACACAAATAAATAACTACACAAAAAGAATGCTCTAAATGTGTCTGTCTTCTCAAGTCCTCTCTGCCTCCTTTGATGCTAGGTTAGAAATCTCCTTCCACCTTCTTGTAGGTGCATAGACACCTAGGTTAGAGCGCCTCCCTCGATTCGCGGTTCCTCGCACAAAGTAAACAAGAGAGGGTGATTAGACAAGTTAAACAATGATATCAAATAAAAGAGCAAATAAATCACAAAGAATAGATAAATAATCACAATTAATCAAAGAAAACCGATCTAAGCACTGTTACTCCCCAGCAACGACGCCATTTGATGATCCTGATTTTATGAGGGTCTAAATATGTCTCACACAAGGCGGAGACAAAGTCGCTGTGGCGACCGCTCATGAACCCGGGTAAATCAACAATTAACCCACAAGAATGATTAGACAATGTAAAGCAAGATGTGGAGTTAAAATTTATTATAACTCTACATAAAATATGTGTATAGAAGCAAGTATGTAGAGGTCGAACACAGGAAACAAACAGGTAAATCAGCAAAATAAATGCTCAAGACTGAATGTGATCAAATGCTTATGCAAGTGCTATTTTTGTGGGTTTTTAATTTTATATATTTTTTGTTTTATTTTTTATTTTTTATTTTTATATTTTTAATTTTAATTTACTGATTTTGTATTTTCTTTTTATATTTTGTATTTTTATATTTTCTTTTACGTTTAATAGAGAGATATAAGACTATATATGATATATATATAAGAGAGATGAGAGAGATATATAAATAGATAAAAATACTCAAAATACAGGAAATAAAATATTTTTAAGCTTTTTAAATTTTTCTAATGTTTTTGTGTTTTTTCTATATTTTTCCAAATTTTTTGGTATTTTTAAAATAAACCGAAAACAGTGAACAAAATCAGTGGCCGAAAAAAAATGGATATGAAAAATATCAAATAGTGTCATAAGTTCTCCAAATTAATTTTAAACTAAAGATAATACTGTAGGGAAAATTTAGAAATGGAAATTAGATTTTTGTGATTCTTTAGGAATTTTTAAGATTTTTATGAAGATTTTTTGGGGTTTTTGTAATTTTTAGGAGTATTCTTCTGATTTTTTAGTGATTTTTTATCTAAAGTTAAAACACACAGAATTAAACAAAATATAATTTTTTTGGATTTTTTCAAAAACTTTTTATAATTTTTATGTATGTTTTAATGCAAAATAGTGAAGAAAATGCATATTTTTAATTTTTATAAATATTAAAATGCAACAAAAATGTAAAATAAAAATATAGCGTGATAGCACAATGCAACAGGAAGCTAAGGTAAGTTTTTGGTTTTTTTCCAATTTTATAGATGCATGAAATAAATAGAGACAACAAAGAGAAACTACATCACTAGCAAGGGTATTATCATAAATATCGAGAAGTATTAGGGTCAAAGTGTAATTTTTCCACAAAAAATAAACAACTGATTAACAAAATTTCCGGACCAATCAAAAATAACCAAAATACTAGGGGTATGCGTGCAAAAATACCAGAAAGTTTATACCTTTATTAAAAGTTTAAGGACCTCAACGAAATATCCAAGCCCACAGGAGGTCCTTTGCAAAATAGCCACTCACCTCACGTGCGCGTGTCACGTGAGGTGACGTGGCCAAGGACCTCTTTGCAATAATACAAAGTTCAAGGGATAAAATGTAAATATTACAAAAAGATTTAACTATAGATGAAAGATTGAGCGGTAAATAATAAATACACAAATTGCCTAGGTAGAAGTGTAAAATACCCAAGCAGGGGCGCTGGTGGACGGCGAATGATAGGCCACTTAAGACACGTGTCGTGCTCTGATGTCTCGATACCCCTTCGCATCGATGGCTGAGATTAGAACACGCGGAGTGGATCGAACGGCTGGTGAAGGCCCGATCGGACGACAGCTGGGGATTATGGGATCAAGACCCGATCCAACGGCTCTTCCCCCCTCTCCAAGAACAGGGAAGAACCGAGGAGGTCTCGAGCTTCGATCGTCAAGAGGTTGCTGCTCCGACCACCGTTCTTGCCGCAGAAGGCGTCCAACGCTGCCTGGAAGTGTTCCCGATCCGTCGTCGGAGCCAAAATGGCTCGACGAGCCTCGGTGCTCTGCGACGGAGTCGGAGAAGGAGATGGGGTCTATGTACCGCTTTTCCAAAATCATCCCCCTCAAGGGGGTCCTTTAACTCCTGCGACCTACAAAAATGAGTTAAGAAGGTCGCAGGCAAAATGCCACGACCTTCCAGAGGGAAAAATGGGCTGGGAAGGCAGAGTCGGAGCTCGTCGGAGCAAGCTCCGGTGAGGTGATCGATAAAGGTGATTGGAAAAGTGTGAATAGAAAAGGGAGGCACAAATTTGCTCTCAAAGCTAAGGCAAATAAAAGACTGTAAGGAAAATGACTAAAAAGAGAACCTCAAAGGCAAGATTACCTAAGATAGACCTCACGACAAAGGTGGTCGGAGATGGGGGGTTGGAGACTTCCTCGGCCCTCGCCTGAGCGCGCCTAGCCCAGCTGGAGACGCCCTGTCACCGAAGTCAATCCGGAGCTGGAAGAAAGCGTCAAAACAGGGACCAAAATGGGTTCAAATGAGGAAGGAAAGCGATGGGGTGGGTCTTTTGAATGAGTGACCGACAGGGCTCGAAGATTGAAGAATCTGAAACGGGTCCGCGATGCAAGCCTCGAGGCGAGACTTGGGCGTGAAAGGTGGATCCTCGACGAGCAAAAGACCAGAAAGGAGTAACATCAAAGGATGAAAGCCTTGGCCTCAAAAAATCCATGAAGATCAGCAAAAAGGATGTTCAGACAAGCTACAGACCTCGGTCAGAGAGTTGACCGAGGTCAAAAAAGGGTGAAGCTTGTTGGTCCAGGTGGACCAACCGGAAAAAACCCTGGTTAAAGTATTTGTAAAATCAATTTAAAATAATAAATGATTTTATTATTTTTAGGTTATTAGATAACAAATGTTTATTTTTTTGAATTATTTTATTGTGATTTGTATTTTTTTAGAGGTATAAAATTACAAGTTACCTTTTATGGCTTATATACATGTATATCCATCTATATATTTAATTGTTTTATTTTATATATTTAATTTTATTATGTTGGTTTATTATTTTATAAATTTAAAAATTAATTTTGTGAACTTAAATATATTTTTATGTTATTTTTCTAATGTATTATATATAATTAAATAAATAGAAGTATAGTCTATATAGGTATATTTATAGGTATTATACATTTGTTTTGGAAACAAGTATTTTTTATGTGTTCTTTATGTTTTTATTCAAGTTTTAATACATACATATATTATAAATAATATTTATAAAATTATAAAAATATCAAATTACCAAAGTAAAGAATAATAAATAAAATAGATATTTTAATCTGTACAAGTATACAATAGGGGTCCAAAACCTAACTTTCAAACCGTAACTCCGAAAAATATGAAACCACCTTCATTAAATAGCTTATTAAAAGTATATACAATAAAAGGTGATTTTGATGCATTTCTAGTTTTTATTTGAGAGATACAGGTCTGGGAAATTGGGATTCTGGAAACTTATTCAGATCGTAACTTTTTATATGTACATTATTTTTGTATGAAAGCAATTTTGTATTTTTCTATAATTAATTATCTACAACTTTCATTTACAGAGTTTATTTATTTGAAGTATAAAAAGTTGAACCAAAAATAGGTCCCAAAATGAATAAAGAAAAACTAAATAAAAGGGATTTTTAGTGTATTTTGGCCCTTATCTCCCCCTACTTTATTCCTTGTCGACCTATTCATCGAGATGCCTAGGTCTCGGGGTTTCGGATCATATAATATTTTCAATATTTTATTGTTTTTCTTTTCTTTTCTTTATTCAATAATTTTAGCTTTAAAAACTGCATTTTATACACTATTTACACAATGATGCATGAATGATAAAATGCCTAAATTAACACTATTTACACGCATTTACTAGGATTTTTAAGGCCAAAATGGTAGAATAAAGATGATGAAACATAGATTCATCATTGACCTCGGTCAACTTTCTGCCCCATCTAGGACCGATCTGTGTCGTGCTCTTTCATCATTTTTGACAAATTTTCTAGCTTGATCCTGCCTTCCTCTTTGCTTGATTACTTGTGATTTCTTCACCTATAACTGATCTTTCTTGTGCATCATGGACTGGTGTCAGTCCACACTAGATTCAATCAAAAGCCCTCTCTCAGTCAACCTGTATATAATATCTCCTACGCCCAAATTTTGAAATTAATCCTTTCTACTTGGTTTTTCTCCCCTAAAATCATCGACAGATCTTGCCCTTAGTCACAGTAAGCGGAGCCTCTTGATTTGCAGTGTGGAGGAGGAGTGAAGGAAGTGATTCACCATCACTGGAGACCTTCTCCAGATGGTTCTGATCCCGACTGCCCTAGGTCTAGTGAGTTTTATTTCTTCGTTCTTTCGATTCCTAGGAGCAACAATAGTGTAATCTTTTCTTATATTTTGTTCCATTCATCTTTACAATGTGAAAATTAAAATCATACTTCACCGGAGCTCTATGTTGCGGTCATTGTTCCACTTGTGTTCAACTGTTAACCAACCCACTGAACACCTCCACACGTTGATTTCTTCATCCTATGTCATCTCGAGAGATCTTTCACCCCAGATCTTGCACAGATCTGGGAATCAAGTCTCCCATTTCCGCAAATCACCAGAGACTTCCGACCGCATCATCCAACCTCCTTTTTGCCGACCATCGGGTTGAGGGACTTTGCCCTCAGGCCCTGAAGCTTTTTGTGTAGGAAAGGACTTCATTTGAGGGTCAAATCGACCTAACGAAGCATCTCTTGGAACTTGAGCTCTCTCAACCCTCCAAACCTCTTCTGATGAGGTCTGAACCTTTTTGAGCCATCTCTCCGCTAAGGAATCACCCCAGTATCATTTTGAGCATCATACCATCTCAGGAGACCACCAGGATTGCACGAGAGGCCTCGATCAAAGTTCAACGCCCAGTTGTATTTAAGATGTCTTCTTGACAAGCTAGGAGTTGTCGGATCAAGCATCGAGCCCTAACTGTACAAAAATCATCCTATCAAGAGACTAAGGGTCGTCAGATCATAGGACAAGATCTAATCTCCACCCTCAATCTTCAAAGCATCATCGATCATTGAGGAGGCACAACGTGTTTAAGCAGAATCATCTGTGTCGTTCGCCAACATGCATTTGCAGGGTATTTTGGCAATTTAAACCCCTCATATTTTTATATTTAAAATTTAGTATTTTAATTTTCATTTGCACTTACAAACGTTTTGTAATATTTGTATATTGGATCCCAAAATTCAATTATATTGCACTTTAGTCTAGTTCATGTCACCTCACGTGCCTATTTGTGTGTGTGACACCTGCCCCATGGGAGAGCCTCAAGACTAACTCCCTAGGATCCAGATACTGGGCAATAGTCATGCACATACATTATGATTAACATTCGGAATGTAGGCAGGAAAAATAAATAATAAAATGCTCCAATCACATTTATATATTCATGATTCCCAAAATTTCATAATTGTGATAAAATCTACAAAATATTATTACATGACTAACAACATAACTTGCATGATCTACAAAAACATAACAACAACTAGTACAACTCTATGAGTGAAACCGTACACTGGGTCTGGTACAAACTGTGAAAGCTCAAGTCACTGTTATTGTTCAACAACCTATAAACCTGGATGGATTTGCAAAGAAGTACATATAAGCAAAAATCTCAATACATATAAAACATGCTAACACTACACTAAGCAAAAATGTAAAAGAGTAAAGAGAGGGATATTCATGTCCTTATTATTTCTATACTTGTTCACTATTTCAAATATTAATATGATTATTATTATCAGTTGCATGCAAATTTCTTCATATACTTTACAAGTATCACTATTATCATTCGTAAAGAAGCTCATCAATCTTACCTTTACTTACATGAATTATTGGGATAAATCATATACATATATGTAGATAGTACACTATTAAAGACATCCTTCCACCATTTAGGTGTTGAGTTCAACAATAATACACCATCTCAACAGTCAGTACATCATATGCACTGGAGGAATCAACTCAAGCAACAACTTCAACTTCAACCCATTCTTTCAATTTACCCACAATGAGGAGAATACCCGAGAATGAGTACACCGTGGTCAAACAGAACCGCACTGCGTACACCCTTATAACGAAGTACGGGTCTTTGATGAGTGTCATACAAGGGATGCAAACTCACATACTGTACCCATAGCACTACGCTCAACCGACAGAGTCACGATACACACCGACAAATCCACAGAAACTAGAACTAGCACTCCATATATGACTCATCGAGACCACAAGAGTTGTGCCTCACTCTCGGGTGTACTAACTTCTCTAAGCACAACACACATGCAAACAAACATCGGCAAAGTGGTTCACCTTGATTACATTTAACCATATCTTAGCAACTTATATTTCATTCTTAATTTGAGTCACCATCAAATATTACCCATGAGAGTATAATCACTCCCATCATAAACAAGGCTACTGATTTAATGGGAATTTTGAATTTGTTGCATAATCACATGTCATTATAAGGAGACCGCTTGGGACCCTCACAATGCTAACTATGATGATATTTTCTATTTCTTTAACAATACCCCTCCCCAATTATATTATAATACTTCAACCCTTAAGCATACTCTTTCATATTTTGAAATACACAGATTAATTCACAATACATATGTGTATTTGGTTGTTGAATGGTTATGGAAGAATATAAAAAAAGAAAAATATGTGAAATAATTCAACATTTTAGAAGTTAGAAATATTATTTGATCCATAAGTAAAGTCGACTTTCATAAGTGTTTCTCCTTGACATGAGAATCCTTTGGAACGCCTCCAATAATTATTAGAGGGGTCGCTAGTTAAAAAATGTATGCACGGATTCAAACTGTGAGCAATCTCGATTATGAAATCTATAACGATCTAATCCACTAAGCATCATCATAATCCTTCCACACACAATAATCCACATCTCATATATCAGTGTTCATTTTCTAGAATATTATCGGGTAAGCATATTTGTGCTCTTCTATAATTTATAAGAATTACTTGCTAAAGAAAATTACTGAGTATATTTCAATTATTGAGAAATAAATATAAAAGGATCATTTTTATACGAACGCTTAAAGAGTTAGAAACTTGTCTAAATATATTATTCATGATAAAGATATGGTAGTTCCTACCCATAATTCCATCCATGAGTGTATTGCTTGTGATATATTAGTTTTATACTATCAAGTTTTCCAACCATTTCTAATATATGTGAATTTCTATTGATTTTTACATTCGATTAACGTAAAAAGATGGGTACTATTAACATAAAAGATGGGTAGGATAGTTGTATAATATCATGGTATTATTGTGGCACACGTGGGCGAGCTTATAAGATGATTTTACCACTATCTCTTTTTATTTCTGGTTCAACACATAATAACGCATTTGTAAATCTATTGTTGTATCTATCATGCTAAAATCATTAATAATTGACATGGTTTACATAGTTGTTATTACATAATAGATTGCTATATTTATATATAGCATCATTGTACAACATGATAATTGCTTGATTAAAACCACCATAAATCATAGCGATCGTGATCGCACTTGGAACTTATCCAATGTATGTATTGAAACCACACAAAAGTAGTGTCCTATCTATGATTGTATAACTTCTATATGTTGACACTATTACACTACATGCTACTTTAAAAACAACAATTTCTGATTGGACATGATTATGGGAAGATAGTGAAAGTTGAATCCCAAGCATCGTGTAATATAAGGTAAATTCAAGTTCTGGTAATCGAAATATACTAGAATTTTAAGAGTCACATATGTGAATCAGAAGGTTGTGCAGACATCAAAACTCATGTGATCTATTTTTATACAAGCCACCTAATTAAAAAATAACGCACTCTTTCATTAATTAAAATCCTTGTAACAACATGCTCGTCAGAAAATATCTACACCCATCGACATAACTAATTCCAGCAAACCTGTGGAGTTTTCTCAACGAGCTATGGTTGACGAGATTTGATAACATAAAAAATATCACACCACAAGGACGCCTACGTTTCAGCCGATGTTGAAAAAAAATCGGATGAGTAATTGCTTATATCACACATAAATATAATCCATATATTTAGTTTCAATACGTGCTTTCATCTTTTAATTCTAACTATTTTTTTATCTTACTATGCAAATTAATTTCACAAACTTTTCCTTAACCCTTATTTTTATCAGGAACATCAACATCAACTCAAGGAAAACCCATCCAACCAAGAGGGGCTCAAGGTCCATGTGATACACGCATGGTGAGAAAATTGCAAATAAAAAGGTAGGGAACCATAACCTATATTTTGTTTGCGCATTCAATTTCCATATCTCCGTTCTAAATGGTTTCCAGGCATCATCATGATCATGGAAATCTTCTAATCCAAATTAAATCCATGTTAAGGTCTAACCCACAATAAAATTTTGAAATAGAAGAAGCGAGAGAGATGATCTTAATTTTTTTCTAATAGTAAATTTTGTAGAAGATGACGAGAGGGAGCCCCTCTCCAAAAATATAGTGATCCGCCACCTCTGAGGACACTTGTCCTCCGAATTGACCTATGATAAGCTTGGGAGGTGGGAGATGGGAGGTAGAATGTTATGGATGCAAATGAGGGATTATCTTAGAAAGAATACTTTATAGGCCCTTTAAATGGACTTAACAAATCCTTAGATGGATACCGCTAAAATCACGAATTAAAAATTAAAACACGACCCCTCTTCACTAAAAGTGATCATATCTCATTCATCCGATGTCCGATTTGTAAAATTTAAGATGCGTTGGAATCCTGACAATGATAGCATCCAAAGAAATCCTTACTCTATTAATTAGATCAAAATTTAATTTTTCATAAATTTCTAAATGGCATGCAACTATTTGATCATCATCAACATGACCAAGTTACGGTGCTAAAACCTGGGATTTCACATCGTGAGGGAGAAAGCATTTTGCATGTACTGATGAATACTCATTCATCACTCTTTATTGTTATATTTTAGCTTCAAAAACCTTTGCAAATACATGTAGATAGGTGTAAATAAAAATAATTACCGAAAAGACATGCATTGTATAAAGTTTAATAATTAGCATGTTTTTGTGTAAAAATAAAAGAATAAAGAGACAAAAGAAAAAGAGGGAGATATTTAGAATAAATATTGAGCGACCTAATCCCAAGGGAGGGCTCAGCATGGGCTTGACCGCATAAAAGCCAAAGTAGAGAGAGATAGGGAGCTCATGTGTGTAAATATACCTGTAAATATAATAAAAATATTTTCCTCTAAAAATAAAAGTAGATTGTATTTATTTGTAAATATTTGTAAATATAAAATCAAAATAAAAATGGAAAAATAAAAAGAAAATTAAAAATCCCTTCATCATTGTATAAAAACCATGTACATAGATCCCTTTATCTGTTTATTTATCCCTATAAATAAATAAATTCAAATCCAACAAAATATGTACATATTCCACATTCCATAATGTAAATAAATAAAATAAAAATTACAAAAACAAAAATTAAATAAAAAGAAATAAAATAGAAATCAAAACCTACATTGTATATATACCATGTATGTATATAAATAAAAGTATTTATTTAACCCTTGTAAATAAATAATAAAAATAAAATAAAAATACCAAATTATGCCAAATTTTATCCTATAAATAAATAAAATAGAAAATTGGGATAATTTGCATAAAAATAAACAATTAAAAATTAAAAAATACTTATGTATATACATGTATATAATAATAATATTTTGTAAATACGTAAATTTTATTTCAAAAAAATAATTAAAAATCACAAAAAATAGAAAAAATTAAAACAAACATTTTTTATGTTTTGAATTTTTATAATTCGTCCATTTATTATTTTATTTTGAATTTCTAAATATTTACTACGTGGCCAGCCCTGATTGGTCCACGGGGACGTTGACCCCCGGGTCAACTCCCCCCCCAGGACCACCGAGCCCCGGATCCGAGCCCGCGACCCAACTTCTCGAAATTTCCTACGCTCGATCCGACAACCAAACCCGCAAACCCCGGGCTCTCCTTCTTCCTCGTGCATCCGAGAGCCTCGCCCGATCATCCGCATGGGGATCCGTGCTTAGTGGAACCCTGCCCGACCTGTTCTTCCCGGACCTGCACTCGCATATAAGCCAAGCTCCGCCTCCCATTTCAGGCATCTTTGGCTCATCCGTTCTCCACCCAAGGACCTCCATCGCATCTGCGAGAGTGACAGCTCGCTTCCAGTGGTGTTGCAGCGAGGAGGGAGCGTGAAGGCCACTGATCTGGCGACGTTGCGCCGCCGTGCGCCGCCTGGAGGTGACGCTCGAGCCTCGGACACCGACGGTCCTCGAGGCAAGGACCTGGAGCACCCCCTGCTCCTCCACAATCGACAGCATCCAGTAGGTAGCCCCTTCCCTTTCTCTATTTCTCGAATTTTCAGTTTCCCCCAAATCGACCCATCTCCGTTTATCGCTGATTCCGACCATCTCCGCCTTCGTCCCGATCATCGGAGTCATCCATCACGATCGTCTTCCTTCCGCGCACGTTCTCCACCCACTGATCCAACCCAGCTCGCACAGGAGCTGGGGTTGGGGTTCCTTCGCTGTCACCTCGCCGGAACCCCTTCGCCCCGACGCGCCGACCACCCACACCACTGCTTACCGGGTCGAGGCACTTTGCCCTCGACCCAGGAGCTCGTTGCCTTGCTTTTTAGGTCCATCCAAGCCAATCTGAGGGCTCAGTCCATCCAGGCAGCAGCTTCTCCTCCGCCAGTCTGCCGGAGCTCTCCTGAGCTCCTTGCCACCATCGGAGGGCACCATTCGACGCGGGAGGCCAAGGCGTAGCACCTCCGATCTTCAGTAGCCTCCGAGGAGCTCCCCCGTACACGCACGAGCCTGGCGAAGTTCGCCGGCCGCCTGTTCATCGAGCATCCTCCGTAGCCGTCCGATCATCCTCCAGCTCCAGTTCATATCCTAGCCGTTCACGCCAGGAGCAGCCCTGACTGTTCGATCCTTGAAGGAGTGATCCTGATCGTCGAACCAGAGAGGATTAGCCACAGCGCCTCATACTCGTCTGATCTTCCACGTGGCGAGGCCCCAGCCGTTCGATCAGGACCGAGGGATTCTTGCTGAGGCGCCAGCCCACATTGACCGTTGGATCTACACGTGGCGCCCATCCGTCCCTCGACTTAATAAAGGGTAAATATCTCTTATGCCCTTCGTTTATTAGCTGTTAATCTTTAGTCCAGTAAATATTTTTGAACCTTTATTGTAGTTGGGTAATTTGCATTGTGGACCTTGTCTTTTATCGTATTTGCATTTATACCCCTGTATGTAGTGGTACACGTGCTTCGACACGTGATTTCGTGGGATAATTGCATGTATGGGCTTTATGTTTCAGGGTGTTAATGAATGAAGTTATACTTTTGCTATTTGCATAAATACCCCTGTGAATGTTTTATTTGCGCATGTGCTTGATTTAGTGGGTTATTTACACTTTCACCCCTGGACTTTTAGTACGTGTTACTAATTAGTACAGGAACTTAAGTTTTCTTGCAAGTAGGTCCCTGAGTGCCCTAGGTCACGCGCTTTGCATGCGAGTTTTTGGGAATTTTGCACCGGACCCCCTGGAACTTGTTTTAATTGCATTTAGGTCCATGTGTACTATGCCCTTCTATTTGAATTTAATAAAATAGCAAATCAACTCCAAATTTGATGAAAAGTGGACACATGGCTCCTGCCATGGTGTAAAATTTTCTCAATTTTTGGAGAAATTTTTGACACTTTTTGATATTTTTAAAAATTCAAAAACACGCATTTTCTTTACTGTCTAACTTTAAAAATCACAAAAAAATTTAAAACACCTCTAAAAATTACAAAAAAACTAGGTAGTGTTGGTTCTGCCTTGTTTGACTTTCTGACCAATTTTGGTCATTTTTGGAGTTATAAAACCTATAAAAATTACAAAACCCCTAAAAACCCATAAAAATTCTAATAATTAAAAGAAAAATCGAAAATTAATAATTCTGGTGCCTAAATTTTCTTTGTAGTTTATACGATCTGTGCCTTGATCTCCGTCCATGAATCTTTGATTCCTCCTGGCGATCTGATCAGGGCCATACAGAAAAATTACCTTCAGACCTTGATAGGACCATTATTCATTTTATTTTGGTCCTCCAAGTCTGATTGGACAGTACCCTTCTTTTCTTGCCTTGTTTGATTTTTTAAAATTCAATAAAAATCAGAAAATTACCAAAAATTGACCAAAAATAGTAAAAAATATAAAAAACATAAAAACATTTTTGTTTGATTTTTTTGATGCTTTTTGAGTAGATAAATAATTGTTTGTAGTTGCTTGATTCCTTGCTTTTCTATTTTCTTAATTACATTAAAAATCCAAAAAAATATAAAAAGATTAAAAATCCACCAAAAATACCTTTCTTTGATTTTATTTCATTTTTGGACTACTTCGTAGGCCGCAAGGCCATCAGGTGCTCCCTGAGTCCGACCCTGGTCGCTATACCAGGCTAATCCAATAGCCAGGACCGCTATTATTTTTCTCTAATTTTATTCTTCTGTTTGGTGGTCTGCACTTTATTTTCTTGATTGATCCGATTGATTGCTCGAGCGACTGAGGTCGCAACGACCTTAGTTCTATTTTTACCTACCCTCAGTTGTTCGGGTGGTTTTTCGGGTCAACATGTACCCCCTCTGAGTTTTATGTTATTGTTTGGTCCAGAAACTTTGAATAACAACATAAATACTTTTGGATAAATTGCATACATGGTCTTATTGTTTTTGTATTTGCATTTATACTCATGCTAGCATGTGTTTTATTTTTACTGTGCGAATGTTTTCATGAAAGACTTTGGATTTTATTAAAGTGTTATTAAATACACCGAAACTTCATAGAAATTGTAATAAGGACCATGTATTTGTACTTGTATTTAATTATTAAAAATATATTTTTGCATCTAAATTTTATTGAAAAACTGTCCTAAGTATCTAGAAACATATTTTATCACGTATATTTTTTTCAAGAAAACTGAAATTATTTTTCTATTAATAAAAAAACAAAACATTGCCTTTTATTCTATCAAGTATTTAAAAATCTATAAAAAGTATAAAATACTTTGAAAATTTCCAAAAAAATCATGTCTATATATGTAGATATATTTTATTTTCTGACCAAGTATTGTTACAAAATATTATGAAAACTCTTAAATTTTGCAAAATACAAAAAAACTTATAAAATTTCTAAAAATTCACAGGAAAAACCATAAAAATATATTTTACATTTCTGAATTTTCTTTGTATTATGTATTATGTAGGAAAATCAAATGGTCTCAATCGGATTTGAAAATATTTATTAAGCCCATATCAAGTTCCTGAATTTTCTATTTTGTTTATTTTGTATATTTTGTTATTTAAAAATTCACAAAAAAATCTCAAAAATTACATAAATTATAATAATAATAATAGAGAAAATTTTATAAAAACTTAAAAATGTTTTGTTTTTAAGATTTTGATTTTGTTCGCTATATTTTAAACATCCAAAAACTGCTATTTTCTATTCTTTTTCTATAAAGTGTATTTAATATATCTATATATTATCTTATACTTTTTTAAAAAATTAAACTTAAAATTTTGCAAAGTTAAAAACATAAAAATATATAAAATTAAAATCCACAAAAATAATTAAGATTTAAAAAAAATAAAAAACCCTAAGTAATCTATTCACTTTTCTTTACCTCGTGCGCTTCTTGTGATTCGACTCCCACTACTTGTCTATTATACATATTTTTGTAGGACATAATAAATTTTAGCTAACTCATTTTTATTGCTCAATCATTATTGTGGGTTAATTGTTGATTGAGGATATTTGATTCCGGTATCGAGAGTCGAGAAATGCACTGATACAATGATTAATGTTGGACCTGACTTGTCGGATACTGCAAACCCTCCAAGATCAGACGTTAGGCACCTCGACATGTCTCTATCATTAGTTATATAAAGGAAAACCTTCTACCAATAGCTTATCAACGAAGTCCACCACCAAATCAAGTTAAAAGGAGAGAGATAGAGAAATGTCACCAAGAAAGAATATGGCTGCTCAAGTGAGATCTCCTTTCACACTTGCAAAGGCATCTTCCTACACCCTCATCGTTGTTGTACGAGGCCTGACCTAAGGAACTGGAAGAGAAAGGAAGATGGAGTTGCTGCTGTCCATGGTCACAAAGAGAAGAAATTTAGTGTCCCTGCTTTTGACGTATTTGTGTTCAGCTTCTATGAGCCAATGGCCGAGAAGAACATGGGAAATTTTCCCCCATGCTCAAATGAGACCTTTTGCACACATGTCCCTCATGGGCAAGAATACCTGGACACACCTCCCAATAAAAATTGTGTAGAAAAATCAATCGGTCTTGGAGAAAATGGTGAAGAACGTATCTCCTCCAATTCGCAATCGTTGAACTAAGAGAAGTAAGAGGGTGTCAAGATGAAATGACTAATCATTATTCTACATTGTGGGTTACGCGACATGTACCTACTTTCAACTATGATTTCAGAATTCATGATATTTCGGTGAAATTTGATTCCGATAAGAAATCGAAATTTCTTCACAAATGGTGATATAGAACAGTTTCGGATCATTCTTCGCAAATGGTGATCCATATGGACGAAATTTCGTCGAAATTTCAATGAAACATCATATCAACGTGATGTCGATACAATATCCTAAATCAATATTTAAACCTTTACTTCAACTAGTAGCAGAAAGTAGGTACAAGAGCATGAATAATTTATCCAAAAAAGTCAACTATAATAAAATTTTTGAGATTTCAAATTGATTCTTTCGAACCTAGGTAAAAGAGAAAGCTTTGCGAATTCGTGACCTGGCCACCATCTCCTCTTTGATTTTTGCCAACAAGAACATAGAGAGGAACTCATGTGTAAGCCTGCTCGAGCCAAACACCATATATAACACTAAGTTTCTTCTTATTGACCCATCATGAATACTCAAGACTTCCAACCAAAAAATAAAGAGATTTTTACACTCATAATCTTGAGTAATTTCGTAATAACACTCATAGCCCTGTATAATCGCGAGTTACGTTTAGGACCCCTGAATAAGTGTGTCGTCTTACATCCATGACCTTCCGTTACTTTACTTCATTAAGTCAATCAGTGATTGAGTTAATCTAACCAATCAACGATCTAACATTAGATCTAACATTTGAGAATAACGTAAATAAAAAAATACATATCCTATCTTTTTCTTTTGAGCCAGCACCTGCAACCTGACGGGCTTCATGCTGCGAAAAGGGTGATAGTCTGAGGGGGGGAGCTGACAGAGACCGTGTGGGGGGCTGGCGAGGTCCGAGGGGGGAGCATGTCGTACGGGGCGATGGCAGGGTCCGACACAGGGAGCTTGCAGGGACCGTGCGGGGCTTGCAGAGAAGGGGTGGCCAGGGGTCGGGGGGCAACTTGCAGGGAGCGCGGTTGCAGAGGTTCTGTCGAGGGTTTTGCAGACTTCGACGGGGGGGACTTTGCCTGAGTGGAAGGCAGTGGTCCGGGGGGTGGGGGTATTCGCCCGAGGGAAGGCAAAGGGCACCTTACGGGACTGGCAGTGGGGGGGGGGGGGGGGGGCTGGCTTGCACAGGTCAACCGGATAAGGGAGGGGGAAGAGGGGGCTTGCACATGTCGACAGGGGTGGGTGGGTGGGACAGGTCGACGACGATGTGAGGATTGCTTGCACAGGTCGACAGGGGTGGGGGATGGGTCTTGCAAAGGTCAATGGGACGTGAGGATTGCTTGGCACAAGCTGGCGGGAGGAGAGGCGGTTACAGGATCCGGGAGAGAGCTTGCAGGCAAGCAGCCCCTCCAAAGTGATAAAGAGAAGTGATGAAGAGAGAAGGTGATGGCATAATTCGTAAATAAGAATGACTATTAAGGGTAATTTAGTCTTTTTAAAATGGAAACCGTCAAATATAACGTACATCTCAAACGAAACATAACACAGGATTATATCATGTAAGCGTTAAGTATTACTCGAGATTTCTTATGTAATTCGTGATCATGTAAGGTTATGAATGTTATTACGAAATTACTCAAGATTATGGATGTAAAAATTCCAAAAACGAATGCCGTATTGGTGTGCCTCTTAATTATTATGACATAAAAAGACATGTTTATGCACGCCTCTCGTTTTGTAACGTGTATGGGAAACGATCGATATATTTTCGATTGCCATCGTGGAGATAATTGTTACAAGGACGTCCATCAAATTCATTTGTATAATGTTATAAAATGCAGAATCAAACCGATTGTAAGCTCTTTAGCTTAATTAGATATTCAGTAAGTTTCTGTAGCGATGCAATAGGATACGGATATATCTGTATTCGTTCTCATCGTATGTGTTTAAGAGGGTGTGAATATGGATTTTTTATTTTACCGGATACAGATACGGATATGGATATTGATATGAGATTTTTTTTTGCGGATACATATAAAGATACAGATATTGTTTTCAAATATTTTGAGGATATGAATACAGATACGGATATGATTATATATTTTTTTGACGAATACAGATATGGATATCCATATTGTTGAATCTGTGTTTATAGTGTATATACATTCATCAACTTGTGTGTATCTTCAAATATGGTATAGGATTAGTTGCAATATATTGCTTTTGGAGTCATTTTCAAATATGGGAAGAAATATACATCTTTGTATTATTTAATCATTTATTATACAGTATTAAACTTAGTATAATATTATAGTTTCTTTTTGTATTTTGTTGTCATGAAATTTATTAATTATAATGTTATAGCTATTAGTTTCACTTCTTTCAAACAATCCTCCTAAATGTAAGCGTTAGAAGGCATTTATTATCTGTAAAATAATCTGTTTTCGTTTATAAAATATCCGCATTCGAATCTTGATTATTTGTTTTCATATCTGTATCCGTATTTAAGGATATGATTTACAATTTTCAATATCCGTAATGTATACAATTCTGTATTTATATATGTATTTTAAAATAGATAAAAATATAGTAACACCTATATTTGTATATGTCCATTTGTATCCCTAGTTTCGATTCAACGTGAATGTAGGAAAATTATAAGCAGTGGTCAGCAGTGGATAGCATTCAAAGAGGATATAGTATTCAAAGAAGATCGTTTGCTGTCTTTACCCCTGCAGTAACGCAGGAGGTCCGTTGGATACGTGATGGACGGCCCTGATAGAAGGCCCACTATCTCTGGCCCCCGATCAAGGTCGTCCATCTCGCATCCAACGAACCCCTTGCCACAGCTGGGGAAATCACTGCAGAGGATCCGCATACGATAGTATTTGGTATATAGAACGCCGTACCATACATCTACGTAGACGTCAACAGTTGCGGAAGATGCCACGGCATTCAATAATTGGTGGAGGGATCCCGGGGCGTTTAGCCAAACACGACCGGGCGTACGGTCCAGATCAACGAGAGAATCCCAATCCAATGACCTCAATACTGTGTAAATCCCCGTAGAGCACCCCTAAGTCCCCCACCCTCATATGGAGGCCATCAGCTCTTCCTCCTCTCTCTCTCACTGCATCGCTCTCCATGCAAATTCTCCCTCATTGGTATCCGGCCATCACGAGTGTCTGTCGCAGCTGCGAGAGGCGACTACCACGGCTGCGAGTTTGGGAGGAAGTTCGTCGACGCGGACATGGTTGTCCTCAGGAATCGCATACGAGAAGTCGAAGCTGTGGAGGAGGGAAACGAGGATGACTGCGTGGCTCCAGCACCGGAGGGATGGATGGTGTGGGAGAAGCAGTACTACTACGATAGGTACGAGTCGCACGCCGCGACGGAGCTGCAGGGGCTGTTGCTGAGGACGAGGCCGGCACTTGCACTGGCCTTGGCAGCCCTCCTTGTGCGGTAAAAGATAGATAAGTTCTAGTTCAATAAAAAATAATAAGATGTCGCAAGCGTGCATATGCCCCAAGAAGAATAAAGTTCAACTACAACTCAAAACTAATAGGGTCAAATAATCCACAAAGGAAATTTTGAAGACAAAAAGAAAGCATAGATGACCTATAACCTGCAACAAAATTAAGCGGAATCAAATTGAATGACACTTGAAATCTTGACGAGAAGACCTATTGGGAGGAGAGCATTCCAAATCATGTACTTTAGACCAATGTTCTTGGAGGAGGAAAAAATTGACCTAGAAAAAAACTGAAAAGTCGCTTGCAACGTTTTCCCATTTAAACAATATAAGGGACCAATTACTTTTTATAAAGCAAAGGGAGAAGGAGAGAAAGTCAATAACTTGTTTTTTTTGGTAAACACCATCTAAGGTAAATATTCGAGATTGCATTTCATCTATTAAATAGTTGGAAGTGAGGAAATGATCCGCTGAGACTACGGATGCAAACACACGGATACATATATGGATATATATGTTACTAAATTCTTATCCATTTTTAAATCCGAATATCTATGCAGATATAGAAATTGACTGATATAAAAACTATGCTACGATGTCCTTAGAAAAGGACATGGATGTAAAATGCATATTGATCGTGTACAAATAATATTAAAAATATTTTATGTGTTAGCTTACATATGCATTTAGTGGATAGATAAATACCATATAAATATAATAAGCATGTCTATATCATTATAATTATACCAAAATATGGTGAAAGAAGGTATGAAATTAAGTTATATATGGTTAAAAATAAATCTAAAATTATTTTATATATGAAAACAGTTATATGGATGCAGATATTTGCGGATATCAAAATCACATATCCACTTTAAAATAGATATGGATACATATATCAAAATATGTATAAAATGAATACGTTAATGGATCGGATACAGGTATATCCCTATCCATTTACATCCCTAGCAGACGCTAAGGGAACTAGGAAAAAAGATGGAACTCTTTTTTCATGGTTGACTTGGGTCATGGTTTTGTCGTTAAGAAGAAGGGAAACTAGGAAAAGATTTAGATAATATGGTGGAACTTATAGGATTCAGCAAACTACAACCAACAAACCTGTTATAGATAGCATTAATTTAACTAAGAAGATAAAGTTGGCTTTGATGAGCATTTCAGTAAGGTCAATGTAAGTCTTGAGAGAAGCAGGAGAAGAGACCCATCGAATCATTGCATTTATCTAAATGCCAAAGGAGGCAAGACTATCATCTTTGAATGAGAGGTTATGAATGTTGGCGTATATTGCGGATTTGAGTATAGATCTGCGCAATGGGTAGGGCTTAGGATTGAGTAATTGTTTATCCACCGACTTCTGAAATCTTTGATCCTTTGACCATTACATTCACACCCTTCTCGACCTAATCCAATGTAAGAGTCCTGACAACCAAAGAGCGTCGTTCTATGAGAGTCGTCCGATCCTCACTGTAATACATCAGACGAATAGCAACACTCTGAACATGACACAAGTAGTTTTTCCATATTTTTCTTATATTACTCATCTATTTTACCTTAAAGCTTTGATCATATGCTCTGAAAGTACTTATTATCTTTGTGAACAAGGATGCTCATCCAAAGATTATCTCGTTTGAATGAGATAATTTTATTTTTTAAAAAAACTAAAATATATATGACCCATTCGATTCTAGAAGAGTGTCATTTCTGCAATCAATGAAGTCATCTTCTTCGACATAGTTAGTGATTTGTTTCTGTTTACGCTCCATGATATTATCTGTGCTAATAACGAACCTTGTGTTCTTCCAACCGCTCGTTTGGGCAGCAAAAAATACAAACATGCACGGGGATTTGAATATCAATCTGTCCACCTCCTATAAAAAAAGTTAATATATATAGATATCATATAGCTCCGACTATTGGATAAATGTTCAAAAAGTCTAGGAGGGGTGGACCCTGTCCAGGTCTAAGATTAGCATATTGGAAGAGAATATTCTATGCGCCATGGAAAGACCATGGCCCTCACTCCTGCAACTTCTTTTATTACATGTCGGGATGCATGAAAAGCATTCCCCCGAAGACAACGGAGACTTGTTTCTTCATACGATCCAGATCTGATAGATTTATCTTGTATTTTTCATGCAGATAGTTAACCAGTAGCAGTTAAACACTATCAACTTTTGAATGCTCAGTAAAATCATATCCAAACCCGACTGTAAAGAGTTCTTGAGCTTAATTATCATGTGGCCGAGCCGGTTCGTTTCCGGGTCTGTGGCCTTAGTATGAAGATGAGAAGGAAAAAGAGCATTGCTGATAAATCTTTAGGTGATTCAAAGAAAAAGATCGTGTTGCTCTTGCTATCTCCAGCACTCAATGCAATTAGTCAAATGCGACTAACCTGACAGAGTTGAGACGTCCTTTACAATGCTTACAACACACTCGGCATATCCCTTCACATATTCCTTCCCATCCAAACCAATACCATTCCGCTTCACAACAACCACTCTAACTATAGTGCCCTCCTATATGCTCTCCATACCCAATAAAAACATCCCTCCTAGCCCCAATGCACAATAGGTGCGCAAGATCGAGTGTTCGATAGAGGAGCCGACGCGATGAAGTTCGGGAAGAGGTTGAAGCAACAGATCGAGGAGACCCTACCCGAGTGGCGAGACAAATTCCTGTCTTACAAGGAACTGAAGAAGCTCCTCCGCATCATGTCCACATCGCCTCTGGGCGGTGTAGAGGCGGACTTTGTCCGCCTCCTTGTCTCTGAGGTAGGTAAGTTCAACGCCTTCTTCGTGGAGCAGGAGGAGGATTTTGTCATCCGGCATAAGGTACATGTGTGTTAATTAATAAATTATCATTGTAGACCTTGATTGGATCTTGATTGTTTTTAAACTAATTAATCTTGGAGATGGTGTGTAGGAATTACAAGAGAGGATCCGGGATGTTATAGAGACGGTGGGGCCGGCGGGCTGGCGGCCGTCGGAGGCGATCTATAGGGTGGAGATGGTGGGGATCAGGAAGGCCATAGTAAACCTTCATGGGGAGATGGTGTTGCTGGAGAACTACAGCAACGTCAACTACACAGGTTTTCTTCTAATCCAACAATTTCTTGTTAATTAAACTAAACTCCGATTCAAAGGTTTGATTAAAGAAATGCCGTCTTATTCTTTGATTCCCAAGTAATTTATTCAACAGGAAAATTCGCCTATAACTCGTGGGCTTTGTAAATAAGTAACATACTGTTTGTTTTGTTTTCTTGCTTTATTTTTCAACGACAAATGTGTATCATGTTATAAAATATCAGATAAAAGAAAGAGGGTGCCCTTAAAAACATGATTATAAATTCAAGTATCTTTTATGTTTAACTATTATGCTTCGTATGGTACTCCTCGGACATGAACATAATTATACTCATTTAAATTTAAGCATTTTTATCTACGAATATACTCATCCATAATGAATAGTATTTAGGTGGCGAGGAGAACAATATTTTAATAGAACAGTCGGCACAGTGTGATGTTTTATATTTTAGTATGATATTTACTAAGGTGGGTACCAAGCAATGGAAGTTCTCGACCATTATTGTCCTGTAACATAAATGCTATGTTGGGGGTAAAACTAAACTTATCCACATTACTTCACGCATTCCCACTAGATCTGTTGAGTTCAATGTTTTTAAATCAAACAGGAGGTCGTCGAATATCGAAAAGGTTAAATCGGATTCAATCAGTTTAAACAGATGATGATGCCATCTTTTTTTGAACCGAATTAAATCAATCTGGTGAGGGAAAGTGGTTGAACCAACCGATCAAAATGGCATAAATAAATTCTTAAGTAAAATACACATTTAAATATTATTCAATTTTTTTATGTAACCATAACACACACACAAAGATCAATCGAAAGATAGCAAAGTTATAAATTTGTAATTTTTGGTATTAACATGCAAAACTTTCCTTATTATGTATTTGTATGTATAAAATTTTCCATCTACATATGTTGTAAATATGTATACAAAAATAACCACATAGATATAAGCAAATACATGAGAATAAATAAAATATGTAAAAATAGATACATAATATATACAATATTTATAAATATATAATATACTTTTACATATAGCTATAAAAAATACATATATACAATACGTAAATATATTACATTACTTGTCTGATTTAAAAAAAAACAGTGGTCGAGATGCTTCCAAGCTTAATTTCGTATTATTATATTTGTTTATCTTATGGTCGAGATGTCCCACAGTACCTGTACATATCTGTAATAGACGACATGAAGTCACTGTAGAAGGACAAAACTCTTTAACTTATATTATAAATAAAACATCTGCAAGTGAGATGTGTTGTCATTCTTCGTGATCACAATTGGCGATGAAGATGAAATGTACTGCTCTTTAATTAATTGAAAGTTTGAAACACCATAAATTGCTACAGTAGCAGCGAACTGTGGTAACAAAAAATTTAGTTACGGATTATTTTTTCAAAGAACTTTTGATTGAAACTAAGTGAGCGATATTTTCTTTATATATCCATTATGCATTACATGCAACAAGTTTTCTCTAAATAAACAGTACATCAGAAATCACCTAATGCAAACAATAATTGAAAATTCGTTGACATGTCTTCTAATGTTAAAGACATAACATAGAATACTATACGTTACTAAATTATCTTTTGTTCTTGCAATCACCAATAAATGTCTTATTTGTTGATAAATGTTCATATAACAATGATTTTTCCACTAACTTATACATTAAATAAATATTAACCAGTGTTAAATTTAGGATTGTTATCACTTGTATCGTTCTTAAATCTGCAATATTAGTTGTACCCCTCTCTTTTTTGTAATATCAATTGTGTCCTTGACTTCTTACAAAATTAATGGTTCTGCCATTTTGTATTATCGGTCATGCCCCTATGTACCTTGATGGAAGGGAAGAACTATAAATTTTGTGGGAAGTCAGCGACATAACTGATATTACAAAAAATGAAGAAGCATAAATGATATTGTAGAAATTAATGTGAGTCTGGCATAAGGAGAGGTGAATTGTGCAATAAACAATTATCCAATAACAATATCCAAATAAAAAATTCACAAAACACAGAGATAGAAGAATAACAAACCACAAAAACACAATGATTTTTATGTGGAAACCCAAATTGGTGAAAATCACGAACCAGAACCATGATCAAGGATTTCCCCTTTGCTCTCCCAGTGAAGCTTGTTTCCACTATTCCATCACTACTTTAACCCAAGGGTAACATATCTTTCCATACAACTTGTATCCTTCTTTGGACAACTCCCAAAGGAAGATTCTCTCTCTCTCTCTCTCTCTCTCTCTCAGAGAAAAGAATCCATAACTCGGATACCTATACAAAAATATTAAATAGATTATAGTTAATCTGACTTTAAGCATAGAACATGCTCAAGAATGATGAAGATGATCACATTAGAGCACAAAGAACAATAACAATTTTAATCGCAAGAAACTTTGGATTGAAGAGAGCTTGATAGAGTACAAACATTGTAAGAACTCGAATATCGCACAAAAAGATTACTCTTTTTTTCTTTAGAGAATAAAGGATGTTTCTCTTGGTTGCGTCTCTTAAACAATGAACCATATGGTATCTTATTTAGGTTTGGCCAAAAGAGACATTCTATACAAAAATGGAAAGTTCCAATGTTTGGTTACCAAAATCCATGAAATAATTGCTCAAGTAAACAAGGTGATCGATCATGTCGCCAAAGTGATCAATCATAGTTGAACGTTGGCCTGGAATTCAAAAAGTGATTGATCTTGGTCAAAAAATGGTCGATCAAGGTTGATTGATCATGAGAAAAAAGATGATTGACTATAGGAGATTGATGATAAGTGTCAAGGAGATCGATCATATGCCAAAAAATCGATAATGTGAAATTGATGTTTTGGTTTAAGTGTTCTTGCTAATCAAGAATAAGCAAAAAAATGTAAGACTATTTTTAGTATAAAATAAAAATTCTGTAATATGTCACACATTCTCTAAATTCTTCAAAACTTGAGCTTTTGAAATTTAGTTTTTCGTTGATTCTTTTGTCAATCTAATTATGAATCTTGAACCTTCAAGATGAGTCTTTTAGAGTCACTTTTGACTTTGTGTTGGCTTCTAGCTTTTCTGAACTTTTCATCAAAGAGCTTCTACCTGAAAAGTTAATTAAGCTACAAAATAAATATGCAACTAAGTCATTAGAAAAACCAACAACCTCCTCCTTTTTGTGAATGATAAAACTTATATTTGTTTTTCAAAACTTTTTCAGCTAAAATTATTTTTATCTTATTTAATATTTTCAAACTTTATTATTCCAAGTATTAACCGAAATAGATAAAACCAAGGAGGAGGTCGTGTGCGCTCACAAGGTGAGCTACACAATCACTTAAGTGACCTCGCTCAAGATCCAACGGAAAACTCAACTTTTGCGAGGGTCAGATATTCTCACAAGGTGATAACACGATCGCTAACGAGAGTTAAGAAGTTCAACAATTAACCCATAATAGATGAAGCAATGATAAGCCAAATAAATATGGAATTAAACATTATTATAACTCTACAAAATGTGTGTATAGTGCAAGTATGTATAGAGTGTCGAACACATGGAGCACACAAGATAGATTGGCAAATTAGATTCCAAAAATGTATTCTTTGTCTCTTTTTACTGTATTTTTGTGTGGGTTTCAATATATATTTGTTATGGACTTTTATTTTTTATATTTTTTTGTTTTTAATTTTATAAAATTTTATTTTCTTTTAATATTTTATGATTTTTAATTTACTTTTCTTTCTAATTAGATATAAAGAAAGTATATATAATCTATGTATATAATATAAATGCTATAGATAATAAATATATAAAATAAAGTCAATATCTGCAAAATACCCTAAGATACTGTCCTTTTATTATTTTAATATTTTAAAATATGGTTTTGATATTTTTAATAATAATTAGTATAAAAGTAATATTAGTAAATATAGTTATATATAATTATGTAGGCTCTTATATTTTTAAATATAGCTATAAATGCTCAAAATTAGAGAAATAAAACATTTTTGTCAATTTTTATAATTTGATCTATTTCAAGAATTTTACTTATAATTTTTTCTAATATTTATCTATTTTTAAAGTTCAAAATACCCTAAACTAAGGAATAAAAAATAAGACATCTGTTTTAAGGACTTAAAAATACATAATTAATCTAAAATTCCATAAAACTAATCTTAAAATATAGTATATAATATAAAAGAAAATACAGAAATATATACAATTATTTTTTTAGATTTTTAATATTTTTAATAATTTTTATAAGTATTTTGGATATTTTTAATTTTTAGCAGGTTTCTTTTATTATTTTTAGTGGTTTTGGTCTACAACTACAAAAGAGAATAATAGATAAAATATTTTTTTGAATTTTCGAAAATATTTTCATATTTTTTATGTTTTTCAGTGCAAACATGGCATAAATACAAGGTTTTTGAATTTTCGAAAATAGGAAAATATCTTTCAAAGTCCCGAGAAAATATGTGATTTGATAATGTCTAAGGCATTTAAAATATTTTTCCTAGAATTTTAACTACAAAACGATATTTTTAATGAACAAGATACAAGAAATAAAAATCTATTTCTAGAAGGGATCTAATTGCAAATATACAGAAATATTTCTTATTTTTTGAACCCTTAGAAGAAGCCTAGAGCAGAATATGCAAAATACCAAGATTATTTAGTACAATATACGTTGGTAGGGTTATTTTTGTAATTAAATAGAAGTGAGAGGTCCAAGATGTAATATATCCAAAAAGTTTCGAACGTGAATTAAACATCAAAGGACTAAAGTGAAATGCAACAAACCGAAGGGTACCTCCGTGAAAATTTCGCCTCCTCACGCGCTTAGGAAGGTTAGGTGACATAGCGAGGAACCCAAATGTTAAGAAACCAAATCTAGTGTTCACACTACAATTTGTATAAAATGGTTATAATTAGATAGGAAAGATTTTGTACTAAAAATAAAGCACAAAAATATAAGGGGTATTAGTAAAAATTACCCCCTATGGCGTGATCCGACGACGATGTTGCCTTCACTTGACACATATCACGCTACTGATGGAGGATACTTCCTCGAGTATGGCCGGCACTGATTAGATCAGGAGATTAATCTAACGGTTGGGTGTGGCCTTCATCCAACAGTTGTTGTAGACGTGGGGATTTATTCTTGATCAGAAGATAGAGAATGTGCTTGGAAGAACAGGAAAGAACACCACTCCTTCTGAGCTTCGAATCGATCATGGATGCACTTCTGACCTTCTTCCTTGTTGCTCAATTGCTTAAATCATACCTGAGGGAGGTTCGCAGCTGTTGGGAGCTTCATAAATTGCTGGGATCCAACGGTGTGGTCCTAGCATCTTGGTAAAGGTTGGAGCTCCAAGTATTTGACTGTATCAAAATCGACTCGTAGAGGGTCCTTTGGCCTCCAGAATCTGCAGGTTAGCTCAAGCACAACAAAACGAAAGTCCTAGGATCCATATTTGAATGGAATGTGGCGTAGATGGGTAGGGGCGGAGCTCTACGACAAAGGGTGGTGGAGGAGAGCTGATCTCTTGATCCGAGAAGGATCAGGTTGAATGGAGTAGAGTAGGGCAAAGAGAAGCGACATGGCTAGAAGGGGGAGGTGACAGGTGCAGCAGAGACGACGAAAATACAATGTAAACGGTGGTCGGAGCAGAGTTCTGGCGAACTACGGGAGCTAAAGTCTGCACTAATGCAATGAGTAAAAAAGCAAAATAAATGTAGGAAACCAAAGCAAGAATCAAAATCAATCTAAGTCTATGTTACCCTGTGGCTCAACCTGACCGAGCAAGGAGCTGGTGGACCATCGGGCAGAGCTTTATCGATGATGGGGATGGAAACTATTCTTGTGCCTACAACACGTTGCAAATCGATCAACCAATGAGCTGTAACCTTCCTCGACATGATGCACTAGGGATTTGAGGGTTTAGGACACCAGGAAAGGGATAAAAAATCAAAATGGGTCCGGTGAGGAGGTGATGTACATGCAGATGCTTCCTGAGGAAATGTGCTCGATTCAATGAACCTCATATCAAGAAATTATATGTGCATGACAGGTCAGTGATCAAGGTGAAAATTTACAGAAGGAATCTAGGTCAGATGGTGAAAGAATCTCGTGGCATAAACCGAGGAAGTCAATGGTGTTGTCCTTCTAGACATAGACCTAAGAAGGGGCGGGGAGTTGACTGAGGTCAACTCAGACCGCACTCCCTTTGGTCCACGTAGGTGGGCTACACGATAAAACAAACTGAAAAATAATTATTAATTCAAAATAAATTAATAAATGATTTTATTAATTTTATTTAGAACATGAAAGATATTTACATTTAATATAGGTTTTATTATGATTTTTATTTATTTTTATAAGTTTATTTACTATAGGTTACTTTTTACAAGTACATAATATATGTGTATTTACCTATATAGTATGCAATTTATTTTTATTTTCTATTTTATTATTTTATGTACATAAATTATATATTTAAAAATTATTTATATATAGATAAATATATTTCTATTATATTTTTCTGAAGTTATTCGTATACTTAAATAAATATATGTATTTATTATATAGGTATATGTATATATAATTCATCTATGTATTTTTGTACACTTATTTATTTTGTTGTATTTTTAGTCGTTTTCTTTTATTTTAACGAGATATATGGATTTAATATATTATTTACAAATTTATAAAAAATGAAATAATGAAAATATAGATAATAAATAAAGTGATTCTTTTATTCATGTATAATGTACAATAGGGGCTAAAGCCTAACTTTTGCATTGTAACTCCAAATTGAATGAAACTACCTTCATTAAAATGATAATTAAAATTTATATATAATTAAAGTCATTTTCATTAATTTTGAGTTCATATGGAGAAGATACAGGTCTATGAAGTTTAAATTTTTGGTTTTTTTATTTTGAATGTGAATGGCACATTGTGCATTATTTTTATGTGAAATAAATTTTATATTTTTCTATGTATTTTTATCTACAACTTCTTGTAAAAAGTTTATCGATTTGAATTATAAATAATAAAGAATAAAATAGGTCTCAAAGTGGACTTATTGATGATCGTAAAATTAGTTTTTTATTGTATTTTTGGCTCTTATCTTCTCCTACTTTATTCCTAGTCGACCCAATCATCATGATGACTAGGTCTCGGGGTTTAGGGTCATTCAATACCTTTGGTATTTCATTTTATTTTTTCATTTATCTTTCTTCTTTTATTTTTTTGTTTAAATATAGTATTTTATAGAATATTTACATAATAAATGATATATATTATTTTATGCAAAATAATGGTATTTACATGCATTTAGCTAGTGTTTAAAGGCCAAAATGAAAGAATAAAGGTGATAAAATGGAGATTCAACACCCCCCTCTACTTGCCTTTGCTAATGCCTAGAAAACACTTATGCCTATCAGTACAGAAAAGAAAAGAAAATAAAGAAAAAGAAAAAGAAAGAGCTTGGATTGATTTTAACTTTCAAACTTGTCTTCATAAAATTAAAGTTTTGAGCTCAGTAGGACCATTGGAAGTTGAATTTGGTCGGAACCTTATTGGTAAACAGATTTGAAACACAATAACCTCTAAGACCCACAAAACTCTACCCAAGTCTCCTCAATAGCCTGGTCAAAACAAGTTGATGTCATACGCAGTCCCTTATGACTATGAGTCACAGTGTCAGATGTGTAGCTCCTCTCGGTTGAAGTGGTAAAAGTCAATCTTCTCCAACGTGGTGACCCTAATTCCCTAATCCAACAACTATTTTCTAGAGAAGCGGGGTATTCCCCTCTAAGTTCAAGAGCATCTAGCTCAAAAAGAGGAGATGGAGAAGAGAATGGATGGTAGCCAGTGTAGCTACCTATCCTATGATGCTTGACCAGTGTAGCCTAGTCACCCTGTTGCAGGCTCACATGGATCTTTGACTTTGACAATCAAGATTTCTTATTGACTATATATATACATACTCCAACATGAATTGATTTTTCTTGGATTTTTGCCCATATGTTTTTTAGAGTTTTTTATTTTTGCATTTTTTAAATACTATATGTAACAACATTTACATAGGGACTTGCATTTTTAAAATATTATATACAACAATATTTGCATAAGGACTTTTTCCTCTTGATCCAATAGACTATCCCTCATTTTGAATCATTATTGCAACCCACGACATTCTGTCCTTAGATCTCTTCACTATTAGATCAGGTTGGGGTACAGTGGCCACAGGTGTGTGACTTACGATGTAAATCCAGCCCTCTACCACTTCAACTGAGTTGAGAAAGGCATAAGGTACATGTGTGCAAGCTAGGTCACTATCGACAAGAGTCAAGCATATATTCTAAAATATTCTACTTATGCGGTCAAGAAGACACTGAACCAAATCTCGTGATCTCAAAGAATCAAGTCTAGTAGACCCAAAGCATCTTAATTCCAGCTCCAATAAGGTTCCTGTGATAAAGTGGACTAAGGTCCAACAAAACATCAATCTTTGGATTTTATTTAGACTAGTTCAATTATCAATATCGGTTCAAAAAATGCAAATGCTATGTACAATGCAAGGGAAAACATTTTTGTGATGTATTTTTATGATTTTGAACCTTTTATGGATTTTTTTTGCAAAAAATGGCATTTTTTATGTTGGTTTTTGAAAATATTTTGCTAATGTTTTTCGAAGTTTTGAATTTTGCAAATTTTTAGTATGGAGGTATTTACACTGGAGTGCATCTTTCGCAATAAGAGTTAGAGTTTAAGAATTTACAAGCTGAAAGTTAGTTTTTATCACATGTTTGTATATATACTGATTATAGAGAATTTTTATTTACTTTAATTATCTATACTATTCTCAAAATATTTTGAAAAACTTTTCATAAAACATCTTGAAAACTGAGTTTTACACATAATTTTTACAAAATAATTTTTTATAAATATTTACAATAATCAAAAATCATTTTGTCAAGATTTTTCAAACAGTATATATAGATTTTTCAAAATATTTTGACAATAATTTAAAATTATTTATAACTAGATTTTCAAAACTTGTATTTAAACAAAAATAAGAATTTTCTTACAAACAAAACATTTTTACAAAGATTTGAAAGCATTTTACAAAGTTTTCCAAACACTTTCCTAAAGGTTTTTCAAATACTTTTTAAACATGTTTCAAATTAATTTACAAAGGGATATTTACACCTATAACCTTGAGTAGTTTCTTAATTACCCCAAGAACCATTACTAATTTGTAATTACACCCAGAACCTTGAATAATGCTTAACTCTTACATGGCATAACCCTATGTTATGTTCTGTTTGGATGATAGTTCTACTTGACGGTTATCGTTAAAAAAGAGAAAAATGTCTTAATGCTCAATCTTAATTGTAAATCGTGTCCTCTTGTTCTCTCCCCCATTCCCACGATGATTAGGTCGTCGTCGTCGAAGAGTAGCATCAGCAGCCTGCCAAAGACGAGTGGCTTCTCATCATTCATTGGACCTTAATCATGTTCCCCTCCCCTTTATGTTGCTGAAACAAAGATCCGCGTGCTCCTTTGTTAACTCGGATCTTAAGAGGATCTAGAGTAGTCCATACAAGGCGGGATCACAGTGTCATTGAGGTGACCACTCACGAAACCCAGGTAAATCAACAATTCACCCACAACAGAGGTCAAACAATGAAAAACGATGCGGAGTTAGAATTTATTATAACTCTACAATGAATGTGTATAGTGTGCAAGCATGTAGAGGTCGAACACAGGGAACAAGCAGGATAGATCATGCAATCAATGCTCAAGAATGACTATGATGTATGTGTTTATAAAATTGCTATTTTTGTGGGTTTTTAATTTTATATTTCTTATTTAATTTTTTATTTTATATTTTTGTAATTTTATTTTTAATTTTTTAATTTTTTTGTATTTTCTTTTTATATTTTTATATTTTCTTTTTCTTTTAATAAAGATATAAAACTATAAGGAATATATATATACAAGAGTAATGATAGAGAGATTAAAATAGGTAAAATAGCCAAAATACAAGAAATAAAATGTTTTTGGGCTTTTTATATTTTTCTAATGTCTGATTTTTCTAGATTTTTTCTAATTTTTTTGGTATTTTTAAAGATCAAAATACTCAAAAGAGTGGATACAATTAATATATGAATATAAAATGGAGATAACATATATCAAACACTGTAAAAAATTCTCCAAATAAATTTTAAACTACACATAATACAATAAAGAAAATTCAGGAACAGAAAACACAGTTTTTAGATTTTTTATGGATTTTATAAATTTTTATGAAGGTTTTTAGAGTTAATCTATTTTTATGAGTTTTCTCTTATATCTTTTAGTGATTTTTGGTCTGAAGTTAAAATATGAAAAAACACACAAAAAATATTTTTTTTGGAATTTTTCAAAAAACATTTTATAATTTTTATTTATTTTCTAATGCAAACAGTGAAGAAAATGCATGTTTTTAAATTTTTATAAATATTAAAATGTGACAAAAATGTAAAATAAAAATATGGAGTGATATAGTAATGCAACATAAACTTAGTGGTGTTTTTTGGTGATTTTTCGAATTTTATAGATACATGAAATAAATGCAAACAACAAAGAGAAACTATATTACTAGCAATGGGCATTTTTGTAAATGGTGAAAAGTACGAGGGTCGAAGTGCAAATTTTCCAAAAAGTTTATAACGTGCTCAAAATATTACAGGACCAATCATAAATACACAAGATGCGAAACCCTTCCCTACAAAAATGTCAAAGCTCACGTGTACATATACGTGCTGGCAGGGACTGAAACGCAATGTTCAAAATATCCAAGGGCTAACACGCAAAATGTCCAAAAACTTACAACTATAATAAAGTAGTTTTAGTAATAATTAGCAATACACAGAAGCCTAGGTATCCAGGCGAAAAAGCCACCACACGTGAAGAGTCATGTGAGGCGACGTGGCCGAGGACCAATCTACAATAATGGAAAGCTCAGGGAGTCCAATGCAAATATTACAAAACTATGTGAACGGCAAATAAAAGTTTATGCGCTAAATATTAAATACAAAAATTAGTAAGGGCTATAGTGCAAAATACCCAGACTAGGCGCATTCAACGACTGAGGTGCATTCACTTGCCATGTGTCGAAGATCTAACGGCCGATGACGATTCGCAATCCACAGCCAAGATTAGACGCTCCTCGATGATCCGACGGTTGGCAAGGGACTCGATCGGATGGATGCTGTATGCCTGGACGAGCCGGCATTGATCGGACGACAAAGCACTGTGCTGGATGAACAAGGAGGAGCTCTGGTTGGGCGAAGTTCTCCGAGCTCAACCTCCGGCCTCCGACGATCTTGAAGCTCGCAAAATGGCACATTCTCTTCTTGGAAGCTTCCTCTAGATGCTGGAGTTCCCAAAATGCCCTGGCGTTGATCGGAGGGCTCACATGATGGCGGCGGACCTTTGCAGCTCCGAGAACCTTCGGCGAGCCACCAAAATCACTTTAGTTACGGCTTTGACACTCAGACCTACACAGGAAAGGTTAAACCATCGAGGGCAAAGTTCCTCGATGGTTGGAGAAGCAAATGTATGTGAGGGACGGTGAAATGGCAGATGGTCGAAGCTAGCTCCGGCGAAGGGGTCGATTCTGGGATCGAATGGATGAAACACGAGAAGGAAGATGGGATTTTGATCCTATGTCTACGGCAAATAAAAAAATGCAGAAGAAATAAAGAAAAGATGATACCTCGAAGGTGGGAATCACCTGAGGTGAAACCTCAACGCCGGTGGTCGGCAGAGGTAGGTGGAGCCGCCTCGTCGCTTCTTCGATCCTCCTACGGCCTACAGAAGGAGCTGTCACCCCCTTCTTGCGGTAGAGGACGAAAGGTGGAGAGAAGCTGGTCCAAAAGGGCTTCAAAATCGAAAGGGAAGAAGGAGGTGGTATTTGAATGGGTTGACGAGCGGCTGGGATGATCGAGGGGGATCAAGAAAATCAGCGATGCAATGGTCGAGGTAACATCTGGGCGAGTATGCCCAATCTCCAAGGATCAAAAGTCATGAAGACTTCGTCACGAAAAGATGCAAGGAACGTCCTCAAAAAAACCACAAAGTGGGACAAAAATGAGGTTCTGACACAAAGCCAGACCTCGGTCAACCAACGGAGGATTCTAGTTGGTCCACGTGGACCAACCAGAAAATTCCTTGGCAAAAAGTTTTATTAATTCACTTAAAAATAGTAAATGATTTTATTAATTTTATATTATAAAGTAAAAAATGTTTATTATTTTCTGAATTATTTTATTATGATTTTTATTTATTTTTTAGAGGTTTAAAATTACAAGTTATCTTTTATAGGTTATATTTAGGTATATTCATCAATATATTTTAATGCTTTATTTTTTTGTACATTTAATGTTATTTATTTTTTTTATAATTTTATATATTTATAACTTAATTTTATAAACTTAAATATATTTTTATTTTATTTTTCTGATGTATTTTATATAATTAAATAAAGGGTAAAATGGGGCTGCCCCCTGGGAGTAGCCAACTTGGCTACTCCCACCCCTATTTTTCCCTCATTTTTTTATTTCTTTGGAAAATAAAAAATTATATATTCATAACTATATCCCTCTAACATTCTATTAAAATTTCGTCAGAAACATATACTCCTAGGCCCTCCATCTAGACGTCATTTTTTTAACGGTTGCAGGATTTTTTAAATCGACCCTGTTTGGATGGAGGCCGTAGGAGTCTCTGTTTCTGACGAAATTTTAATAGAATGTTAGAAGGATATAATGATGAATTTACAAATTTTTATTTTCCAAAGAAATAAAAAAATTAGGGAAAAATAGGGGTGGGAGTAGCCAAGTTGGCTACTCCCAGGGAGCAGCCCCATTTAACCCTTAAATAAATAGATATAGTCTTTATATAGGTATAGTTATAGGTATTTCATCTATGTATTGTATACAAAAATTTTATTTTTGTATTTTCTTTGTATTTTTATTCTTGTTTTAATATACACATATATTATAAATAATATTTACAAAATTATAAAAATATAAAAGTAATAAAATATTGATGAATAAATAAAATGAATATTTTAATCGGTACAAGTATATAATAGGGGTCCAAAACTCAACTTTCAAACCGTAACTCTGAAAAATATAAAACCATCTTCGTTAAATAGCTTATTAAAAGTTATATAAAATTAAAGGTTATTTTTATACGTTTCAAGTTTTTATTTGAGAGATACAAGTCTGGGAAGTTGGGATTTTGGAATCTTATTCAGATCATAACTTTTTATCTGTATGTTATTTTTGTGTGAAATCAATTTTGTATTTTTTTATATTTAATTATATACAACTTTCATGTACCAAGTTTCTTTTTTTGAAGTATAAAAGGAATTTGTGTTGTATTCCGACCCTTATCTCCCCTACTTTGTTCCTTGTCGACCTAGTCATTGAGATGCCTTGGTCTCGGGGTTTCGGGTTATAGAATATCTGTAATATTTTATTCTTTTTCTTTTCTTTATTCTATAATTTTGACTTTAAAAACCGTATTTTATACAATATTTACGCACACATGCATGAACGCTAAAATGCAGGAATTAGGGGTATTTACATGTATTTACTAGGGTTTTTGAGGCCAAAATGATAGAATAAAGATAATGGAATGGAGGTTCATCACCCTTCATCCCCTTCCTTGAGCGGTACCTTCTCACAACAAAGCTCCATCCTTGCCATGACAACATAAAAGCACCTTCCAACATGCACCCATCTTCCTTGCAACAGCAAGGAGGACGGACGATGTTCTCCAGATTCCATACCCATCAATAGCAAGGAGGACGGACGAACATGCGCCACCTTGGTAGGGTCACTTCCTCGCAGTCGAGGGTTGAGAGATGCCACGACCAACCCACCCTTGTAATCAACCGAGAGGGTGAGGGAGGTGAAGCCTATAGGGGTAGGAGCCTAGAGATAAGGGCTGGAGGAGGCGCAGTAGAGGGGCTGGAAGCGGGGGCTGAACATGGCGGCAAAGGGTGAAGGAGGTGTGGGCAGAGGAGCGAGGTGGTTGACTGCGGAGGCGGCTAGCCTGGAGGGGGGGGGGCAGCAGGCGACGGGCCTGGAGCGGGAAGAGGGACTAGAGAGGGGTGGCGAGCTGGAGGGGGGTGGTGGCCTGGAGCGAGAGGCGGGCTTGGAGGGCAGCGGCTAGCTTGGAGGGAGGGGGCGACGGGCCTGGAGGGGAGTGGCATGCTGGAAGGGAGGAGGAGGGACAAGGTTACAGGCAAAGAGGGTGGTTGCGGGCAGAGGAGCGGAGGAGGGGCATGGCTGCAGGTGGAGGGTGGAGGAGGGGTGGGTCGAGGAGATTAGGGAGGGAGGATCGAGGGCAGAGGAGACGGGCATGACGAAGAAGGTAGGGGGTGATTTTTTAATTAATTTTAGCCGCTAGATCTAGGGTTGGTTAGATTAACTCATTACCCAGGTTGAGTAAATGATCAAAACTAACGGAGGGTTATGGGTGTAAAACGGAGCACTTATTCAGGGTCTCGAGTGTAATTCGTGATTATCGAGGTGGGTAATTACGAAATTACTCAGGGTTATGGGTGTAAATATCCCTTTTACAAAACATGTTTAATTGATTTATTCTGAATATCTGCAAAGATTTTTGGTGTGTTTTATTTGTTAGCCATATTATTGAAAATAAGAAAGTATGAGTTATGGCTAAAGTACATACAACATATATACAACGTATATACAACCCTCCTATATTGGCCTAGTACGGTGCCATTTGAAAACTCAACTTTTGTAAGGGTCACATATTCTCTCATAAGTCGAGAACTCCATCACTGAGGAGACCGCTCACAAGAGTCATGAAGTCAACAATTAACCCACAAGAGATGAAGTAATGGTAAGCAAAATAAATGTGGAGTTAAATTTTATAATAACTATATAAAATGTGTGTATAGTTCAAGTATGTGTAAATTATAGAAACAGGGAGCACACAAGATAGATTGGGAAATTAGATTCCAAAAATGTCATTTTTTGTTTTTTTTATCATATTTTTGTCTAGGTTTTAATATATATTATTATGTTTTTTTATATTTTTATGTTTTGGTTTTATAATTTTTTTATATATGTTATGATTTTTAATTTCCTTTTTCTATTTAATTATATAAAGCAAGTATATATTCTATGTATATAATATAAATACTATCTATAATAAATATATAAAATAAAGTCAAAATATGGAAATTACCCTAAGGTATGGTCCTTTTTCAAGTTTTTTAAAAAAATATTTTTAATATATATTTATTAATAATTATTATTATAAAATTAATATTAGTACATATGGCAAAATATAATTATGTAGGATTATTTTTATATATAGCTGTAAATAATCAAAATTAGAAAAATAAAATATTTTTGAATTTTTTATATTTTGATCTGATTTTTCTTAAAATTTTTGCTAATTGTTATATATATTTTAAGTCCAAAATACCCTAAACTACGGAATAAAAAATAAGTCATATGTTTTAAGGACTTAAAAAATATATAATTATTCCAAAATTTCTTTAAACTATTTTTAATAGATATTATATAATATAAATAAAATACAAAAAATATTAATTTGTTGGTTTTTAAAAGATTTTTTAGAATTTTTATAAGGATTTTGGAGCTTCAAAATTTTTAATGTTTTTCTTTTGTTATTTTTAGTGGTTTT
Source organism: Ottelia alismoides (assembly GCA_037367405.1). Taxonomy (NCBI): domain Eukaryota; kingdom Viridiplantae; phylum Streptophyta; class Magnoliopsida; order Alismatales; family Hydrocharitaceae; genus Ottelia; species Ottelia alismoides. The sequence goes on along the minus strand of JAZKJV010004038.1, from coordinate 108,908 downwards.
GGACCAATGTTACAAAAGTGAGTAATAGAAAAAATATAATATTTTTGGAATTTTTCGAAATGTTTCATAATTTTTAAATATTTTTCCGTGCAAACATGACATAAATGCAAGGTTTTTGAATTTTTCAAAAATCAGAAAATACTTTTAAATGGCCTAAGAAAAGGATATGTGATTTAATAAGGTCTAAGGCATTTAAAATAGTTTACCTAGAATTTTTAAATATGAAATGGTATTTTTCATGAATAAGATACAAGAAATTAATTTCTATTTCTGATATGAACCTAATTACAAATATGTAAAAGTATTTCTTATTTTAAGAACCCTTGAAAGAAGCCTAAGGCAGAATACACAAAATGCCCAAAACATTTAATACAATATATGTTGGCAGGGTTTTTTTCAATTGAATGGAAGCGTGAGGTCCAAACTATAATATATTTAAAAGGTTTCGAATGGGAATTAAAAATTAAAGGACAAAAGTGAAATGCAACAAACCCAAGGGTTTCTCCGCAAAAAACCCACCTCTTCACCCGCATAGGCACGTGTGGTGACATGGTGAGGAACCCAAGTGTAAATAAACTAACAGTTCAAACTGTATTTTTTATAAAAAAAGTTATAACTACAATGGAAAGATTTTGTACTAAAAATAAAACACAAAAAGATCGAGGGTGTCAATCAAAATTACCCCTTGAGGCATAATCTGACAACAGTTCTGCCTTCACTTGATACGTGTCGTGTTGCGGACGATGGATACCACTTTGAGGATGACCGACATTGATTAGATCAGGAGATTTATCTGACTGCTGGGTGTGGCCTTCATCCAACAACTATTGTAGACATGTGGCTATGTTCTTGATCGGACGATGGAGAATGTGCTTGGAATAATAAGGAAGAACCCCGCTCCTTCCAAGCTTCAAATGATGATTGCTCCTCTGACATTCTTCCTTGTTGCTCAAGTGCTCAAATCATTCCCAGGGTGGTCCATAGACATTGGGAGATCCAGACATGGTTAGGACTCAACGGTGGGGTCTTGGAAGATCGGTGAAGGTTGGAGCCACAGGTATCATTGATCATGTCAAAATCGACCCGCAAAGGGTCCTTTGGCCTCTGGAACCTGTAGGTTAGCTCAAGGATGACAAAACGAAAATCCCGGGGGACTTATTTGGATGCAATTAGTCGTAGATGGGTAGGGGCGGAGCTCTCCGGTGAAGGGTGGCGGAGGAGAGCCAATCTCTTGATTCGAGAAGGATCATGTTGAATGGAGTGGAGTGGGGCGAAGAGCAACGATAGGGCAAGAATATGGAGGTGATAAGCATGACAGAGATTGCGGAAATACAGTGTAAATGGTGACCGAAGCAGAGCTTCGACGAACAACAGGAGCTAAAATATACACTAATGTAGAGTAAAAATGCAAAATAAATACATGAAATGAAAGCAAGAATCAAAAGAAATCTAAATCTACGTTACCCTATGTTTCAGTCGAAGCAAGGAGCCTGTGGACTACCGAACAGAGCTTCGTTGGCAATGGGGATCGACACTATTCCTATAATACATTGCAAATCTATTAGCCAAGGTATTGTCACCTTCCTCGACACGATGCCGAATGATTTTGAGGGGTTCAACGGTAAGGAAAAGGATAAAAAATCAAAATGGTATGACAAGGAGGTTATGTACAGGAAGATAATGGTTGTGGAAATGTGCTCGATTTAGTGAACCTCTTATCAAGAAATCATGTGCATGTGATGGGTCAATGGTGATCGAGGTGAAAATTCGTAGAAGGAATCGAGGCCAAATGGTGAAAGAATCTCTTGGCATAAATCAAGGAAGTCAATGGTGTTGGCCTTCCAAATGCAAACCTAGGGAGGGGTCAGGAGTTGACCGAGGTCAACGCAAACCGCCCTCCCATTTGTCCATGTAGTTGGGCTACATGACAAAACGCAGAAATCATTATTAATTAAAAAATAATAAATGATTTTATTAATTTTAGGTTCAAACATGAAAGATATTTATTATTTAATATAGTATTTTATTAAATTTTTTATTTATATTTGCAAGTTTATTTATTATAGGTTATTTTTTCGAATTATATAATATAGGTATATTTACCAATATAGTATGAAATTTTTTTTATTTTTTTTATTTTATGTACATAATTTATATTATAAATCATTTAAATATACATAGATATATTTTTATTATGTTTTTCGGAAGTTACTTGTACACTTAATATACGTAATTATTATATAGGCATATGTATATGTAAGACATCTATGTATTTTTGTACACTTATTTATTTTGTTGTACTTTTAATTCTTTTATTTTATTTTAACTATGTATATGGATTTCATATATTATTTACAAATTTATAAAAATATGAAAGAGTGAAAAATATAGAGAATAATTAAAATGATTATTTTATTCAGGTACATTGTATAATAGGGGTCCAAAACCTAACTTTTACATCTTAACTCCCAATTGAATGAAAACACATTTATTATTTAGCTAATAAAAAGTTATATACAATTAAAGTGTGATTTTTATAAATTTCGAGTTCATATACAGGATTGTGAGATTTTGATTTTGGCTTTTATTTTGAGTGTAAAGTGCTCATTGTGCATTATTATTGTGTGAAATAAATTTTGTATTTTTTTATATATTTTTATCTACAACTTTCATGTAAAAAGTTTATTGATTTGAGGTTAAAGAATAAAATAGGTCCCAAAGTGGACTTGTTGATAAATTGAAAATTAGTATTTTATTGTATTTTTGGCCCTTATCTCCCCCTACTTCATTCCTTGGCAACCAGTCTTCATGATGCTTAGGTCTCGGGGTTTAGGGTCATTCAATACCTATGGTGTTTTAGTTCTTTTATTTTCTTTATTCTTTTATATTAAATTTAAATATAGTATTTTATATGATATTTACACAATAAGTTATATATTATATTTTATGCAAAATAAAGTTATTTGCATGCATTTAGCTAGGAATTAAAGGCCGAAATGAATGAATAAAGGTGATGAAATGGAGATTCATCACCGACTAAATTCAGCAATTAACCTACAAAATGTCAATAAACAATAAAATCAAATGTCGATCACAATTTATTATTACTCTACAATAAATTGTATGTATAGTGACAAACAAAGCAAGGTATCGAACTTAGGGAATAAGTTTGTGTAGCAATGATTACTATTTATAAATAAATAATGAATAAATAATAATGTAAATTTTTACAATATTCACTCACTTATTAACTCAATGTTTTTGTGGGTTTTTAGTTATTTAATTTTATTTTATTGTATTTTTAATTGTTCTAGTTTTTTATTTTCTTTTTATCTTTTTCTCATTTTTTATTTATTTTATAATATATAATTAAGGTATATATATGAGTATATATGTATATAATGTAATATAGAAAATATGATAATACATAATATCTTTATATACAAAAATTAGAAAATACCTAAAAGAACAATCCCTTTATTTTTTTAATTATAAGGCTTTTTTTTATAAATTAGTAATAATATTAATTGTATATAACTATATATATAAAATATTGGGTATTATAACTATAAATATAGCTATAAATAGTCAAAAATTTCAAAACAAAATTTTCTTGTGTATTTTTATATGTTTTTTTTTTCAATTTTGTTATTTTTTGTATATTTTGCTAATTTTTAGATATTTTTAAATTTTGAAATATACAAAATCAATGACTTAATAAATAGGCAAAATAAATTAAGAATTAAAAATTGAAAATGGGTTCAAAATTTCTCAAAACCAATTTTAATATGTAGTAGTATGTATAAATAAAAATATGGAACAGAAAACTCATTTGGGGGGATTGAAAATATTTTGCCAAATTTTTAGGGTTAATAAGGTTTTACTAATTTTTGGAGTTTCTTTTGATATTTTTGTAATTTTTTATCTGAAATTATAAAATACGGTAATATATTTTTTTATAATTTTTAACTATGATTTATATTTTTTGTATTTTCATGTCAAATAGGAAGTAAATGTGCTCTATTTGAATTTTAATAAATAGAAAACATGTGTGAAATGCAAAATAAATTAGATGCCATGAACAAGCATGTTATGAGTCATATAATCCTATTTTTTGTGATTTTTGGAGCATGGGAGGTATTTATGGAAAATGGACAAACATACAAAAAATTATTACACTTGCAGGGGGATTTTTGGATTAAAAAATAATGTCAATGGTCTATTAACAATGATGTTATGAATATAAAATGATTAGACATTGCTTTTATCTTTTTCATAGATGTACATTATTAGAGGAAATGACGATTTTAGGCTAATGTTTTAAATGCTTTATATGCCTCAAAATTTCTTAACAATAACACACATAGGATTCCATGAACAATGATGTCAGGCCCACATATAAATTGAGGGATCCAATGAGTAATGATATGTGTGGAGCGGTGATTGCATTCAATGAAATTCATACCTTTAAATCATGGATAATAGCAATGAATATCCTTCCAAACCCTTGATGAATAGCCATTCGTTTACCTTTGTTCCTTTATTTTGTCTTAATATCCTAGCTAAAGGCATGTAAATACAACTAACTTGCACAAATTAACACTATGATATTGTGTATAAATGTTTTAAAAAGACTTGTATTTAAACCTAAAATAAAAAATATAAAAAGAAATGAAATGAAGTGCAAAAGACACTAAATGACCCTAAACCCAGAGAGCAGGCCAATATTGACTTGTTCGACAAGGAATAAAGTAGGGGGGATAAGGGTCAAACACTGTGTATAAACCCTAGTTTTTACTCTGTATATATCCATTTTTAAACTATTTTATATACACGTATACACACATAAAACAATAAAATGTTCAACATGAAACTTGAAGATATTAATATATAGAAATTATAAAAATAATAGCCAATAAAAATAGTGTGCTATGCCACTTGTACACACAGATGAAAAAGCTACAAACTAAACTTCGTAGACTAATATCTACTCCGTATGAACTCAAAATGAATCAAATTCACCTCCATTGTATTCCAAATTAAATTATCTATCGAATGAAGAGTTTTTACAAAATGGAGTTAAGATACAAAAGCCAGCTTCTTGGGGTTCTATCGTACTGTGTATTTGTATATAAAAGTAATACATCTTATTCCTTGTATTTTTTTACTATTCTTATATTTAAATAATTGTATATTTTATACAAAATATATTATAAAAATAAATACAAATAGAAATGATTATATACACTTAAAATAAGTAACACATTAGAATATATATATATATATATATATGCATATTATACATATAATATATGTATGTGTTCAGTATACATGTAAATAAATTTATAAAATAAAATAAAAATCTGTAAATATGTATCTAATATTGTTATAAATTTATAAAATATGAAAATATAATAATATGTATTAAAAATATAAAATAAAATATTAACATGTAAAACATAGTTAAATATATCTATACTAATACTTAAAAAAATTAACACCTAACAAGTCATGTTTAAAAATAAATAACAATCACATAAAATAGTTTATAAAATTAAGAATACTTTTCATGGTTTAAGTTTTAATTTATTAAATCATTTATTATTATTTTTTGAATCTATACATATTTTATGTTTCCTGTTTTATCTTATTCGTCCTGCGTGGACCAATAGGATCTCTTCTTTTGTTGACATATGGGTCAACTGTACCTCTAGTTATTCTGACTATGTTAGAGCATGAAATTCTCTCTCTTCTCCCATTTCTACGCCACCCTTCTCACTTCTTCTTTCTCGAGCTCCACCTCTACTGCTCGTCAGAAGCTCACTGCCCCGCCTCATTCTCTTGCATTTCAGCTTCAAATTGGGTCGAGGAGATAGCCCTCAAGCCCTTGAGTATTTTTATGTAGGAAGAGAGCCACAAGGTTGCACCTTGAGCGAGAATCAAGGGAAGAACTTGTTAGCCATGTGGGCTCAAGGTGAACAGTTCCCACAATAAATGTTATTGTAATATATGATTTATCAATAAAAGTTATTAATTTTTTCACTCCATTTTTGAGATTAAATGAATGAATGCACTATAAGGTCCCTCTATACAATTAGGGTTATGTGGCATGGCCGTCTTAATGATCATACAGCTTTTGATTCATTAATTAAATCATAGAGGTTATTGCTTTGATGAATATCTAAGGAGTTAGATTGAGGACTCATCAAGCATCGTCAAATGATTGTTAAGAGATGATCTCCAACTTGAGTAGGAGATGGCAATCCTTTCTCATTAGGCTGATATCTGACCGATCTCTTGATGTAGGTCCTCTTCATGGGAATAGTAATTCAGAGGTGTCAGATTAGTTAGGTCAAAGGGTTGACATAATGAGATCGAGATAACCAAACTCCTATGTCAAATACTGTCACGATATAGGCACACATTCTCTGACCAGAGATAGATGTGTTGATGTATGTCTGAGTGTGTACATTTAGCCGACCAATAGGTTGATGACCTAACCAAGGTCTATTTACCGACGAGCTAGTGTGCATCTAAGGACATATGAGTAATACAATCTCTCAAAGGGATCATACAGGTTCACCCATGAACAGGAAGACATGAGCTAACTCATGAGGTATTGGGACCGATCAAATTCCATGCATGCTTGTCGTGCTTTTGAAGCATGACATGAATTTGTAGGTATGATATGTGCTTTAGGAAAGCATATGATCGATACCAACTCCCAATGACTAAGATTGAGAAACTTGATGATGAAACCCTAAAGATGACAGTGTAAAATTGATTTATATCTTCGGGTTTGTCATAGATCTTCTAGTATGTAGGATGTACTTGTATTAGGAATACCTGAGGGTGACGTGATCATAAACGATTGTATAACCATGACGCTTCCATTCTGAGGGAGTGATGAAACATGTTTGGATTTTAGTGACTTCTCGCAATAGAGAAATAATCTGATCTTGGTCCAAGTGTTAGACATTAATCTGAATGAGATTCGGATGCAATGAGAAGATTAGATTTACGATCTTGATTTAATCAAGCATTTATGAGAGGTCCATGAGATCTGGATTTGAGATGTGATCTTAATATCCAAGTCATTATACATGGAACATATAATCGCCCTGTCCTTATCTCCAAGTATCTGCAGAGAAAGTGCATTATTCTTGAAAGAGTTCGGGAATAAATCCATTGTTGAAATCATATCCAAGTATTGATAAATGTATAATCAAATGTGATTTAATTATCATGAATAATGTGAATTTGATTCAAATTATTTGGATGCATGAGAATGATTATCCAATATAATTAAATGTGCTTTAATTATTATGGATATGAATAATGCGGATAGTATTATCCAACTATTCATATATATTATAAATGAGACTTATGATATATAAAAGAGAGACTAATTGTGATTTATATTTGTTGATTAGTTATTGATGTGAATTAGATTCACATTGGATGATTAATTAAAAATATAATTACATTTTATTTTGAGTTGTGATTGTGATTCACACAATTACAATGATTGTAATCTTCACAAGATAAGTATGAATTATCATTGTGAGATAATCTTGAAAATTGCATGAGATAATGTAATCTCATGACTTGGCATGAGATTAACTCATCCCAAGTCAAAGAGGGGGGACGACCACATTGTGCCATGTGGTTGGGTGGTCGTACCCCCCTTAAGGGAAAGTCAATCTCTTCCACCAGTATCTCCAAGACTGAATGATTTAATTTTGAAATTAATTATATTGATTTATAAATATATTAATTTAAATAAAATCAATTGTTGGTGTTGTTGTTTTTAAACACTTATCATGGTCGTTAGATTAAACACAAATCAATCTCAACCGTTGATTTGGTGTTAACCATGGATTGGGATCCATGGACTCCCAAAACCCTATAAAAGAAGAGGAACCCCTTGCTCTTCGATTACACAATTCTGACAATGTCTTTCTCTCTCATTACTCATTACAACTGCTCTACCTCTACAAGAATGGTCGTCCACTCTTCTCATAGAGAGAAGGCTCTCTTTGTTGACGCTTCGCCGTTGTGTTGTCGCTTCAACGACTCTCCGATCTCCATCTTCTTTGGCACATCTCACACGTGAAGAAGGCATTCGATCTCATGAGATGAGATCGGGAGATCCATTGCTTGGATCATCGACTTGAATTTCGAGAAGCACACAATTCATCCCCACGCTCGCAAGTGTCTCCTCCAACGGATCGAACTTGAGACAGGAGGTCTCTTCTCTTAGAGGCTTGATGGCAATCATACTACAATATGTAATCCTTTACCATTTATGTGGTTAGATGAAACGATCCAGGAAGTGTTCTTTGATGATGTGGTTTCATCATGTTTAAAATTTTTTAAAACTCTGTTGCATCGAGCAACTAGTGCGACTAGTCGCTCTCAATCGTATTCGATACAATCCACTCGCTTCCGTGAGGCGCTTGAGGATTCTACCATAATCCTTAAGAACTATCCCTAGTTTGTTTGAGCAAATCGACCTCCAAGCCTTGATCAACGAGGTCTCGACCCCATCTAAAGGTCCCTCCAGATGCGGGAGGCTTCATGGAAGGAAGAGAGTAGGTAAGCTTGGCCTGAGATCGCTGGAGGTACAAGGAATTGAAGATTGAAGGATACATGGAAGATTGTTCTTCCTAGTTTTTCCTCCAATAGTCTTTGTCGTCAGATCGAGAGGAAGGCCCAGATCTAATATAGGCCCTCCATTTAAAAGGCAAAGCAATATGCTCTGTCCACCGCCTATCATAAGTGGAAGCCACGTGAAACTCCCTGAGTCGTCTATTTCTGTGCATGCACCAAGCAAGCATGCCACTTGGGTAATTTGTACCTCCACCCCCATGCATTTTTGTATTTCCATTTGGTACTGTAAAAAGTAAATCTAATGCAAAATAAATAGGCTATTTTTCTAAGAGGACCTCATACTTCCCTGATATTACACTCTAGTCCCTCTACCTCACGTGTAACGCCATGTGAGGCACGATAAATTTTAGGTGTATGTCATTTTATTTGCTTGACTTGTTATTAAATGCATATTTAGTTTATTAAAATTACAAACAAGTCCATGTATTTGTAGAATTTTTATTTCTTTTATGTTGTATGTATTAATTATTTTTATTGGTCTAAATTTATAGGAAAATTAGGTTAACAGCTTGATAACATGCTTGTTCATGCTCGAATTTTATTTGGCATTTCAACTTATTTCCTTATTTTCTAATATAAATGTGCTCTTTTTCTTCCTATTTATTATAAAATAACCCATAAAAGTTATAAAACTTCTACCAAAATTACAAAAAATTATATTACCAATATTTGATATTATAGTACATATCCAAAAATCACTTAAATAATACAAAAGATAAAATCTTAAAATCATAAAACCTGAAAATACTTATGAAAATTAGCAAAAATTATCTAAAAATCCAAAAAATGTATCTCTCTATTTGTGAATTTTCTTATAGGTTTACTTTTGATTTATTTATATTTATTAAACCTAAAAAATCTCATATATTTATTCTATTCACTATTTTGTAGATTTTTCCGCTTTAAAAATCCATAAAAATAAAAAAATCTATAAAAATTACCAAAAACATAGCAAAATATAAAAAACACAAAACATTGATTTTATATACCTATATTATAGATTGACTTATTAAAAAATATAATAACCTGCATTATTCATATATAGTATATATCACTTATAATATTTATAATATATATTATTAGATATTATTAGATATCTTACCTTAAAAACTAAAAAAAATAAAAATTTACAAAATAAAAAAGAAACCGTGAAATTAAAAATTGAAAAATATAAAAATATAAAAATAATTAAAAATACATAAAAATTAAATATAATTTAAAACCTACATAAAAATAAGGAAAAGTGAAAATTATAAAATAGTTATTATTAATTAGAAATAATTAGTAATAATTGACTACCTATAGTTTTCTCTCTGTGGTATGACAACTCTACCTACTTACACTATATGCATATTTTGTAGAGTTATAATAAATTGTAACTCATGTATTTCACATTGTTTAATCTATTTAATTGTGGGTTTGATTGGTGAGAGACTTTTGATCACTACATCAATTGTTAATCATGTTCGATTAGCAGATCGGTGTAAAGCCTCTCTATCAAATGGCATTGTTGCCTCACAACAGATGTCGTCCTGAACCTTGATACAGTATTATCCAAATATTTGCACCAAACTAGGGGCATAAAACCTCGCGTTTGTTGAGAAGCACCTCAACAATCGTCTACCTCTTGTATATAAGTATTTTATCTTTTACTCTTTCTTTCCTCCATTTGTTGTCACACCGTATATCTCCCTTTGAATCGTTGTGACTATACTTAGGATGTACTTTATCATAAGTATGTGGTTTGTGCATATTATGTCGATCCTTTTTGTTTTGTTTCATTACTCATGTTATTGATTATACTCAGGGATCCCTTATCCTAAGTATAAGGGGAGTGATGTATTCATTCTTTCTTAGTTATTTTTTATTTTTAGGTCCATATGTTCTCTTGCTTTTTTTCTAACTTGTTGATAATTCTTTTCTATAATTAGGAATATTTTACCATAAGTATAGGGGAGACAATTTGAATCATTAATTACTTTTGTAAATTCTAATCCTCGATCATCCTGCCTTATGTATAATCTATTATATTTGAGATTAGTTGATCCTAAGTATAGGGGGGTGATCGAATTCTTATCCTTTTATTCCAGTTATTATAGTATAGACTTTTCTACACTTAGCATGAGTTATGTCATCCTTTATTGCTCTTTGAACACTATGACATAGTTCGAGCTTAGTATAGGGGGTTCGTACATATGTTTATATTTCTTATCAAGACTCGTACTTTCTGTATTTTCAGTAATAGGATAATATGCTGTATTGGATAAGGGTATAGGAATAAACCAATTGTAAATAACTCTTGTGAATATGTGTGAAAAAATATTTGTAAAAATTGGTTTGAAATTATTTTGCAAATGATTTTGATAAATGGTTGTAAAACAAATTTAAAAATATTTGGAAAACCTTCAAAAAATCTTTGTAAAATGTTTCAAACCTTTAAGAAATATTACTTTGCAAATATTTGTAAAAAGTTTATAAAAAATGTTTGAAAAAATGTTTTTAAAAAAATTCTTTGTTAATTTATTTGAAAAATAAGTTTACAAGAATATTCATAAAATATTTGCAAAAAAAATTTCAAACGTTTTGAATACTCTGTACATAATTTTATTGCAAAAATGTGTGGTGTAAATAAATTATTGTAAAACTTGTATAAACATATATAAAATCCTTTGCAAATATTTATAAATTTCTGTAAATTCTTGTAAATACATTCAATTTACTAATCCTGTCCAAAAATTACAAAAAAATTGAAAAAAATCAAAACTCCATAAATTTGTAAAACTTTTTGAAAAAACCATAAAAAGTTCGAAATCAGAAAATGTTTTCATGAAAATATTTTTACATTGCATACGATTTTTTCTGAATGATGTTGACAATTGAACAAGTCTAAATAAAATCTGAAGATTGGAGTTTGGTTTAGACCTTAATATGCTTAATTTTATAGCAACCTTATAGGAACTTCAATTAAGACTTTTTAGGTCAATGAGACTTAATTCTTTGGGTCCACAAGATTATGTTCACATGTCATCTTGACTAGCTTAAGTAGAATACTTTGAAGCTCACGTTTGACACTTGCTGATAATGGCCTAACTTGGACAAGCACTCTGCACTTAGCTCAACTCTGAGGAGGTAGCGAGGATAGGATTCTTTAGCTTGAGAAGCACACATGTGGAAACATACATTACCCCCATTAGGTGGCAAGTACTGCCCAACCCGATCTAATGGCATGGACGTCTAAAGATAGGATGTGGTGGGTTGCAGTGAAGCTTCGAAAGAAGGATAGTCTACGGGCTTAAGATGAAAAATTCCTTTTGTAAATACTATTGCATATAAAAAATGCATGAAATATAAACTCCAAAAGAAGATACATGCAAAAATCCAATGAAAAATCAATTCCCATCGAAGTATGTATCAACAAGAAAGGCATTATGCTTCATAGTCAAGATGTCAAGATTTCTTGTAGCCGGAGACTTGACTACATGAGTAAAGCTCCTTAGGATATGTGACTACATTGATTACAATCTATTCTTCTCTATTACAATCTATTCTTCTCTACCTCCTCTTCTTGAGATGGTTGTACTTGAACTTAGAAGGAAGTACCCCGGTGTTCGAGAAAAGAGTTATAGATTGGGGGATTAAGGTTATCTTGCTGAGGGAGACTGTCATATTATTTCTTATGAGAAGAGCTACATTCATATACACTATATAAGTAAGACTCGTAGCCATAAGGGTTTGCGTATGAATAGACTTATTCTGACCTGGCTATTGAGGTGACCTAAACAGAGGATTGTAGAAGTTGAGGGTTGTTAAGTTTTAAATCATACTCCCAATAAGGTTTCAAACATATTAACAATCTAAACGACTTAACTGAGCTCCAAACTTCGACTTTGTGAAAATAAGTTCAAAAGTTATAATCATTCTAAGTTCTTTATTTTCATTTTCTTTATTTTCTTTTTTGCATCACTTATTCTTTTAATAAGTGCTTGGTAGGAACTAGCAAAGGTAAGTTTAGAGGGGTGATCAATAGCCATTCATACAACTTTGTTCCTTTATTTTATCTTTAAAACCCTAGCTAAATGCATGTAAATACAACTAACTTGCACAAATTAACGCTCTGATATTATGTATAAATATGAAGATATACATTTAATCCCATAAAAGAATAAAAAAAGAGACATAAATGAAGTGTCCAAGATACTGAATGTCCCTATATCCTGAAACCAAGCTAATATTGACTTGGTCGATAAGGAATAAAGTAGGGAGAGATAAGGGTCAGATATTGTGCATAAACCCTAGTTTTAACTCTATATATAACCAGCTTTACATTATTTTATTTACACTTATACTCACTTAAAACAATAAAATGTTTAACATGAAACTTGTACATATTAATATATACAAAATTATAAAAATAATAGTCAATGAAAATAATGCATCGCGCCACTTGTACACACAGGTGAAAAAACCACAAATTGAACTTCACAGACCAATACTTACTCCATATGAACTCAAATTGAACCAAACTCACCTTCATTGTTTCCAAATTAAATTATCTATATAGTGAAGGTGGTTCATTAAAAATGAGTTAAGATACAAAAATTGGCTTCTTGGGGGTACTATTGTACTGTGTATCTGTATATAAATTTAATATATCTTACTCCTTGTGTTTTTCTACTTGTCTTATATTTTTAAATAATTTTATATATTATATAAAACATATTATAAGCATAAATATAAATAAAAACAATTAAAATAAACTTAAAATAAATAACACATTATAATACATAAGCATATTATACGTGTAAGATATGTATATGTATTTCAGTGTACACGTAAATAAAACTATTAAATATAAAAAATATATAAATATGTATTTAATAATATTAGAACTTTATAAAATATTTAAATGTAATGATAAGTATTAAAAATGCAAATAAAAATATGATATGTAAAACGTAGGCAAATATACATATATGTACACTTATAAAAATTAACACCTAACAAAAAATATTGTAAAATAAATAAAAATCATAGAAAATAGTTTATAAAATTATAAACACTTTTATGTTTAAAGCTTTAATTATCATTTACTATTTATTTTTGAATTTGTATGTATTTTTTTCTATTTTGTCTGATTGGTCCTACGTTGACCAACGAGATCTCTTCTTTGTTGACTTGTGGGTCAACTGTACCTCCGGCTACTCTAACTCTATTATAGCATTCAAGCCCCTCTCTCCTCCCATTTCTATGCCACCCTCCTCACCTTCTTCTTACTCAAGCACCCCACCATCCTTCACCTTCCATACCTCTCTTCCAGGCCTAGACAATTGGATTCACTAACCCCTCATCTTCTCCATGCCATCTCAGTCATGAGATGGACACTTCACCTGTGTAAAAATAAAATCCACCCACTCATTTTTGCATTTTGATCTGTTCTTCACCCTATAACTCCAAATCCCTAGAGTGTTGAGTCTTCTGGTAACAACAACAAGCTCCCAAGGGTACCAGCATGGACAAAGGTGCCCGGAGTGACGTGATCAAGCCACTCACTGGAGCTCTTCCGATGAGGCCTCCCTCTACTCCAAGTAATCCTGTTGAACTATTAGTTTAGGTTAGTTTAATTACATTTTTCATTTCTTATCTTATACTAGCTTTAGTTTAGTTTAAATCTCAGTTTATTAAGTGTTAAATCATAATTTCCTAGTTCACCAGAGAACTAGTCTCCGACCATGTATTCATGGTGATCCGATTGCCATCTCAACCCGCAAATCATATTGTCACCTTTACTCTTCAGTTCTTCATATGTGCATCCATTCTGATCAACCTGATTGTCCCCAATTAGTGAATTCAAGCTCCACCTCTACCTCTCACTGGAAGCTCACCACCTCACCTTGTTCTTGTGTATTTTAGATTCAAATTGTATCGAGACCCCAAGACTTGAGTATTTTCTTGAAAGGGAGAGAGACTTAAGCTCTCCCCTGGAGTAGGAATCAAGGGAAGAACTCAGTCCCCGTGCCGCTTGAAAAAATTGACCCCAGGCCTCACTGTAACTTTTACGTGTATGCCATTATATTTGTTGGACTTGTTATTAGATTTATATTTAGTTTATTGATATTACAAACATATCCCAATATATATAGTATTTTATTTATTTTATTTTATTTTATTTTAAGCATATTAGCTATTTTTATTGATTTAAATATTATAAGAAATTATGTTAAGTGCTTGATACCATGCTTGTTGACGCTTAAGTTTTTTTGGCATTTTAACTCATTTTCCCATTTTCTAAAAATCCGAAAACATGCATTTCTTCCTTTTTAAAATAAAAACCCATAAAAATTAAAAAACCTCTTCGAAAAAATCCAAATTAATTATATTATACATATTATTCAGTATTATAATATATCCAAAATCACTATAAAGTACAAAGGATAAAATCTAAAAATCACAAAAAAAATCTTATAAGAATTAGCAATTTTTTTTATAAAAAATCAAAAAATATATCTCTTTGTTTGTGCTTTTAATTATATATAAACTATATATTAAAGATTGTTTTAAGTTTATTTTAGACTTATTTATATTTATTAAACTGAAAACGACCTTGAATATGTATTTTATTCACAATTTTTTATATTTGCAACTTTAAAAATCCATAAAATTAGAAATTTTATATAAAAATTATCAAAAATGGAACAAAATATTCATAAAAACATTTGGTTTTATGTAATTATACTATAGTTTGACATATTTAAAAATATGATAACATATATTATACATATATATTATATATCAATTATAATATTTATAATATCTATATTATTATATATTATTATATATCTTATCTTATAAATAAAAAATAAATTAAAATTTTACAAAACTAAAAATTAAAATCATAAATAAAAAAATATAAAATTAAAATATAAAAAAGTATAAAAACTATTAAAAATCCATAAAAATTTAAATATAATTAAAAACCCACATAAAAAAGTAAAATACAACATTATTATTAATATTAGAAAAATATTATTAATTTACTGCTTACCATTTACTCTTTGTGGTTCGATAACTCTACCTACTTGCACTATACACATATTCCATAAAGTTATAATAAATTTATATCTCACATATTTCACATTGATTGATGTATTTAATTGTGGGTTTGATTATTGACTGAGATACATTTTGCACTACAACAATTGCTAATCGTGTTACATTAGTAGACCGGTGCAAAGTCTCTCTATCAACCCTTCCCAATCTAAGATCTAAGAACAAAAAGCACCTACTTACTTGATTTAATAGGTATAATGCTAATTAGAACTTCAATGAGCATGAGCAAGCTCATCATTGCCTCAACATCAAGTAGGTATTGGAAGTTGATTACTGCTCTCGATAAGGCACAATGGAGGCAAAGAAACCTTGGATTGGTGCCACTCTCTCTTCTAATGACTTAGATCTGTCCCCAGTTATTGTCAACCAAGAGGTACATGATTAGAGAGGTAGAAGTTGAAGAAATAAAAAAAGATCCCTAATAAAGATGGTTGATGACCATATAAATAGAGGATAGAGAAGGTCAACAGCTTTGTGTCAGTTCAACAACAAAGACAGTTGATGTGCCTAGATGGAATCACAACCACAAGGGTTTGCTTGGTTGCTGGGTTGGAGTGGGTTGGGGTAACCTGATTTGAATTGTAGCTGTTTGGGATGGTTATGAGGGTTGGAGAGGGTTGGAATATGGAATGTGATGTAATGTCACTATGATTTGTGATGGATTTCCAATTCATGAAAAGAGAGGGGTAAAGGGTAACCCAATGACCAAATGAGCCCTAAGAGTTTGAAAATGAACAAAGAGATGGTGGCTAGGCAAAGAAGCACTAATAGTACACAGGGGGAGATGATGCTTAAGGTTCAAAAAGACCATGAATACAATATTAATTTAAATATATAAATGAATAAAATAATGTATTAGAAACACTTAAAATGTAAACAGAGAAATTATAAAAAAATAATTTCCTACAAGTTTGATAAAGGTCAATATTTTAAAAATAATAAGACAAATATAAGTACATTTGACATGTCTCCTGAATATTTGTATTTTTATGAACTTTTCTACAACATAAATAGATTTATCATGTATTTTACTATGAAAATAAACACTTTATCTCACAAATAACTAATTAAAAATTTAAATCATTTAATTAGGAAAGCTACATTAATCTATAGAAATTGTACGAGTTAGAATAGTTAGTGACTTGCAATCGTGCATGTATGTTGTATTGACAAAAGAAATGTTGTTCTTATGTTAACTTGTTCTTTAGATATGTGATGCACTGTAATGATTTGGCAAGAAAATATGACACCGAAGAATGTTCCTAGTTGTCTTGATCTTGTTGCATGAAGCATGCTCGTTACTAGATCATGCTAAAAAAACTATCCCCTCACCTTTTATTGAACTCACATTTGGCATTAGAGCGAGTTCAATTTTCTCAGGCGTAACAACCTACTTACATCTCTTAGATGGCACAAGGTAATGTATCTACCAGCTCAGGCGGGACTGCTTACTTCTATGGTACAAACTGCTCTTACCGGGCTATCGCATGGACATATATATGTTGACCATAGATTTCAGGATGTAGACATGCACAACAAAAACCTGTGTGAAGATAACACTAAAGGAAGGTATAGGAGAATTCACTGATGCAAAGATCAATGGTTTTGAGAGGAATGTTAAAGCAATGGACATGATATCTTGTGCTCTGTATGCATACTAGTACTATCATGTCTCTCAGTATAAGAGGCTTGAACTAATACAAGAAGATATTTTACATTGTTTAAATAAGAGAGAAAAGACTTACAATACATGGAAGATGGAAAACACTTGAGGGACTCTTATGATAATAGTGGTTATGGTGTATTTGTTGTTGTTATGATGTCTTCAAATGAGAGCCAATTAGGAGGTATTTATCGTCTCTCTAAGTTGGTGGAGATATTTGGATGGGAGATAAGTTAAGTAATATCTTGTGTAGAAGCGTTAAGCAATATCTTCTGCATAAGCCTAAGCGCAAGGATTTAGATAGGGATAAGGAAGGTTTGGGAAAACATTTAAGCATTCTAGATTTTTAAAGAATCTTGGTGGCGATCGAGAGGAACATGAACATGAAGAAAATAGATCAAGAAACTCAAGTGACGGTATGGGAGAAGAGACTGATGAATGTAAGTTTACAAATCAGGAAGAGTCACCTCCAATAAGCCAAATACTGAGAGACATAACAAATTCATTGAAGCTTCTAAGTTGCACACTCTTGATGTGGCAACTGATGGCACTCATTTCCTTCACAAACAAAGCATTTGAACTGATGTAACTGAACCAAAAACTCTAGTACATTTCTCAAGTGTACATTATGACATATATGAGGACTATGATATTTTTTACTCCTCAATAGATATTCAAAATACACTGCAATAGACTCTAGGAATGCCTTGATAAGGAGCTCCTCGCATATATAAATTGTGCCACCAAGGATAAACTGATGTTACTAAAGGGTATTAGAGAAAGAGGACTAATCTAATCCTTGAACTTTGTAAAGAATTTTCCAACTATTTAAAGATATGAATGATCTCAGAGATATGGTCATATCTTCCAAACAAGGGAAAGAATTAAAGAAATGCATATTGGGAGATTTCGACACATGATCTAAGAGGGGAATGCATGGTTGAATGGAAATTTCCCGCTGATGCGATTTCCTTCTTAGTACATGTATACTTACTTGAAATATCAAATAGTTGCCAAAGCTAAAAATGACACCTTTCTTTCAGTTATTATTTTGTTTGTTGGTAAAGAAATTGGGCGCTCTGATAATAGACTTGATAAAAAATCGAAAGATTGGTGGTGATTAGAAGAAAGTTAGGGAAAGTGAGTATGGATCATGCACAAGGCAGAACTAAACCTTAAGTACTTCTTGTCATTAGTAAATTGCAACTTGCATGCAAGAATTGAATTTATACCAGAAGATAGCATATAATTCTTACGATAAGAGAGGATGGACTTACAATACATAAAAGATGAAAAACACTTGAAAGACTCTTGTGGTGCTAGTAAGTGTGATGTGTTTGTTGTTGTTGAGATGTGTTTAAATGAGTCACCATTAGGATGTATTTGTAGGTTCTCCAAGTTAGTGGATATATTTTGGATGATAGATCTCGAAATATCCTTCAACCTCATCTTTGAAGTATATAATTTAAGAATTTCCTAGATATTTTCGATAAAGGTGGAGAAATATCATATATTTTCTCCGCTTCTCTCCATTCTAGAATCTCTTCTTGAAGTGGATATTTTTATGAGACTTATTTGCATGTAGGTAGAGTATTATGGTCCATATCTTATCCTCATACGTGTGGAGGATTATAGACCCATGTGCATAGCTTCTCATTGCAATGATAATTATTCGTAGCCAAATTATATTTTCAACATCTCCACTCCATGTGCATCGACGGTTATATATTGCATATTTTGCATAAAACCAATGGATATATAATTATAACTTCAACTTAATAGAGCATTCCATTTTAAAGTAGAACACCGTTCATTATCAGGTAATTTCCAAAAGCTCCATTATTTTATTTTATCAAACATACAATATAGAACGTGAATGTACGAGTATACTTGCATGGCTCTTGGTACGTAAATAAAGATAATATGTGTATTTTAAACTCCACACAGGGCTCGCCAAAATACTGAAGAAGTACGACAAGCGCACAGGCCGGTTGCTAAGGCTTCCCTTCATAGAGAAGGTCCTCACGCAGCCCTTCTTCACCACTGATCTCGTCTCCAGCCTTGTCAAGGACCTTGAGAACACCCTGGATGATGTCTTCCCAGTCGAGGACTCCGATATTGAGGTCGCGGGCGCCGAAGACATGATGGTTGATGAGAGAGTCGAGGAAAGGATGAAGGAGAGAGCAGTTGCAGGGCTAGCTGAGCCAGGTATCCTCAGGAACACCATTGCAGCCCTCACGACAATGCGGGAGCTCCGGCGGGGCAGCTCGACTTACGGTCACTTCTCGCTGCCACCACTTGACATTCAGGAACTGGACCAACAACCATCCCTGCAACCGTCTTCCCCAGTCCCCATACAATAGTCTTATGATATACATACTTCGTGCTATTCCTACGATTGTGGACGTGGTTACTTTAATTTAGACTTATGGTATACAGCATACTTCACATATCCAACGTCGTCAGTTGGAGATGAAAATATGTGGAAATCATGAAGTCACAAAACAATCACGGATAATCTCCTTCGTTATGGCTACTTGCTAAGGGAACGGATTGTCTGCTGGCCAGCAGAGTCTGCTGTAGCATCCGGAGCCGCTCGATCAAGATCGAGCGGTTCGCATGAATTCGCACGGTCAGACCTACAAAATGAACATGGATGTAAAATAAATACCGATCACAGACGAATAATCTTAGGAATATTTTATATATTGGCTAAATATACATATAGTGGATGTGATACACATGATATAAATATAGTAAATGTCTTTATCATAATACGAATACGGTGAAAGGCGGTATAAAATTATGACATATATGATTAAAAATAAATCTACAACTATATTTATATATGAGTGGATATAGATACGGATACAAATATTTGCAGATATTAAAAATAACATCCATATCAATATGTATTTTAAAAGGGATATGTTGTGAGTTTCACCTAGAGGTTCCTAACGCCTAGTCTTGGAGGGCCTACGTTGCCTGATAAGTCGGGTTCAGCAATCGATGTGTCAACCGTTCTCACAGTACTTGAAACGTGGATAATTACTCAAACAAACAATCAACCCACAATAATGATAAATCGAGAAAATTGTGCAGGTTGAACTTTATACCCTAAAAATTATGTGTATGGTAGTGTAAGGGTCGAACCACTGAGAGCTAAGGGGATATGAAAATAATTATTTTCTACAAAGAATAAATAATATCTATTTTTTGCTTTTTTTTGGATTTTGGAGTTTTTGGGATTTAATGATATTTAATTTATTATGATTTTTGTACACTTCTTTTGTTTTCATTTAAAATTTTTATTTTCTTTATTTGTTGTTCTAATTTTTATGATTTTTGTACACTTCTTTTGTTTTCATTTAAAATCTTTATTTTCTTTATTTTTTGTTATAATTTTTAATTTCTTTTCTTTTTAATATATAATAAGTATGCATATAAGTCTATATGTGTGTGTATGTATATGTAATTTAAGTAATATATTATATAATATAGATATAAAATCACGAAAATATAATTAAGTACAGTCCTTTTTATTTTCTTAAAGTATTAAATATATTGGTAACTATTTATCATAATATTAATTACAACTATAAATAAGTGATAATATGTATTTATACTATATAGCATATTCTACTTATAAATATATATACTATTAAAAAAGTGTGAAATAAAATATTTCTATCTTTTTTATATTTTTCTACTAAATTCATGATTTTATGGTTATTTTTGTTAACTTTTAGGTATTTTTAAAGACTAAAATATTTCAAAATAGGGAGCTGATAAATAGGATGAATGTTTTACAATTTTAAAATAGATAAATAGTTTAAAATATCTTAAAAGATTTTTATTTCATATATTATATATAAAAATATATCGAAGAAAACTAATTTATTAGATTTTTAAAATATTTTCTAATTTTTTATCATTAGGAGAGTTTTTCTTTTTTAAAGTTTTTTTGATATTTTTGTGATTTTTGATATGTAGTTATATCATAGTACTATATACAATATGATATTTTTTGAATTTTTAAAAGTGACTTTCTTACTTGTTGTACTTTTAAAGCTAAATTGGGAATAAATAGGACCTAATTTAATTTCAATAAATAGAAAAAGGACAAGTAATTGTGAAATAAAAATCACATCATGAATATGCATAATATCAGATAATTACTAGAATTTTCCCAAATTTTTACAAATACAGGAGCTATTTTACTCAAAATAAAAAACATAAAATTAGTTATACAAATCCAGTAGGGGTATTATTGCAATAAAATAAAAAGCCGGGAGTGTACATGCAATATATCCCAAAGTTTTGAACTGATTTATAAAATTTTAATACTAATCCTTAATAACCAAACATGGGAGGGTTTGATGCAATATGGGCAGCTTACGTGTGGAGCCACGTGAGCTGACCGGGCACTAGACCTCGATGTGATATTCTGCAAGTGCAGGGGCCCAGTTACACTGCACCCGATCGAAAGATAATTCAATAAAAGAGATAGAATAAATCACGGTCATTGTATCGACCAGGTGAGTTTTAGCAAAAAAAGATTAATTTTTTAGTTAATCTTCTTATTTTCATTATTTATACTCCTAAATAAGATGTGTATAGTGTCAAGTACGGGAATGTCGAACTCGAGGAGGCAAATTGTTGGAAACTAAAGTTAAACTATAGGAAACTAAGGTTTTATGGGGTTTCTACTCTTTATTTATTTTTATGGATTTTTTGGATTCTTATTAAAAATTTATGGATTTTTAAGAGTTTTTTACTATTTTCATGAATTGTGATTTATTTTAAGGTCGAAAATTAGAGTTTTATAGAAAACATATTTTTATTTTTGATTTTTAAGATTAAAAATAGTGTGAAAATAGTTTTATTTTATTTTTAATGAAAAGTAGATGATGTTATCTTGAAAATGATATTTTACGTGTTTTATATGAATTTTCTTGAATTAGTTATGATTTTTTAAAGTTTTTATTGTATTTTGTATTTTTTATTGATTTTAATATTCAATTTTTATTTTGTTTTTGATTAAATATGCAAAATATGGCAAGGTGTACTGAAGGTAATGTTTATAGAGTTTTTAGAGAGGATTTTTATATTTTTTATGAATTTTGAAATTTGTTATATTTTTGTATTTTTAAAAAATTTATTAATAATGGAAAATCTTTTAATTTTTATTTTCAAAAATTATTTAATACTCTATATAGTCTACTATAGGGTATTTTGGTGTATTCTTATTTTACTTTTATATTTTTATAAATATATGTATAATGATTCATTACAATGATAAGGGAATGGATGTAATTCTCTAAAAATTTCAGGCGCACATATAAAATATATAGAAAATTGATGAATACCCATTCATCACTCTTTATTCTTCTATTTTAGCTACAAAAACCATTGCAAATACATATAGATATGTGTAAATACAAATAATTACCAAAAGCATGCACTGTGTAAAAACCTGTAATTAGCATGTTTTTGTGCAAAAATAAAAGAATAAAGAGTAAAAAGAAAAAGAGGGAAATATTTAGAATAAATATTGGGCAACCTAACCCAAGGGAGGGCTCAGCATGGGCCTGACCGCATAAAAGCCAAAGTAGAGGGAGATAGGAGCTCATGTGTATAGATTTTTGTAAATAAATAAAATTATATTTTCCTCACCCAAAAAAATGCTTGTACATATTTTGTATGTATATTTAGAAACTATTAAAAACAAAATAAAAATTTAAAAATCAAAAATTCAAAAATGCCCTTTCACCATGTACATAAACCATGCTCCCTTATTTATTTAACCTTATAAATAAATAAAATTATTTCTAAACTTTTTGTAAATAATCTATGTGACATATTGTAAATATAATAAATAAAAAGAAACAAAACAAAAATCAAATAAAAATTACAAAATTGAAAATACAAAAATACATTGTATATATACCATGTGTATAAATGTATATATCTATTCATTTCACCTATGTGTATAAATAATAAAAATAAAATAAAAATAGCTTTCTATTCCTCATTTTATTCTATAAATAAATAAAACATAAAATAGGAATAAAATTGTGTAAAAATAATAAAAAAATTCAAAAATGAAAAGCCTACATATTGTATATATCCCTATATAATGTACATACCTTATTCTTATTTCCAAAAGTTAATTAAAAATCACCAAAAAATAGGAAAAAATAAAAGAAAAATATTTCATGCTTTAAGTTTCTCTTAATTCGGCCATCTTCTAGCCTAAAATAAATAAACAAAAAAATCAAATACGTGGCAGCTCCTGATTGGTCCACGGGGGATTGTTGACCCCGGTCAACTCCCCCGCGGACTCTTTCCTTTTTGAGAAAGCGCGCGCCGCCCCGCCTTCGCCAATTTCTCCACGCGCCTCCAGCCTGTCACCCACGCAAACCCCGTGCCCGGATCCTTCGCCGATCATCCGACATCCTCGCCAGATCCTTCGCCGGGAAATCCACGCCTTCCATAGCCGTCGCCTCCCAACCCTAATCGCGACTGCCGCTATATATAGAACCACCTCCGCCGCCTCCGCGCCTCATCTTTGGACCTTCCCCTTCTTCCCAGTGAACTCCAGAGGCACCGCGAGAGTGACAGCAAGCGATCGCCCCTGTTGCAGCGAGGCGAGGAGGTGAAACCACTGATCCGACGTTCTTCGCCGCCGTTGCTCCGCCACCAGCGTGAGCACCGAGCCTCGGGCCGAGACAACCCTTGAGGCTACGACCAGGAGCACCCCCTGCTCTTCCCCAGTCTCTCCGACCACCCAGGTAACCCTTTAGCCTTTCCATTTAGTTTAATTTCTTGTTTCGCCCAAATCGCATCTCCGACGTATTCCTTTGATTCCGGCCATATCGTGTACCTTCTCGATCATCGGAACGCACAGTCACCTTCGACATTCCCTCACGCATGTTCTTCACCCCTTCACCCAACCCAGATCGCACAGGATCTGGGAATCGAGCTCCACCGTCCTCCGCTCGCCGGAGCTCACTCACCCCGACGCACCGTTCACCCTCACGCCGCTTCTTTGGGTCGAGGCACTTTGCCCTCGACCCGCGAAGCTTTTGGTTCACTTTGCAGGTCAAGAGGAGGGCATCTGAGCCCCCCTCACTTTCAGACCAGGAGCTCTACTCCGTCGACCTCGCCGGAGCCCCTCCAGGGCTCGGTTGGGCCATCGGAGACCACCACCAGCTGCGGGACGACATCGCCGACCTTCTCCGACCTTCAGAGGCAGTTGAGGAGGACCACAGTACGCGCACGAGGCCGGCGAAGCTCGCCGGCTGAGTGTTCTTCCAGAGTCCTCCATCACAGTCCGATCAGCCCCAGCTCCCCAGTTCGCATCACGGCCGTCCATCCATCGAGGAGCAGATATCGTCGATCGTCCTGAGGGTTGATCTGCACCGTCAGAGCAGAGAGAGGGAACCACCAGCACCACCAGCCGTTCGATCTTCCACGTGTCCCCCTCTGCACCGTCGATCAGGCCCACGTGCGGAAGAAGAAAAGCGCCCGACATCTGAGACCGTTGGATCATCTACGTGGCGCGCATCCAGCCGTCGACGTTAAATAAGGGGTAATTTATCTTAGGCCCCCTCGTAGTTCGTGTTTTTAATTTCAGTCCTGTAAATATTTTGCGTACTTTATTTACGTAGGGTAAATTGCACTTGGGACCTCGTATCTTTCAGTATTTGCATTTATGCCCCTGTTTGTGTGAGACACGTGCTTCGACACGTGATATTTTGGTGCATTTGCAACTTTAGCCCTGTAGTTCTGGTTGTTTATGAATGAATGAAATATTTTTGATAATTGCATTTATGCCCCTATGAGCATTTTATTTCCGCATGTGCGTCTTTTAGTGGGTTATTTGCATAACAACCCCTGGACTTTTTGGTACGAGTTACCAAAAGGTCCTCGGACTTGTTTTTCTTACATATAGGTCCCTGAGTGCCCCAGGCACGTGCTTGGCACGTGTTTTGCTGGGTATTTTGCACCAGACCCCCCAGAACTTTGGGTATTTGCACTTTGGTCCCTGTGCACAGTGCCCCTCCTTTATTTTTGAATAAAATATCAAATCACCTCCAAATTCGATGAAATTTGACACATGGCTCCTGCCATGGTGTAGAATTTTTGTGAATTTTTGAGGACATTTTTGATTTCATTTGCTATTTTTAAAAATTCAAAAACCCTTATTTTTGCTACTGTTTAGAGTCAAAAACCCCAAAAAAATATCAAAACCCTTTTAAAAATTCCATAAAAATTAGTTACTGTTTATTTTGTGTTCCTTGATTTTCTAGCCAATTTTGGCTATTTTTCATTGAGTAAAAACCCTAAAAATCTAAAAACACCTCAAAACTCATAAAAATCATAATAAATAATTTAAAAACCCAAAAACAATAATTTTGGTGCTCAAATTTTCCTTGTTTTCTCTAGTATACAGGAAAATTACCTCCAGGTCCCTTTGAGATCCTTAGATATTTTATCTTTGGGTTCTGGGTCTTGTTGGATAGTACCTTATCTTTTTAGTACTGTTCGATTTTTAGAGAATAAAATACACTTCATAAATATCTCAAAAATTCACCAAAAACATTAAAAAACCTAAAAAACATAAAAACAATTTTTCTTGAATTTTTGCTTGATTTTTCATGCAGTAAATAAATTGTTGAAAGTGTGCTTGTTTTCGTGTTTCCTTATTTTCTCTACATATTAAAAATCCAAAAAAATTTGAAAACAATTAAAAATCACTAAAAAGTATTCTCTTGGATTTCTGACTACATCGTAGGTCTCTTGGCCAATCCGTGCTCCTTGTGTTCGACCCTGGGTGCTATACCAGGTTAATCTCATAGCAGGACCGCTCTCTTTTGTGCTCAATTAGTTTTACATGTTCTGAGTGGTTGATTTTTCTTGATATACCTAGTCTGATTGATTGAGGTCGCAACGACCATTTCTTTACCTTTACCTCTGTCATTCGGGCGGTTATCAGAATGGCGCCGTTGCCGGGGAGCACGGCTTTGTAGTCATTTTTCCATATTGTCTCTCTATATTATCATTGTTTTCTGACACTCTCTCTTTGATTTTTGTGCGAGGTACTGCGTGGCCAACTTGGAGTTTATTTGTGAGGACCCGCACGGGAAGAAGAGCAGAGAGAGGAAGAAGAAGAATTTTATTTTGAGAGAGAACAATATTTTTTGTAATAATTTAGAACTTGGACATTTGTGGACACTTGTAACTTAGCGGGTCTGTTTCGCCGAGTACCGGTGTGCTAGGGGGACCCATTTGGATTTTCGTGGCTTTTTCTGCGGTTTTGATAGCTAGCTGCCTTTTCCGGTGTTTACGCTGTTTTTCTCGAGCCCCTAGATTTAGGAATTTCTCTTGCTTGTGCCGTAATTAGTAGGGTCCCCGCACTTAATTGCTTATCTGTCCCTATAGATCGTTAATTGGACCTACTAATAATAAATAATAAAAATAACTTGGTCGCTTTCCTGAGAGCCTACGCGCCGCGAGCCTGCCCCGGAAGCGCTACTCCTGAACTCGACCTGTCGAGAAGAGGAGGGGTGGGCCAAGACCGGACTCTTTGGATCAAGGGCGAGTGACTGAGTTAGACGGGTCTGCGCTAGGAAGTGCTCATCTAGGACTCGGTTTTTCCTCGCTGCACCATTTAGGTAGTTTAATTCTGTCTTTAAATTTTGCGCGGATCATTTGCATGTAGAGTGCTGGAGACAAGGTACGCATTTCTTTCTCTGCATGCATCATTGATTTCTTCGCGCATCGGCTTTTTCGTCTTCTCCCTCTGTTTTTGGCTTAATCATCAGGAGAATCGGAAAATTCGTTAGGCCGCTTGTATTTATTTTGAAAAAAAAGAGAAAATTATTAAAAAGAAAAACAAAAAAATTGGGATTGGATAACACTATTGACCCTAAAAGACACTCACATTAAAAATTTGTCTTGGGGAGAGCAACCCCCTCCTTGTATGGTTTGGATGCGCGAGAGAGTGACCCGCACCCTAAGTAGAGCCCTCCGGTGCTATTTCTAGCTGACTACCGACTCTTCCGTGCGGGCCAGTCGGTTGGAGTAACATCGGGTATCCTAACAGGTCACGTAAGCGCTCTGATATTTTGTGTGTTCACCCAATAAAATTGACCAGATAAATTGACCGAGCTTTCACGGTCTTCAGATTGTGTTGCGTTGGTGAACCGGGGGTTTGCTTTGCGATCATATTTTTTCCAGATCCCATCCGCCCAACTCGCTAGATCAAGATGATGGGTAGACGATCTCTTAGGCAGCCTCTGGCTGCACCGCTTTCAGGCGCGTCTACTTCACCATCTAGGTTGGCCCGTAAGAGTCGAGACCAGCTCTCCGGGCCCGAGTACGATTCCACCCTGTTCTCCCTCGATCCCCTTTCTTTTGCTACTGAGAGACATGAGCCCGAGGAAAGACGAATTGATTTGACAGAACCTGAGTTGGGCTTATCTGATTTTGCAGACGTCACTATGGCCGGAGCCGGCAGTTCAGATGATCGCCAACCCGAACATTTTGTACTAGACCAGGGAGCGATCAACTCCACCCTGATCGCATCATTAGAAACAGTACAGAAGCAGCTACGCGATCAGGGAGCTTTCATGATTGAGATGAGAAGGGAGTTGGAGCGACTCAGAGAAGAGAGAGATCAGAGCGAGCCTGAGGACATTCCTGATGCTGATGCAGAGGCAGCAGCCGCAGCAGCGGCTGCCGCAGCGGTAGCCGCCGCCGTAGCAGGACCACCGAGACCGATGCGGGAGTTACACAACCCCGGATCTACATTGATGCACCATTGGGTGGTGGTACCTGCTATCGTGGGGGATTTCAAGTTCCCTCCGAATACCCTGCAGATGCTTCCTCATTTTCACGGACTTGCCACTGAGGAGCCCCACCTCCATCTCCAGGAGTTTTTGATGATCTGCAGCACTGTCCACGACCGTCATGTGGACCAAGATACGATTCGGATGATGGCCTTCCCTTTTTCACTGGCAGATAGAGCAGCCGCCTGGCTGAAGCATTTAGGGAAGTTTGTTTACACCTGGGAGCAGCTCCGCACCGAGTACTTGAACAAGTACTATCCACTCGGTCGGACGAATGCAGCGAGGGCCCTGATCAACAACTTCTCCATGCTCCCTAACGAGCAGTTTCACGAGGCATGGGAGAGGTTCAGAGAGCTTCTGGATAGATGCCCACACCACGACATTTCCAAGCCGAACCTAGTTTAGAGCTTCTTTAGTGGGATGACGCCAGAGCTTCAGGGTCTGGTGAATGCTTCTTGCGGCGGGTCCTACTTTGCCAAGGACCACAACCAAGTCTGGGCCATCTACGAGGAGATGGCCGAAAATTATATGGTGATGTCCCAGACTCGGTTGTACACACAGAGATCTCAGCAGCCGCCAGGACCGGTGCAGTACCAGCGGATAGCACGGGTTGATGCAGGTCCATCCAGTTCGTCCACAGTTGCAGCCGCACAGGCAGAGTCGGCCGCTGCGGACATGGGGATTATCAGCGAGAAGTTGGACCGCATGGAAATAATAGAGAAGAAGCAGTGCCAGGGCATAACTCAGATGGAGCAGATGGCACAAACTCTGAGCGACGTGAAGACCCATCTCTTGTGTCTTCAGGAGGCACAGACGGCTTCTCAGCCCCGTCTTCAGTCGCGAGGCGATTCCGGTGGCAGCCGCAGCTCGTCCCAGCGCTCCAGCTCCTTGCAGCAGCCTAGACAAGTTCACCTTGTACAGGCGGAGCCGTACCAGCAGCAGCAGCCCTCTTATCAGTCACCACCGTCTCCAGACTTACAGATGGTGGTATATCAGCCGGATCAGCCTCTGGCAGTACTGCCTCCAGACCCCTTCGATGCAGAGCCGTTGATGGATGTCAACGGGATTTGGTACGACCGTCCCCAGCCTGGGATCCGACGAGACCATCCCGGATTCAGATGGGGGAATGGGGGTAACCAGTCCCAACAGCAGCCAGCCGGTCAGGGAGGGCAGTACTCCCAGCAGAGAGATCACCAGCAGCCCCCAGCATACCAGCCATCATCCTTCGTACCTCGTCCCTACCAGCAGCAGGGACAGACTTGGAGACGTGAGCAGCAGGCTCACCAGCAGCAGCATCCTTCCTCTCACCCCTCTCAGCTGCAGCAGCACCAGGTCCAGCAGCCTCATTACCAGAGAGGCAACCCGTCGGGCTCCCATGAGAGCCCCGCCTTGGATGATCTAGCCCGCATCTTCACAGAGCAGCAGGCTACATTTAGACGGGAGATGGACGAGTTCCGCCAGGAGATGCGGGACCTGATGAGAGGGAAGGCCGCCATCCCTGCACAGATCGAGCCTAATCCGAATAGCTTGAAGAGGAAGTCTGAGCAGGTAGTTCACACTGAGCCTACCCCTCCTAGTGACTCATTTGATGATATGTCGTCGGATCTATTTGATGCTGATTTTGTTACACTTAGGAGCGGTAGAAGACCAGCAGGCGGCGCCTCATCTGAGCGACAACGCGAGGATTCATCTAGAGCGCCAGATGAGGAAGAGGAGAGCGGTACTGAAGCCGCACATGATGATGACGGTGGTACTGAAGCCACCCGAAATGCTGATTCCACCGGCGGTACTGAGGCCGCCGCTTCACCATATCGAGGAGGTGGTACTGACGCCACCAGCAGAGCCGAGCCAGCCCGTGGTACTGAGGCCGCAAGACGTCTAGTCGTAGAGCCAGCTAGAGGTGGTACTAAGGCCACCAATATTCATTCTGATAGAGATGTTGTCTTTCCTCGTGTGGATGTATCTCAGAACTCTATTTTGAATAAAGGAAAAGGTTTAGTTTCTTCTGATCCCACTGTGGTGAATGATGTATGTGAGGATCCGGTCATCGAACCGTCTAGGCCTATTCCTAGTCCTTCATCTGAGAAGGACCCTGTGATTCCCTTTCCTAGAGCCCTTGAGTTGGGGAAGGGGAAGAAAAGAGAAAAAGATCCAAAAAAGAGAGAGCAGGAGGAGTTCAGCCAGAGCATGATAGACCGATTTCACATCCAGCTGACCCTCCATGAGGCTTTGCAGCACATCCCTCTTCTTCAGCGATCCTTGAGAGACAGGACCACAGTCAGGAGGAAGAAGAGGAACAACACCGTAGAAATTCATGTGTTGACAAAAGCCACGTGTTACGCGATCCAGAACCATCTGCCGACCAAGAGGCCAGATTTAGGAGCCCCGTATGTCAGATGTCATATTAGTGAGCAGAGGTTCGACCGTACTCTATTAGATAGCGGATCGTCGATCAACCTTCTTCTGGCAGCCCTTCTCGACCACTTAGAGTTGGGCACTCTTAGACAGAGCAGGACATACCTTCAGTTTGCTGATCGGTCTGTCAAGAGGCCAAAGGGGTTGTTGCGAGATGTTGTCGTCACGATTCAGGGTTTGCAATTCCCCGTGGACTTCGTAGTGCTGGACATGGAGACCCCTGACTCGTTGACCGATTCCCCCATCATCCTCGGTCGCCCGTTCTTGGCCACAGCCAAGGCGGTGACTGACCATGACAGTGGGAAGGTATTCTTTCGCGTCCAGGGCGAGAGTATACAAATAGAGACGGTTAAGGACCACAGAGCCAGAAATAGATCCCGCTCAGAGGGCAGTACAGATTCAGAACAGCTGACAGATACAGAGCCAGACATACACCAGGACTGTGATTTTGTGATCACAGATGATGAGGCAGCTTGGGCAGATCCTGCAACACAGACCATCCTCTCATATTCAGATACAGCTGATGCAGAGATGATAGCAGAGGATAGTCTGGAGAGCACAGCCCTGGTCCAGGATACTATTAAGTCAGCAGAGTCGGACCTTGATCGCGACACGATTTTCAGTGATGGTGGTACTGAGGCCACCCTGCTCTACGGTGGTACTGATGCCACCGCAGTTGATACAGATCCCTCGGATTCAGAATCTGATTGGGCAGATTGTGATGATCAGATGCCAGACCTGGATCCACCTGAGCCTATAGATGAGGAGGAGGTAGAGGTAGAGCAGATCAGAGACAATGCAGAGGACCCGCCTTCTCCAGATCCAGTTTGTGAGAGTTCTTTATCATTTTCCCAGGTAGATTTGGCAGAATTGTCAGCATACACACATCTTCTTCAGAAGCCAGATTTGCCAGCACCCAGCTGTCCAGAGCTAAAGCCGCTCCCTACTTCGCTGAAGTATCGATTCCTTGCGGGAGAGTCTGAGATGTACCCAGTCATCATCTCTGCCGATCTGACTGGAGAACAAGAATCCCGGCTGATGGGGGTTCTTGAAAAGAACCGCAAGGCAATTGGATGGAGTGTAGCAGATCTCCATGGGATTAGTCCCTCGTTGTGCTCCCACCATATCTATCTCGAGGAAGGGGCAAAGCCGTCGCGTGAGTTCCAGCGGCGACTGAACCCCAACCTACGAGAGGTTGTCATGAAGGAAATATCAAAATGGTGGAGTGCAGATTTTATTTATCCCATTTCCGACTCCAAGTGGGTTAGCCCCTTGCATGTGGTGCCCAAGAAGACGGGCATCACGACTGTGATCAGTGAGTCGGGAGAGGAGATTGCTACACGAGTACCCACCTCTTGGCGGGTCTGCGTTGACTACAGGAGACTCAATCAGGCCACCAAGAAGGACCATTTCCCCTGCCTTTTATTGATCAGATCATAGAGAGACTGGCAGGGAAGAGCCATTATTGCTTCCTGGATGGGTACTCGGGCTACAATCAGGTGGCCATCGCTCCTGAGGATCAGGAGAAGACCACCTTTACCTGTCCCTTCGGTACATACGCCTTTCGACGCATGCCATTTGGGCTATGCAACGCCCCTGCAACTTTTCAGAGATGCATGCTGTCGATCTTTTCGGACATGGTAGGGGAGTGTTTGGAGGTCTTCATGGACGACTTCTCGGTTTACGGCGATGGATTCGATTCCTGTCTTGACTGCCTAGACCGAGTGCTCCAGCGATGTATTGCTACCCGCTTGGTTCTGTCTTGGGAGAAGAGTCACTTCATGCTGACTCAAGGGACGGTGCTTGGCCACATCATCTCCAACAGAGGCATGGAGGTTGATCCAGCCAAGGTTGACGTCATTAGAAAACTCGCACCGCCGTCCAATTTGAAGCAGCTACGGTCATTTCTGGGGCACGTTGGTTTTTATAGGAGATTCATTCATGATTTCAGCAAGATTGCCCGACCGTTGACTGACCTCTTGACGAAAGACACCGAGTTCCTTATCGATGACAAGTGTCTTTCGTCCTTTGAGACTCTCCAGCAGTGTGTTATTGAGGCTCCTGTCCTTCAGCCACCCGATTGGTCTCTCCCATTCGAGATCATGACGGACGCCTCTGATTTTGCCGTAGGGGCCGTGCTAGGACAGAGGAGGGACGGAGTTCCGTTTGCCATACACTATGCTAGCCGCACATTGGATTCCGCCCAGCGGAATTATACGGTCACAGAGAAGGAGATGCTAGCAGTAGTGTTCGCCCTAGATAAGTTCAGATCGTATATCATTGGATCTAGAGTGACTTTGTATACTGACCACACCGCCATCAGGTACCTCATGTCAAAGAAGGATGCCAAGGCCAGACTTACTAGATGGATCCTTCTACTCCAGGAGTTCGACATTGAGATCAAGGATAAGCCTGGAGTCAAGAATGTGGTGGCGGATCATCTTTCCCGACTAGAGCAGCCTGAGGATTCTGAGCAGATTGATCCTATTCGAGATACCTTCCCAGATGAGGCGATCCTTGCTATCACCTCACTCCCGTGGTATGCCGATATTGTGAACTTTCTCGTTGCTGGGAAAGTCCCACAAGATTGGCCCAGGCAGAGGCGTGAGACCTTCCTTGCGAAG
Organism: Ottelia alismoides; assembly: GCA_037367405.1. Lineage (NCBI taxonomy): Eukaryota > Viridiplantae > Streptophyta > Magnoliopsida > Alismatales > Hydrocharitaceae > Ottelia > Ottelia alismoides. The sequence continues at coordinate 75,570 of JAZKJV010004038.1, read as the reverse complement.
GCCAAGTCCTACCACTGGGAGGATCCCATCCTTTACCACGAAGGAGGGGATAGCGTCTGGCGTCGGTGTATTCCTCAGGAGGAGCATCATAGTGTCCTCACTTACTGCCACAAGCTTGAGGCAGGAGGACATCATTCTGGGAGGAGAACGGCACAGAAAGTGCTCCAATCCGGCTTGTGGTGGCCTACACTCTTCAAGGACTCTGATGAGTTCGTGAAGAGGTGTACTGACTGTCAGAGGATGGGCACTTGTGGACAGCGTGATATGATGCCGATGCAGCCCATTCACTTCTGTGAGGTTTTTGACGCATGGGGCATCGATTTCATGGGTCCATTCCCTAAGAGTCAGGGATTTGAGTACATTTTGATGGTCGTTGATTATGTGAGTCGTTGGGTTGAGGCTATCCCCGCCCGAGCCGCTAATGCGAGGACAGTTTGCAGATTTTTGAGAAAGCATATCATCACGCGGTTCGGGGTTCCACGAGTTTTGATTTCTGATGGGGGGTCTCATTTCGTCAACGATCAGGTGAAGGCCCTTGCTAGCGAGTTCAGTATAGACCATCGTGTTGCCACACCTTACCATCCACAGACGAATGGTCTAGCTGAGGTGTCGAATAGGGAGATCAAGAATATTTTACAGAAAGTCGTCCGCCCTGACCGAAAGAATTGGTCACAGCTTTTGGACTCGGTCTTGTGGGCATATCGGACGTCTTTCAAGACTCCATTGGGCACATCCCCCTTTCGCCTCGTTTATGGCAAGCCGTGCCATCTACCTGTTGAGCTGAGACACAAGTCACTTTGGGCAGTTACAGATATTCTTATGGATCCAGATGGTGTAGGAGACCAGAGGAGGGCAGAGTTAGCCGCCTTGGAAGAGCTTAGAGATACAACTTTCTCAAACAGCCTACATTATAAGGAGAAAGTGAAGGAGTGGCATGATTCTCATATCAGCCACAAGCATTTTGAGATTGGACAGAAAGTATGGTTGTTTGATGCAAGGCTACGATTATTTCCAGGGAAGCTACAGAGCAAATGGAAGGGACCTTACTTGGTCAGAAAGGTACACGATAACGGTAGCATTGATATATCTGAGTTATCTTCTGTGAGTACCTTTCGAGTGAACGGCCAGCGGCTTAAGCCATTTCTAGATCATGAGCCGCGGGACGTTATTGTTGCCCCGATTCATTTTGCGTGAGATGTGGTCTCTTGACTCACATCTTTTGCATCTCACGCCTGATTTTCACTGTTCCTCCGCCTGTATAGATCCAGTTGTCCATATCATTCTATTCTTTAGTCCCACATCCCTTTTCTCATCTTGTGATCATGCTATACTTAGGGTGTACTTTACCCTAAGTATAGGGGGGATTGACGGACCTGCGAGTATTCTTTTCATTCTTTCTGCTCCTGTTTTTGCTGCCTATACTTAGGGATATTTTACCCTAAGTATAGGGGGGGCAGAGTCTGAATATTCTTCACTCAGATTTCCCTTAATGTACAGCGTACTATACTTAGGATTAGTTAATCCTAAGTATAGGGGGAAACCACCGAGTCCCTCTCATTCTATTCATTTATTCGTTTCTGTACCTAGCCATTCCTTTTCACTTCCCTTTTACTAAGCACGAGTTATGTCTTCTCCATCGCTCTTGATCACTCTGAGGACATCGTTCGAGCTAAGTATAGGGGGGGTGTGTATATATTTCATATATACTTTACCCATAACTCGTACTTTGTGTGAGTGTGTTAATAAATAAAATGGGCTAAAAATCACAAAAATTTAAAAATTTTTCATGAACATAAACCTTTTTCATCTTGCACATACATATCTAGTGTACAAAGTATTTTTGTAAAAATGATTTCAAAAAATCTTTTGTGTAAAGCTTGTGAAAATATTTTTGTATCAAAATTATGTATATAGTACAAAATTTTTCCAAAATGTTTTGAAAATCAAAAGTTTGCAAAAATCTTGTGTAAATGTTTGTAAATATCTTTTTGCAAAACTTGCACCTCATGCATCATTCATCCATGATTTCAAAACATTTTTTAAAAATTTTGCATGATTGTAAAATATTTGTAAATAGCATCTTGTGTACATATATGTATATAGTTTTTCCTGGATGAGAGTTGACATTTAAACTAAGCCTGGAATTAAATTGAGAAATGGAGCTTGAATAAGATCTTAATCCACTTAACTTTAAGAGGAACCTTATAGGACTTAGGGTTAAGGCTTTTCAGGTCCATAAGGACTTAATTCTTTGAGTCCACTAGGCTATGAGCATATGTCATCTTGATGAGCCTAAGTAGAGCACTTAACAACACACGCATAACTCTTAGAGACAATGGTTTGACTTGCACCTGCACTTACACATGGCTCTCCATGGATGAGGTGGTGAGGAGGCAGTTTCCTTTGGCTTGGGGTAGCATATGAGGGTAGTACTTCTAGGCGGAACCTCTCTTCTTCTTCTAGTGAAGGAAGTGCGCCTCAACTTGGTCTAGTGGTGATGAAGGCTAAAGACAGAAGCTGTGGGTTGCAATAAAGCTTCAAAAGAGGGATAGTCTACTGGCTCAAGGGGAAATTTCTTATATGCTGCACCATGTAGATATGCTGTACAGAAATCCTTGAAAAAAAAATGCAAAAATGCAAAAATGCAAAAAGAACTCCAAAAAAGTGGTGGGTCGGATTGAAAATTTAATAACCCCACCGGAGTGTATATAGTCAAATAAAGCAAAGCTTATGGTATCCATGTTACATCTCATGAAGCTTGCAGCGGGAGACTTAGCTACACTGGCTAAGCTTCCAAAACTCTATACTTCTATCCCCTCTTCTTGAGCCGGTTGCACTTGAACTTAGAAGGGAATACCCCGCTTCTCGAGGAAAGAGTTGCTAGACCGAGGCATTAGAGTTACCAGGTTGAGGGAGGTTGTTTCTTTATTACTTCTGAGGTGGGGAGCCACATATCACTTACACCGCATGGAAAAATTCATGGTCATTAGAGTTTGTGTATGTAGACTTGTTCTGATCTAGTTTATTGAGGAGTCTTGCCCATAGATTGGTGGAACTTAGAGGCTGTTGAGTTTTAATCTTAAGTCCAAATAAGGTTCCGACACATTAATAATCCAAAGATCTGATCAAGCTCCATATTTCAACTTAATGAAGGAAAGTTTAATAATTCAACCTTGATCCATGTGCATCCTCTTTTTCTTTTTCTTTTTCTTTCCTTTTCACTTCTTTTTCAAATAAGTGTTTGCTAAGGGACTAGCAAAGTTAAGTATAGGGGGGTGATGAATACCCATTCATCACTCTTTATTCTTCTATTTTAGCTACAAAAACCTTTGCAAATACATATAGATATGTGTAAATACAAATAATTACCAAAAGCATGCACTGTGTAAAAACCTGTAATTAGCATGTTTTTGTGCAAAAATAAAAGAATAAAGAGTAAAAAGAAAAAGAGGGAAATATTTAGAATAAATATTGGGCAACCTAACCCAAGGGAGGGCTCAGCATGGGCCTGACCGCATAAAAGCCAAAGTAGAGGGAGATAGGAGCTCATGTGTATAGATTTTTGTAAATAAATAAAATTATATTTTCCTCACCCAAAAAAATGCTTGTACATATTTTGTATGTATATTTAGAAACTATTAAAAACAAAATAAAAATTTAAAAATCAAAAATTCAAAAATGCCCTTTCACCATGTACATAAACCATACTCCCTTATTTATTTAACCTTATAAATAAATAAAATTATTTTCTAAACTTTTTGTAAATAATCTATGTGACATATTGTAAATATAATAAATAAAAAGAAACAAAACAAAAATCAAATAAAAATTACAAAATTGAAAATACAAAAATACATTGTATATATACCATGTGTATAAATGTATATATCTATTCATTTCACCTATGTGTATAAATAATAAAAATAAAATAAACATAGCTTTCTATTCCTCATTTTATTCTATAAATAAATAAAACATAAAATAGGAATAAAATTGTATAAAAATAATAATAAAAAATTCAAAAATGAAAAGCCTACATATTGTATATATCCCTATATAATGTACATACCTTATTCTTATTTCCAAAAATTAATTAAAAATCACCAAAAAATAGGAAAAAATAAAAGAAAAATATTTCATGCTTTAAGTTTCTCTTAATTCGGCCATCTTCTAGCCTAAAATAAATAAACAAAAAAATCAAATACGTGGCAGCTCCTGATTGGTCCACGGGGGATTGTTGACCCCGGTCAACTCCCCCGCGGACTCTTTCCTTTTTGAGAAAGCGCGCGCCGCCCCGCCTTCGCCAATTTCTCCACGCGCCTCCAGCCTGTCACCCACGCAAACCCCGCGCCCGGATCCTTCGCCGATCATCCGACATCCTCGCCAGATCCTTCGCCGGGAAATCCACGCCTTCCATAGCCGTCGCCTCCCAACCCTAATCGCGACTGCCGCTATATATAGAACCACCTCCGCCGCCTCCGCGCCTCATCTTTGGACCTTCCCCTTCTTCCCAGTGAACTCCAGAGGCACCGCGAGAGTGACAGCAAGCGATCGCCCCTGTTGCAGCGAGGCGAGGAGGTGAAACCACTGATCCGGCGTTCTTCGCCGCCGTTGCTCCGCCACCAGCGTGAGCACCGAGCCTCGGGCCGAGACGACCCTTGAGGCTACGACCAGGAGCACCCCCTGCTCTTCCCCAGTCTCTCCGACCACCCAGGTAACCCTTTAGCCTTTCCATTTAGTTTAATTTCTTGTTTCGCCCAAATCGCATCTCCGACGTATTCCTTTGATTCCGGCCATATCGTGTACCTTCTCGATCATCGGAACGCACAGTCACCTTCGCCATTCCCTCACGCACGTTCTTCACCCCTTCAACCAACCCAGATCGCACAGGATCTGGGAATCGAGCTCCACCGTCCTCCGCTCGCCGGAGCTCACTCACCCCGACGCACCGTTCACCCTCACGCCGCTTCTTTGGGTCGAGGCACTTTGCCCTCGACCCGCGAAGCTTTTGGTTCACTTTGCAGGTCAAGAGGAGGGCATCTGAGCCCCCCTCACTTTCAGACCAGGAGCTCTACTCCGTCGACCTCGCCGGAGCCCCTCCAGGGCTCGGTTGGGCCATCGGAGACCACCACCAGCTGCGGGACGACATCGCCGACCTTCTTCGACCTTCAGAGGCAGCTGAGGAGGACCACAGTACGCGCACGAGGCCGGCGAAGCTCGCCGGCTGAGTGTTCTTCCAGAGTCCTCCATCGCCGTCCGATCAGCCCCAGCTCCCCAGTTCGCATCACGGCCGTCCATCCATCGAGGAGCAGATACCGTCGATCGTCCTGAGGGTTGATCTGCACCGTCAGAGCAGAGAGAGGGAACCACCAGCACCACCAGCCGTTCGATCTTCCACGTGTCCCCCTCTGCACCGTCGATCAGGCCCACGTGCGGAAGAAGAAAAGCGCCCGACATCTGAGACCGTTGGATCATCTACGTGGCGCGCATCCAGCCGTCGACGTTAAATAAGGGGTAATTTATCTTAGGCCCCCTCGTAGTTCGTGTTTTTAATTTCAGTTCTGTAAATATTTTGCGTACTTTATTTACGTAGGGTAAATTGCACTTGGGACCTCGTATCTTTCAGTATTTGCATTTATGCCCCTGTTTGTGTGAGACACGTGCTTCGACACGTGATATTTTGGTGCATTTGCAACTTTAGCCCTGTAGTTCTGGTTGTTTATGAATGAATGAAATATTTTTGATAATTGCATTTATGCCCCTGTGAGCATTTTATTTCCGCATGTGCGTCTTTTAGTGGGTTATTTGCATAACAACCCCTGGACTTTTTGGTACGAGTTACCAAAAGGTCCTCGGACTTGTTTTTCTTACATATAGGTCCCTGAGTGCCCCAGGCACGTGCTTGGCACGTGTTTTGCTGGGTATTTTGCACCAGACCCCCCAGAACTTTGGGTATTTGCACTTTGGTCCCTGTGTACAGTGCCCCTCCTTTATTTTTGAATAAAATATCAAATCACCTCCAAATTCGATGAAAATTTGACACATGGCTCCTGTCATGGTGTAGAATTTTTGTGAATTTTTGAGGACATTTTTTATTTCATTTGCTATTTTTAAAAATTCAAAAACCCTTATTTTTGCTACTGTTTAGAGTCAAAAACCCCAAAAAAATATCAAAACCCTTTTAAAAATTCCATAAAAATTAGTTACTGTTTATTTTGTGTTCCTTGATTTTCTAGCCAATTTTGGCTATTTTTCATTGAGTAAAAACCCTAAAAATCTAAAAACACCTCAAAACTCATAAAAATCATAATAAATAATTTAAAAACTCAAAAACAATAATTTTGGTGCTCAAATTTTCCTTGTTTTCTCTAGTATACAGGAAAATTACCTCCAGGTCCCTTTGAGATCTTTAGATATTTTATCTTTGGGTTCTGGGTCTTGCTGGATAGTACCTTATCTTTTTAGTACTGTTCGATTTTTAGAGAATAAAATACACTTTATAAATATCTCAAAAATTCACCAAAAACATTAAAAAACCTAAAAAACATAAAAACAATTTTTCTTGAATTTTTGCTTGATTTTTCATGCAGTAAATAAATTGTTGAAAGTGTGCTTGTTTTCGTGTTTCCTTATTTTCTCTACATATTAAAAATCCAAAAAAAATTGAAAACAATTAAAAATCACTAAAAAGTATTCTCTTGGATTTCTGACTACATCGTAGGTCTCTTGGTCAATCCGTGCTCCTTGTGTTCGACCCTGGGTGCTATACCAGGTTAATCTCATAGCAGGACCGCTCTCTTTTGTGCTCAATTAGTTTTACATGTTCTGAGTGGTTGATTTTTCTTGATATACCTAGTCTGATTGATTGAGGTCGCAACGACCATTTCTTTACCTTTACCTCTGTCATTCGGGCGGTTATCAAAAATACAAGGCGTATTACGCAAAAATCTCTAGAGGACTCGTGGCCTGCACGTACTTGAAACTCAACGGGAACCATTCAGGAACATTAGGAACTCCAGTGGCTTCCACATAAAAATCCAAGTAGCACCCACAGATCACGTGCTCGCAATTCATCTGGGACATGTTCGGAATTCGCTAGAATATGGGACGGTGTTCTGCAAAAAGCACGGATAAGCATGTGTGCCTACGTGCTAGCTAAGTAGCGAGGACCTATTGTGATAAGCCAAATGTCCGAGGATATGGCAGCAATTGCCCAGAATATCCCGACGTCGCGTGCCTCACAAGTGAGGCAAGTCAGCGGTGGGTGGCACGTAGGGATGCAAACGGTCGGATACGGATACGGATATAGGTATTACCATATCCTAATCCGTTTTCTAATACGAATACGGATGCGGATACGGATATTGACGGATATTAAAACTACCTTACCATATCCTTAAAAAACGGATACGGATGTAAAACGGATATTGATCACACACGAGTAATGTTAAAAATACTCTATAGAATCGACTTAAATATATATGAATTTGATGAAAAACGCATGATATTAATTTACTGAATGTGTTTGTATCATAAAAATTGTATAAATATGGTAAAAGGAGGTAGAGAATTATGTTATATATGGTTAAAAATAAATCTAGGACTATATTTATATATGAAAACGGATATACGGATACGGATGCGGATGTTTGCGGATATCAAAATGATATCCATATCCGTATCCATTTTAAAACGGATACGGATACGGATGTCAAAATCTATATAAAACGGATACGGTGACGGATCGGATACGGATATATCCGTATCCGTTTGCATCCTTAGTGGCACGGCTTTAAATTCCGACGCGTGGCATTTCATCGCCCCTTGGATCGAATCTGATCCAAGGGCTCCTGTATAATCCGGGATGCACCCTCTGTTCTCCCCTCTTTTGCAAGCGGTGGCGATCGAATCGGGAAGGAGGAGAAGCAACAAAACCAGTGGTAGTTCTCGATCCAGAATTGATCGATTTATTCTCCACGTTTGTTTTCTTGACTCGAATCTCCTAATGAAGTGGTTGTTGCGATGGTTCTCCGATCGACTCCAAGATCGTTGAGCTCAAGGTGTTCGTGGCTGATCTTCGCAGATGCGATTATGATGGTTCGAACCGACGATGCGGTGGAGTGGATGTTTGCGGGAGACGTTAGTTCGGCTTAAGGATGAGACACGGATTGGATTAGTGAAAGCTGATCTGATCTTAGGCGTTTATTGATATGGTCCCTCGTGTTTGAATCAACTCGATATCCCTGCTCCAGGTACTCAGTTTGATTAAGAACTCGTCGCAGACTTCCAGATGAAGATTGATGCTTTAGGACTTTTGATTATGTTTGATTGAATCTGCAAATGTTCCAATGACTCAAGGCGATCCTCGGTCCAAAGTTACAGAGGAAGGGTGAATGGGAAGCTCAATCGAAAGCAGAAGATAGAGCTTAGGCTCTGGCGCGAGCTCGCAGAAGATGAACAGAAATGTAAGATAGAAAAGCAGTGGTAGGTGTATGAAGTGACGATGATAACAAATGGATTGTGTATCAATTTGGTCGGAGGACAGAGAGTAATGGAAAACAGAAGAGAAGAGAGAGATCTAGAGAAAGGATGAAGAGAATAGATGAGGAGAAGGGAAGCTAACCTGGAATGAAGGAAGCGGGTGCGGTCGCCTGTGGAAGCGAAACTCGAGAGAGCTCCATTGGGTGATGGCCTCAATGCGATGGCACGCACGGAGGCTCCTCATGGCGGAGTAGGGCTACGCCAACGAGCAAATCTTGCCGAACTTCGACCTCGCTCAACGTCGAAGAGTGGAACGTCTATCACTCGTGCCCTCTTTCTCCGAAGCGGTGGGAGTAGTGGTGAAAAATGACGGGTACCTTTAGATTTGGGCAGTTTCCGGCTATAAATAGAAGAGGAGAGAGTGGCGTCACCGTCGGCGGTGATGGGAAACGGGGGCAATTGGAGGAACGGCCAACGATCGGGCCATTAATCCATTGGTCGGAGGAGAAAAGGAGGGAAGAAGACGAGGAAGGAGGCGACTTGCGTAAGGGAAGAAGACGGCAGGGAAGAGGAAGGAGAAGGGGGGGGGGCGAGAGAGAGAGAGATGAAAAGGGGAAGAGAGAAAAGGAGTATATAAATTATAATTATTATTTAATTAATTAAGTTAAGTACATATATAATGTAAAGAAATAATTAGAGAATTAATGATGTAATTAGTAATTAATTAACGGTTTACATAAAGAGTTTAATGGATAATTAAATAATACTTGAATAATTAAATAATAAATAAATAAATTTATATTTTAATTTAATTAAATATTTAAAGGATTAACAAAGTATGTAAATATGTAAATTAACATATAAAATAAGTATAAGTTACAATTCATTGTACAATATACCAATACAGTTCTGAAACCCGCATTTTTCATATTAACTCCGATTTTAGCAAAATCAATGTCGCTTTTTAGATAATTAAATAATATGAATTTTAAAACTAAGTTTGCCGAATTCACAGTTCGTATGGCCGAGTTATGAAGTTCAGAAAATTTTGGTAACAGTTTCATGGCTTCGAATTTTATTGGTATTTGACTTAGTTATATTTTATATTTTATATTTTTTATACATATTTTAAGAAGATTTTTAGAAAATAAATTAAATTAATTGGATTTACCTTAATTAATTAAAATTTTGATAAGTTTCTATATATAGTACATATATACAACGGTCCTAAACGTCAAAACTCATCAGTTTTATTCTAATATTTTATTGATATTGTTAATTGATAGTATTAAGTATAAACTAGGTTTAAAAGTGAGTTTAATCTATTTAGGATTTCTATAAATAGTTATGAACCTCAGAAATAGGCTTTTGTTGCTTTTACAGTTCATTGTGGTATTTTATTTTTGAAACGAATTATTTTTCTGTTATTTATACAAAATAACATATATTTTTGTGAACAACTTAAAAAATAAGTGATTTGTTTTGGAATTGTCTAAGTGATGATAGGTAAAATATTTACATTGTGAAAAATGGATAATTTATATTTTTCGTCTTGATTTTCTTTGTATTTTGATCCTTATCTCCCCCTACTTATTTATTTTATCGACCACGTCAATATTGACCTGGTCTTGGGATTACGATCAGTCTGTATATATTTTATATCTACAGCCTTCTTTTTTTATTTTTATTTTTATCTTTATTATTTTATTTTAGATAAAATAAGTGTTAGTTATATAATACTAACATTTGTGATTAGAATGATCATTAGTTGGAATTAGTGATTATTTACCTGCATTTTACCAAGGATTTTAACCAAAATGAAAGAAAGATGATGAATGACAGATTCATCATTCCCCTATGCTTTACCTTTACTAGTCCCTTAGCAAACACTTATTCTATGAATATGTGAAAGCAAAAAAGAAAAAGGAAAAGGAAAAATAAAAGAACTTAGAATATGCTTGTTTCTTTTACTGAATCTCACTTCACCCAAAATCTAGAACTTGGATTCAGATCTTTGGATTAATAGTATGTCAGGACTCTAATAGAATTAGGATTTAAGCCTCGATAGCCCTCAAGTTCCACAAATCCTTATCCAGGTTCACCTTAACAGCCAGCTCAGATCCACCTATCCATACGCAAATTTTTCAGCTTTGAAAATAACTTGTACTGTGTGTGAAAAGGTTTTAGCTCTTCATGCTTAAAGAAGCGAAGAGACTGTCCATCCCAGTAATACACTCCCATTGGGCTCTCATCCAGCAACTCAATCCTCGAGGAGGAGGATATTTCCTTCTAAGGTCAGGTTGTGTCATGTCCACAATTGAATATAGAAACAAGAAAAAGAATGGGAAGAGAATTGGAGTGTGATCAGTGTAATCACATCTCCTGTGAAGTATGGCTAGTTTAGCCAAGTCTTCACTAAGACATGCAGGCTTTTCTGAAGCTCGGATCATTGTGGCCATTTGGTATTTAGTGTATTCGGCCTCTTTCTGGTAGAGATTATTGTTGCATTACATAGGTCTTTCAAGCCCTGAAGGATATAGCATTTTTTCATTCCGTCCATTTTTTGGGGTCTTAGAAAAATTGTGCCAGCAGATCCTTCCCTCATCCAAACCTTTATTTCAACCCCAATCTCTCCCGTCTTAAGATATCTAGACGCCAGAAAAGGATGGAAACGTACCACCGAAATGGATTACCCTGCACAACCCCATGCAAGTCGAGATAAGTGCATAGTGCATGAGTTCAAAATTTATTTAAATGGAGAAGAGTTAAATGGATGACACCAGGTATCCCACTTAAGCACTATCAAGTTGAATTCTGAACATGGTCTCATGGAACCCAAAGAATTAAGTCTAAAAGACTTGAAGAGTCTCAATTCCAGTTCCTAATAAAGTTCCTTTAGAATTAAGTAGAATAAGGCCTAATCCAAGCTCCATCTCTCGGACTTAGGTCCATTCGGTTCAAGAATCAGACTTGTTCTGAAAAATGCTAATGAATGCAATAATTTTTTATATGAAATGAATTTTCTGGCTTAAAACTTTTTAAGTAATTTGTAAGAGTTTTACAAATTTTTATTGAATTTTAAAACTTTTCAATTTGTAGGGTCTTTTTGAAAGAGTTAGTGGATTTATTCAATTTACACAAATTTTACACGAATTAAGTATATTTTTACAAAGAATTTTATACAAGTTTTTATATACAAGTTTATACAGCTTTTATACCATATTTTACAAGGATTTTATTTCAAATTTTAAGGATTTTATCAAATAATTGTATACATTTTTATATACAATTTTTATGTTGTTTTTCTTATAAGTCATATTTATGGTTTTCTTGCGATTTTTAAAAACCTCAAATATACACCCATACTTTTAGAGAGCCATATTATTAAAAATACAATAAAGTATGAGTTATGACTTCTAAAGTATATATAGAAAATATATACGGCACCCCCAATACTTAGCATGAACTGTGTCCTCATAGTGACCAAAGAAGCGACAAAGGAAGATATAACTCGGGCTAAGTATAGATCAGTGAAAAAAATTCTATACTACAACGACTCAAAGAATAAAGAATAAAGAATAAAAGTCAATCATCTCCTCTATACTTAGGATCAAGTAATCCTAAGGATAGCAGACTCAAAATCGAAGATGATCGTGGTCAAGAGAATGTACATACTCAACAGCTCGTCTTGCCCCCCTATACTTAGGGTAAATTATCCCTACATATGTAGAGGAAGATCAAAATATAAGAGACAAGTGAGAGAGCAGACGATACACAAATCGACGACAATCAAAATAGGAAATGAGCGATATTACCCCCCTATACTTCGGGTAAAGTACATCCTAAGTATAAGCAATGATAGGGGTAACAAAACAGACGATATGAAAAACAATACTGTCTACACCCCCGTATACTTAGGATAAAGCACATCCTAAGTATAGAAAAATTCAAGATGAACCTAAGAATGTAAGACAAATGGAAGGAGGAAAGAATAAAATAGAAAAGTTATATACAAAGTGATCTGGAAAATCAGATATGAGATGCAGATTGTAAGAGTGAAAAGATCATCTCATACAAAATAATGGGGGCAACTTCAATGATCGATAGTTTATGATCAAGAAAGGGTTTCCATCGCTGGTCATTGGCTCAAAAGGTGGAATCAGACGCCAACTCAGATATATCGATGCTACCATTGTCGTACGCATTTCTCACAAGATATGGGCATTTTCATTTGCTGTAGCTTTAGTCTCATATTGAATAGACATACTTTATAATTCAGCTCAAATAGTTTGTGGCTAATGTTAGAATTGTGCCACTCTTTAATCCGCTCTCCATAGTGTAGGCTACTCGTGAAGGCTTCATCTCGTAACTCTTCCAGGAATGCCACTTCAATTTTCCTCTGATCTCCCACATCATCAAGACCAAAGATCACTTCTTTAACTGCCCACAAAGATCGATGCTTGATTTCCATAGGTAAGTGGCATGTCTTGCCATAAACGAGTCGAAAGGGAGATGTACCTAATGGAGTTTTGAAGGATGCTCTATAGGCCCAAAGAATCGAGTCCAAAAGCTGCGACCAATCCTTTCGGTCTAAGCGAACAACCTTATACAAGATTGTCTTAATCTCCCTATTCGAGACCTCGGCTAGACCATCCGTCTGAGGATGATACGGAGTAGAAACCTGATGGTCTATACCGAGCTCGTTAGCAAGTGCTATTACCTTATCGTTGATGAAGTGACTACTTCCATATGATATCAGAACATTAGGGACCTCAAACCGCGTAATGATATGCTTTCTCAGGAACTTGCAAATCATGTTCCCAACAGCGGGTCGAGCAGGAATAGCCTCTACCCACCGACTCACATAATCTACAGCTAGGAGAATATACTCGAACCTCTGACATTTAGAGAAGGACCCATAAAGTTGATACCCATGCATCAAACACTTCACAAAAGTGAATAGGCTACATCGGCATCATATCTCTATATCCACAAGTGCCCATTTTCTGATAGTCAGTACATCTCTTTACGAATGCATATGCATCCGCAACGAGCGTAGGCCACCGGAGGCCGGATTGGAGCACCTTTTGTGTTGTCCTCTTCTCTGAATGGTGTCCTCCAGCTTCTAACCTGTGACAATACATGATGATACTCTGGTATTCCTTCTGAGGAACACACTAATGCCAGACGGAATCCTCTCCTTCATGATAAAGGATCGGATCCTCCCAATGGTAAGACTTGACTTTCACGAGGAAAATCTCTATCCGGACCAACATTGTGGGACTTTCTTAGCAACAAGAAAGTTCACAATGTCGGCATATCATGGTAGCGAGGCGACATCAAGAATCGTCTCATCGGAAAAGGTCTCGATTATTGGTCCATCAAACTCAGAAGTCTCTGGTGTTTCCAACCGGGAGGTGTGATCCACCACCACATTCTTCACTCCAGACTTATTCTTTATCACAATATCGAATTCATGGAATAGAAGGATCCGTCTTGTCAGACAAGGCTTTGAATCCTTCTTGTCCAATAAATGCTTGATGGCGGTGTGGTCAGTAAAGATTCTAACCTTGGATCCTAACATGTAGGATCTGAATTTTTCTAAGGTAAATACTACAGCTAGTATCTCTTTCTCTGTAATCGTGTCGTTCTGTTGGGTAGAATCCAAAGTCTTGCTAGAGTAGTGTATGGCAAGTGGAAGCACATCCCTCCTCTGTCCCAACAGAGCCCCAACAGTAAAATTAGATGCGTCCGTCATGATCTCGAATGGGAGAGACCAATCGGGATGCTGAAGGACAATAGCTTCTACGACCATGTTCTTGAGAGTTTCAAATGCTAAAAGACATGTATCATCAATGATAAACTCGGTGTCTTTTGCGAGAAGATCAGATAAAGGTCAAGAAATTTTACAGAAGTCTCATATGAAACGTCGGTTGAAACCGACATGCTGAGGAAAGACCGTAACTGCTTTAAGTTGGACGGTGGATTGAGTTTCTTTATGATATCCACCTTAGTTGGATCCACCTCCATGCCCTTGTTGAAGATGATATGACCAAGGACTATCCCATGAGTCATCATAAAATGACTTTTCTCCCAAGAAAGTACGAGGTTAACCTTCATGCACCTCTGAAGCATGTGGTCTAGGCTAGAAAGGCAGGAATCAAAATCAACATCGTAGATCAAGAAATAATCCATGAAGACCTCCAAGATATCTCCCACCGAGCCCGTAAAGATAGAAAGCATGCACCTCTAATATAGACGGAGCATTTCATAGTCCAAAGGGCATCTCTTTGAAGGCATATGTTATGAATGGACAGGCGAATGTTGTCTTTTCTTGATCTTCTAGAGTGATGGCCACTTGATTATATCTCGAGTGCCCATTGAGAAAGCAATAATGAATCTTCCTCGCTAACCATTTGATGATCTGATCAATGAATGGTAGAGGGAATGATCCTTCTTGATATCCTAATTCAAACGTCTGTGGTCCCCACATACGCACCAAGAAGTCGGTACTCAGGTAGCGATCTCCTCTCTGTCCTCATTTATCACTGTAGTGATACTCGGATTCTTAGGTACCATATGTAACAGACTAACCCATTTTGAGTCGGAGATGGGATAGATAAAATCGGTACTCCACCACTCGGATATTTCCTTCATAACTACCTCTCGAAGATTTGGGTTCAGCCTGCGCTGAAACTCACGAGATTGCTTAGTGTCATCCTCGAGAAAGATGTGGTGGGAATGATGAATCCACGATTCATTGCCTTTATTCTTTTATTTTAGCTTTATTTCTTTAGTCAAACACCTGTAAATACCCACTAATTTCATGAAATTACCATTTGCATGCATTTGTTAAATATGCTTTTTTAACACTTTTTGTATTCAAAATAAAAGAATAAAGAAGAAAAGAAAAAGGAAAGAAAAGAAAGGATGTGTTTATGAAATAAATACAGACTGACCCAAACACCGAGAGAATGTCAAGACTTGACATGATCAACAAGGAATAAAGTAGGGGGAGATAGGGTCTTCTGTCTAAAATCTAAAAATAATTTGTACATAAATTCCTTGTATATTTGTATAAAACATGTACTATTTTATTTGTACATAATTTGACCTCAACTCAATTATTGTTGTCAACAAAAGTTGTAAATAAAAATGTGTTGTAAATGATAAAAATAATTGCAAAATAAAATAATGTACATATTACAAATAATCATCCTCAGAAAAAGCCACAATGCGATCATTGAAATATCAATTTTGGCTCCATACGAACTCAAATTGAACCAAACTCACATCCATTATACTCTAAATTAAATAATCTTTCAAATGACTGTGGTTTCACAATTTTTAGAGTTACGGTTGAAAAGCTGATTTTCTAGGGTGTTTTGTGCAATTTTACCATTATTTATTGTACATATTTATTCATATTTATTTTTTATATAATGTATATAATTATAAATATTATTTTCATTAATAATAAATAAAATATATAAAAATAATAAAATTAGAAAATGTATTTTAAAAATTATTTCTTATTTTACCAATGTATAGTGCATTATGTGTACATAATATTTGTATACAACTAACTTCCTTAAATACAAATCACCAAAAAATAAAATATCTCACATTAATTAATTAAATTAAATTAATTATTGCATTTAGATTTAATTATATAATTCATTATTTGATTTTATAACATACCATGTATATAATATTTGATTCCATGCCTTTAATGGCCACCATTAAGGTGGCTAATTGATTTCCATAATTTATTTAATTTATTTAATTCCGAATTTCATAACTAATTATTTATTTATTTATTTTATTTTATTATTTTTTATTAATTCCACCAATAAATACCTTCCTTAAGTGTATATACCTTCCTTTTTCATTTTTCTTCTCTTATTAATGGGCTCCTCCTTCTTCTTTCATTTTTTGATCAATCGTTGGTGGAGAGGAGCCCAATCTCTGAGAGATTTCTTGTTGAAGAAGGGTGCCCAACCTCCGAGCCATCCGGTGACAGCGTGTCGGCCTTCATCGACGCCATCACGGCATTTCCGAACCCCGAGGTGAGATCCAATTTTACTTCTCGTCATTTCCATAGATAAATCATAGAAGTTCCTATTTTATTGCTCTTTAGATACTTAAAAAAATTAGAAAATTTTATCACCACACACTCTGTCATCCAAACCTGATTTTTCATCTTACATCTTGATCCTCATAGTTCACGTTCTACCCACATAATCTATCACCTTCGGTCACGCACGGTGACCAGAGACACGAATCTATTCCCCGCCTCACCAAGATCCATCCGCATTCATGCCTCCTAATTTTGTGCATAAATAAATAGTAGAAAAAATTTAAAAAACATATCATTGTATTCCCTCCTTATCTTTAACCATTATTTTTCAGGAGAATTCTAAAAAATATATAAAAAATAAAAAAACAATCAAAAAATTTATTAGTTTATGTTTACATTATCTTTAAAAAAATAAAAAAGATTCGTTCACAGTCTTTTTGTATACCGTTTAGAAAAATAAAAAAGAGATAAAAACAAAAAAACTAAAACATTGTAGCTGGCGTGGGCCGCCAACCCCACCGCCCGCACCCCCTTTCCACCGCAGCCCCGCGGAAGTGGTCGCACCACATTAGCGGCGCCCTCCTCTCGCACCTCCAGTCAACCGGTGAGGCCCCCTTAGCACGCGGCCCCCAACCTCTACCGGGCCCGAGCTCACCGACCCGCCTGCACCCCTTATCCAGGCACGATGCTCCGCCCACAACCCCGCGCCATCCTCTGGTGCGCGGGTGGCTTCCTCCCAGTGTACCGCCCGCGCTCCGTTGTCACAGCCACCTCTGAAGCACCTGTGGCGCCACTACCGCCTGCCGCAACTGCCCTTCCGCCAGACCGCCCTCCGCAGGCATCGGCACCCTCCTCCACTCTTTGAGAAGGAACGAAGAACCCTAAGGGGTCTAATAAAGATTAAAAAAAATATACAAGTCAACCCCTGGTTATTTCTGAGAATTGCAAAGAAGTCCCCGTCTACAAGTAAGTCACGTGCTTCGTACACCACCACTAAGTAATTTACATATTTTGTCCTCATATTTCTTGTTATTATATTTAAGACACAAACTTTAAGTATTTGCATTTTAGTCCCTAGTGTCCAGACTATTTATCTTGCATGCCCTTTGTGATGAAATAAATGCTTTTCATGGTCTAAAATTTTTCAAAAAAATGGTGCATGTTCCTGTTGTAGTTTGTGTGATTGTATAAATTTTTCATCAATTTTTGCTAACTTTTTATATATTTAAAAAATAAAAAACAGTGTCTTTTTGCTTGTCACAATTTTGAAAATTCCTAAATATTCGAAAACTCTCCTAAAAATCCCGAAAAAAATACTATAGGTGTTTTTTTAGTCTTTAAATTTCTATTCAATTTTCTGTGCTCTAACTCTTTATAAGACTCCAAAAAATTGGAAAAAATGAAAATCTTAAAAAATTTGTAGAAAATTCTAAAAAAAATCAAAAAATATGATTTCAGTTCTGATTGTAGATATTTCCATGTAGTTTATATTAGAAATAATTTACAGTAGTATTGGACACTTAAAGTATTTTTAAGTTGCAAAATACTCTTGGTTGTGCATGGTTTCCCTTGTTTTACACTGTTTAATTTTTAGAAAATCTCAAAAACATCAGAAAAATATAAAAAAATTTAAAAAATATTTTAAAACATATAAAACACAAAAATATTTTCCTTGGAATTTTCTGAGCATTTTTAACTATTCTAAAAAATACAAAAAGAGTGTGGTGTGTGTGTGTGTTTCATTATTTGTGCTTGTTTTGAAAATAAAAAAATAAAAAATTCAAAAACCACTAAAAACATTTTCGAAATTTGACTACTGAGTTTTTAAATCGTGCTCCTTGTGTTCAACCCTGATCGCTATACCAGGTAAAAAGAATAGCGAAATCGCTTACATTTACACTTTGATTGTTTGATATCTTTTAAGTGGTTTACTACAAAATTTTCTCGATTGACCGCGCTTGGTGATTTGGGTCACAATGACCATTGTTTATTCACATACTTAACCTGAGTCGTCAAACGCGTCATCAGAATGGCGTCGTTGTCGGGGAGCACAGCTTTATAGTCATTTTTCAATTTTGTGATATTTGTCTCTCTATATTATAATTGTTTTCTGAGCTTCTCTCTTAGATTTTTGTACGAGGAACTGCTTGGAGGATGACTTGGAGTTTCTTTTTGGAGGACCCGTACAGGAAGAAGAGAAGAGACGAGAAGAAGAGTGTCATTTTATTTGAGAGAACACTTATTTGTCTTGTAATAATTTAGGACTTTGAACTTGTGGACTTGAACATTTTCTCGGGATCTGTTTTGCCAAGTGTCGGTGCACTTGGGGACCTCACCGTTTTTTTCGTCTTTTTGATTTCACTATCATAACTTGTTATTTGATTCTCGCAGATTTGACCCCTAGACGTAGGATTTTTGTTGATTGTGACGTAAATTGCTAAGGCCCAACACCTGATAGATTATTTGTTCCTATAGAACGTAATAGGACCTTGGCTAAAAATTAACTGAAAAAGTTAGTTTAATTGAATCTGAGACCACATGCCGTGAGGAGTCACATACAACGCTGGAAGGACCCATTGTGGCGGGCACCGAGTGACTCCCAAGATCGGACTCCGGACTCGATTCGGTTAACTAACTATTGTTCTTCACGATCAATAGAAGCTGCTCAACTAAGGCCAATTTCCTCGTGCATAATTTAGTTAGTTTACATTCTGTATTTAATTTATGCGCGAATCATAATGCATGTAGAGTGCTGGAGCAAGCTACGTATTTCTATCCCTGCATGCGTCATTGTGTCTAACCGTGCATCAGCTTTTTCGACTTCCTCCCCCTATTTTCAACTTAAATTAATCAAAGAGGAAATCAGAAAGTTCATTAGGCATTATTTTTGAAGAAAAATCCAAAAAAAATAGAAAATAAAAAATTAGGATTGCTAATAGAACTTGATCCGTAAAAATAAACATAATTGATTCACCAATGTTTTGGGAGATCAACCCCCTCATTGTTTGCGTTTTTAACTTCTCGTGTACACACTAAGGAGTAGTGCCCAAATCCCATTCAAGCCTCGTAAGTGTTTGTACAAATTTTATTTGATCACATAACTCTAAAATTGAAAAGATAAAATACCAAATCTTACGGTCTTCACATTGCGTAGAGTTGGTGAATCGGGGGTTTTCATTGCGATTGAATGTCTTTGGTGTGAATTGGTCACATTTATTTTCTATCATTAGCGGTCACTATCTCTTTCTCCCTCCCTTCATTTCCCTCTCTTCATGATGGGTCACATTCCATTTCAGCCGGATTTTGCGGCTTCTTCATTTCATTCCCATCATTTCCGTCCACTCTCTCAGAACTCTGACTGACTTCCATCCTCTACCTATCCACCCTCTCCTTCGGGACATGCTGTGAGTGAAGCCCAAGGAGACCAGATTGACCAAATACGAGACCCAGGCGATTACCTTGCTGAGATGAGAGTGCATTCCATAGGAGATCAAATGGGGTAGTTGTAAGCTTTAGATGACTTTAATCCTGAGATGATGGATGAGTACACCGATCAAGAAGCACATTCCGCTTCTACATTGAACCCCCTTCGTTTTGGATTTAGAGTTCATTAATCTACTGCCAAAATTTCAGGACAAGTGCAGGAGGAACCATATATTCATATATCTGAGTTTGTGGATTTTTGTGAATTATGATCATACCTTGATATCACTGTTGAGGATCTGATGTAGATGACCTTCCCTTTCATACTTCAGACTAGAGCTTTGAGTTGGCACAGACGATTGAGAAGGAAGATTGCTACGTGGGGAGATTTACGATCATTATTTTTACAGAGATTTTACCCCCACCATAGAGTTGATATGATGCGGTCTTGTATTCGTGATTTTTCAGTTGACCCCCATGAGACATTAAGAGATTCGTGGTCGAGGTTACTTGATCTTTTGAGGTGATTTGCGAATCATGGATTTTCGATGACTGACTTAGTCCAGATCGCCATGAGGGGGATGATCGCTGAACGGATTGCATATGTTATTACCTCCTGTGGTGGTTCACACCACAGTCCCGACTTGGATTTATTTGAGACCATCTTGGGAACACATTCAGATATTCCATATACACGAGATGATTTATTTGGGACAACAGATGAGGGAGAGATGAAACCTGTTCAGTGTGTGACACATCATGCAGATTCAAACAGCACACACCAATCAGAGAATATGGATTCTACTAATTTTCAGACGATGGATGTGTTGACTACTACTATGAGTTCCCAGAGCTGGACATTGGTTGAAGACCCATTGGATTTACAGTCAGATTTTGAGCCAGTCTTGCTCTTTTACATAGAAGACTATTGGATTCTAGATTTGTTAGGAACCCAAGAAATAGAGAAGGATCCCACAACTCAACCATCCTTTGAGTCATTTCAGTGTCCATGCCCAGCTGATTCAGTGTCTATTCTTCAGAAGATCTTCTCAAATTCAGATATACAGTTTGATCCATCTCAGCAGAAAGAGCTTGATGAGGGATCGATTTTTTATTTGACATATCTCGATAGTCCCTTATTTGAGCCATGTGTTCTCCCGTTTGATGAGGTCGATATATTTTTGGAGGACTTGATATTTGACAGCATAAATCCCCAGTTCCTTGATGATTCGGCATTACTCCCCGAGGGTTATCTGCGGGAGGATGCCATGGACCTTGTGTAATCGATTTTACTTTCTGAGAGTTCATCTGATCTAGCGGATCATGAGACCGAGTCTTCTGATAGTTGTGATCATGAGTTTGAGGTTTCTCTCCTCGAGAACCCTCGTGAGCATGACCTGATATTTGAGATATTCGATGATTTCACTGATTTTTCTACATTATATACATCGGATATCGACCTTTATAATGAGTCTCCTTACCATGATCTTCCTTATCTATTCGAGACGGTGATTGTCGTGGAGGACTCACTAACAGATCCTTCCTTCTCCACGTTCGACTTCTTCGGCTCTGCCTTTTCACTCCATTCAGATCTTGAGCCAACGATTTCTTTTTTACTACCGGATCCCGATTTCATCTTCCCATATCTTTACCCGGTAGGAGAAACTAGCTTGATTGTTTATATGGGTGTCATCATTTCCTCTGTTGAGTTCGTTGTTGTTCTCTCACCGAGACTGCAACGACAGTACGGTATTCGCCTCACATATGTCGTCCTGAACCTTGATATAGCGTTGTCCTAGTCTTTGCGCCCAGCTAGGGGCGTAAACTCTAGCGCTTGTTGAGAGGCACCTCAACATTGTTCACATGTGTATAGATCCATTTGTCCATATCATACATTCTTTCTCACACCTCATATTCATCTTATGATTATGCTATACTTAGGGTGTACTTTACCCTAAGTATAGGGGGTGTCAGACTTGTGATTATTCATTTGATTCTTTTTACCTCTGTTTTGCTGCCTATACTTGGGGATATTTTACCCTACGTATAGGGGGTAAACCCAGTAGATTCTACTTCTCGATTTTCCCCTTGTGTACAATCTTCTATACTTAGGATTACGTGATCCTAAATATAGGGGGATCACCGACTTCTATTTATTTTATTCTTTAATTCATCATTGTAGTATACTATTCTTTTCACTTTTCTATACTTAGCACGAGTTCTATCTTTTTTTCCAGCTCTTTGATCACTATGAGGACATAGTTCGAGCTAAGTATAGGGGGGTGTCGTATATATTGTATATAAGATTTAGCCATAAATCGTACTTTCATGTTTTTAATATGGACAAATCACTGTGTAAATACTTTTAAAAAACTAACTAATAAAAAGATGCAGAAATTTCCTAAAAAAAATTTCTTGTACATACTGATTAATAAGTCATGTTGAAATATTTTGAAAAATATTTTGAGAATATGTGGAAAATCTATTTGAAATTTTTTTTGAAAACTATTTGAAAAATATTTTCAACCTTTGTAAAAATATTGTGGCTTGTAAAAATTTTTCTCTTTGTGTAGAAAAAATGATTTTGTAAAACTATTTGCAATGTTTTGAAAAATGGTTGAAAAATTATTTTGAAAATCTATATATACTATTTGAAAAATGTTTGCAAAATTGTTTTCAAATGATTGTAAAAGATTCTAAAATTTAAAAAATTATTTTGGACTATAGTTTGCAAATTTTATTTGTAAAATTATTTCAAATAAATTTGAGGAATATATGCATCACAAAAAAATAATAATATACAATAAAAATTTAAATAAAAAATCCAAATGTGTATATACTTGCATAAATTACTCAAGTTGTAAATCGTTTCTTATGACTCTTGTAAAAAATTAACTCACTTATTTGTAAATATGTGTGTATCTTCTCTAACCCTTATAAAAAAAGAGAAATTTTTTGTATATACTTGTATATATTACAAACAATTTGCCAAAAAAAACTTATGCATGTGCATCATTTTTCAAAAATCCATAAAAATTTCAAAATTTTGAAAATTGTTTCACAAAAAGATTTTGTTGTCTTTTCTTTGCATTGTACATATTTTCTTGCATTGGCATGTGCATTTTTTAGGATAATCTTGACATTTAAACTAAGTCTGGAATAAATTTGAAGAATGGAGCTTAGTTGGACCTTAATCCACTTAATTTCAGAGGAACCTTATAAGATTTGGAGTTAAGACTTTTCAGGTCCTAGTGACTTAATTCTTTGAGTCCATAAGACTATGTTCACATTCATCTTGATAAGTCTAAGTAGAATATTTAACAATAGACGCATGATTATTTCTGACCGTGGCTTACCTTGGACAAGCACTCTACAAATAGCTCTTTATGGAGGACTGATGACACAAAATCCGATGCGGTTAAGAGAGGGAAAAATAATATCACAATGTTGTCGTTGTTCTCAACTACGTGGCTCGGTCAATTGGAAAAATATTTGTATTTTAAACCACTTAAGAAAAGATAAATCAAACAAGAAATGTAAGCGGCTTTCGCTATTCTTTTTACCTGGTATAGCGACCAGGGTCGAACACAAGGAGCACGTTTAAAAAACTAGTCAGTCAAATTTCAGAGCAAATTTTTAGTGGTTTTTATTTTTTATTTTTTTAAATTTCTAAAACAAGCACAAATGAAGAAAAGTGATAAAACAAACAACCCACACTTTTTTTGTATTTTATTAAAGATATTAAACGACAATAAAAATTGATGGAAAATTTTTACAAGGTTAGAAGCTACAGCAGGAACACCCACAAAATTTCTCAAAATTTTTAGCACATTATAAACATTTATTTGAGCACAAAAGAGCAAATAAGTTCAAGTTCTGAAATTACAGGGATGTAAATGTAATTACTTCAAGTTTTTCCCTTAAAATGTAATCAAAATAAATCTGCAGGCTGATTATGAAAATTATCCAATGATATGCATGTCTGGCATGTGACTTAATCTGGAGAGGGGACGCTTTGGCAAATTTCAAAACTTTTCTAGATAGATATGCAATTTTCCCCTTTTTTCTATTTACCCTCTCCCTAGGGTTTCTTTCTCACGTTTTCCACCAACGGGGCAAGTGGCATGGCCGCCGCCCCTTCTTCTTGTCAGATCTGGAGAGGGGCCGGCGGATGGAGAACGGCTGGAAGGAGGCACAACCGCGTGGGGTCGAGGGCGGCTGCCTCCTGGAGTTCGGCCGCTAAAGCAGCGCGGGAAGGCGGGGCTTGGTGCAGAGGTTGCTGGTGCGCGGGGGTTACAGGGAAAGGGGAGAAGACCGCGACCTCACGTGGCGTTGCACGCGCGGAGGTGCGGGCCGCTGGGCTCGGCCGGAGGGCGGCGCGGTTGACGCGGGCAGGAGCTCTGGGAGGATGCGGACAGGGCGCACCGCTGGGCGCACGCGCTGGATGGTTGGTGGGTTCGCGCTGACCTCGCGCGCGGAAGATGACGGTCGGGTGACGCGGCAGGAGAGCAGGGTGGTTATTCCCTCTCTTAACCGTACGGATTTTGTGCCATCAGAATGGAGTCGTTGCCGGGGTGCACGGCATTTTTCAATTTTGTCTCTCCACATTATAATTATTTTCTGACATTCTCTCTCTTTGATTTTTGTGCGAGGAACTGCTTTGACGACTTGGAGTTTACTTTTTAGAGGACCCGCACAGGAGGAAAAGCAGGGAATAAAGAAGAATTTTAATTTTTTGAGAAAGAACAATAATTTTTGTAATAATTTAGGACTCTAAACTTGTGGACTTGGACTTTTCTCGGGGTCTGTTTCGTCAAGTGCCGATGCACTTGGGGGACCTCACCGCTGTTTTCTGTGTTTTTGATTTCACGCCATAACTTGCTATCTTGATTCGCGCAGATTTGGCCCCTAGACGTAGGATTTTTGTTGATTGTGACGTAAAATTTCTAAGGCCCAACACCTAATAGAATATCTGTTCCTATAGAACGTAATTGTACCTTACTAAAATTAACTGAAAAAGTTAGTTTAATTGGATTTGAGACCACGTGCCGTGAGGAGTCACATACAGCGCTGGCAGGACCCGTTGTGGCGGGCACCGAGTGACTCTCAAGATCGGACTCCAGACTCGATTCGGTTAGTTAACTATTGTTCTTCACGATCAATAGAAGTTGCTTGTCTAAGGCCGATTTTTTCGTGCATCATATAGTTAGTTTATATTCTGTCTTTAATTTTATGCGCGGATCATATTGCATGTAGAGTGCTGGAGTAAGGTACGCATTTTCTATCTCTGCATGCATCATTGTGTTTGACCGTGCATTGGCTTTTTCGACTTCGTCCCCCTGTTTTTGGAGTCAAATCAATCAAAGAGGAAATCAAAAAGCTCGTTAGGCGTTATTTTCTGAAAAAAATCCAAAAAAATAGAAAAATCAAAAATTAAAAAATGAGACTGCTAATTGAACTTGACCTCTAAAATTAAACGTAACCAATTCCTCATTGTATTGGGAGAGCAACCCCCTCATTGTCTGCGTTTTTAATTGCTCGCGTACACACTAAGGAGTAGTGCCCAAATCCTATTCAAGTCTCCTAAGTGTTTGTATAACTTTTGTTTGATCACCTAATCTTAAAATTGAAAAGATAAAGACCGAACTCTCACAGTCAGATTTGTGTTGAGTTGGTGAACTGGGGGTTTGCTTTGTGTTTTGAATGTCTTTGGTGTGAGTCAGTTACGAGCATTCTTTAAATCATTAGCAGTCACCTTCTGCCTCTATCCCACCCTCCCTCCCTTCATTTCCCTCTATTCATGATGGGTCACATTCCATTCCAGCCTGATTTCGCGGCTTCTTATCTTCATGCCCATCATTCCCGCCCACTCTCTTGGGAGGTCGGAACTCCGCCCGATTTCTCATTTTCTCCCTACCCACCCTCCCATTCGGTATATGCTGTGAGTGAAACCCGAGGATACCAGATTGACCAAATACGAGACCTGGGTGTTCACATTATTGAGATGAGAGTGCATCCCATAGGCGATCGAATGGGGCAGTTGTGAGATTTAGACAATTTCTATGCTAGGATGATGGATGAAAACCAAGATCAAGAAGCACGGTCCGCTTCTACTTTGAGACCATTCAT
Source organism: Ottelia alismoides (assembly GCA_037367405.1). Lineage (NCBI taxonomy): Eukaryota > Viridiplantae > Streptophyta > Magnoliopsida > Alismatales > Hydrocharitaceae > Ottelia > Ottelia alismoides. Next base: position 49,457 of record JAZKJV010004038.1, on the reverse strand, counting down.
TTTGGATTTAGAGTTCATTGATCTACCGCCAAAATTTTCTGGGGAATTGCACGAGGAACCCTATTTGCATATCGATGAGTTTGAGGATTTTTGTGGATCACGATCATATTCTGATATCACTTCTGAGGACTTGATGTTAATCACCTTCCCATTCATACTTCAGAGTAGAGCCAAGACTTGGCAAAGACGATTGGGAAGGAAGATTGCTACGTGGGGAGATTTACGATCGTTGTTTTTGCAGAAATTTTACCCCCGACTTAGAGCCGCGATGATGCGGTCTTGTATTCGTGATTTTTCAGTTAACCCCCAGAAGCCATTAATAGATACATGGTTGAGGTTACGAGAACTTTTGAGGCAATTTCCAGATCATGGATTTTCGATGACTGACCTTATCCATATCGCCATGAGGGGGAGGACCACAGAGCAGATTGCATATGTCATTACCTCGTATGGTGGTTCATACCGCAGTCCTGACCTGGATTTAATTGAGACCATCTTGGATTCACTTTCAGACACTCCATATTCACAAGATGATTTATTCAGGACAACACATGAGGGAGAGATGACAACAGTTGAGTGTGTGACGCATCATTGTGATTCAAACATCACACACTAATCAGAGGATATGGATGCTACTACTTCTCATTTGATGGATGTGTTGCCTACTGCTGTGAGTTCCGAGAGCCGAACATTGGTTGAGTTTTCATTGGACTTACAGTCAGATTTTGAGCCAGTCCCGCTCTTTCATGTAGAAGATTCTTTGATTCTAGATCTGCTAGGATCCCAAGAGATAGAGGAGGAACCCACATCTCAGCCATCCTTTGAATCTTTCCAGTGTCCATACACAATTGATTCAGTGTCTATTATTCAGGAGATCTTCTCAGACTCAGAGATACATTCTGATCCATCTCAGCAAAGAGAGCTTGATGAGGGACCGATTTTGGATTTTACAGACCTTGATAGTCCTGTATTTGAGCCTTGTGTCCTCCCATTTGGTGAGGTCAATATATTTTTGGAGGACATGACATTTGACAGCATTGATCCCCAATTTCCTGATGATTTAGCATTACTCCCCGAGGGTTATCTACGAAAGGATGTCACAGACCCTGTGTACTCGGTTTCACTTTCTGCGAGTGCATCCGATCTGTTGGATCACGAGACTGAGTCTTCTGATATATGTGATAATGAGTTTGATGATTCACTCCTCAACGACCCTCGCGAGGATGAGCCGATCTTTGAGGTATTTGATGATTTCACTGATTTGTCTACATTATATACATCGGATATCAGCCTTTATATTGATTCCCCTGATCATAACCTTCCATATCTATTCGAGACGGTGATTGGCGTGGAGGATTCTCTGACATATCCTTCCTTCTCCACGTTCGACTTCTTCGGCTCTGCCCTTTCACTCCATACAGATCTTGAGCCGATGATTTCTTTTGTGCTACCGAAGCCTGACTTCATCTGCACATATCTTTACCCGGTAGCAAACACCCGCCTGACTGTTTATCTGGGTGTTATCATTTACTCTCTTGACTCTGTTGACCTCGTTGTTGTTCTCCCACCGAGACTGCAATGACAGTACGATATTCGCCTGACAGATGCCGTCCTGAACCTCGATACGACGTTGTCCTAGCATTGGCGCCCAGCTAGGGGCGTGAACTCTAGCGCTCGTTGAGAGGCACCTCAACATTGATCACATCTGTATAGATCCACTCTGTCCATATCATACATCCATTCTTTCTTACACCTTTTATTCATCTCCTGATCATTCCATACTTAGGGTGTACTTTACCCTAAGTATAGGGGGTGTCAGACATGCGATTATTCTTTGATTCTTTTTACCTATGTTTTGTTGCCTATACTTAGGGATATTTTACCCTAAGTATGGGGGGGGGGTAAACTCAGTACATTCTACCCCTCAGTTTTCCCATTGTGTACAGTCTTCTATACTTAGGATTATTTGATCCTAAGTATAGGGAGATCGCCGACTTCTATTGATTTTATTCTTTTATTCATCGTTGTAGTATACTATTCTTCTCACTTTTCTATACGAAGCGCGAGTTACGTCTTTATTTCCAGCTCTTTGATCACTATGAGGACATAGTTCGAGCTAAGTATAGGGGGGTGTCGTATATATTGTATATATACTTTAGCCATAACTCATACTTTCATATTTTTAATATGGCTAATATATTGTGTAAATACTAAAAAAGAGGAGATGCAGAAATTTCCTCAAAATTTTTCCTTGTACATACTGGCTAATAAGTCAGGTTAAAATATTTTGAAAAATATTTTGAAAGTAATTTGAAAATCTATTTGAAAAATCTTTTGAAGAGACTATTTGAAAAGTGATTGAAAAATATTTTCAACCTTTGTAAAAATATTGTGGATTGTAATTTTTTTTCTCTTTGTGTGAAATAAAATGATTTTGTAAAACTATTTGCAAATGTTTGGAAAAATGGTTGAAAAATTATATTGAAAATCTATATATACTGTTTGAAAAATGTTTGCAAAATTTTTTCAAATGATTGTAAATGATTGTAAAATAGTGTGAAAAATTATTTTGGACTATAGTTTTGAAAATTATTTGTAAAATTATTTTCAAATAAATTTTAGGAACATATGCATCACAAAACAATGAATTAAAAAAAGAGAGTAAAAATTAAAATAAAAAAACCAGCTGTGTATATACTTGTATAAATTACTCAAGTTATAAATTCTTTCTCATGATTCTTGTAAATAACTGACTCACTTCCTTGTAAATATGTGTATATAATCCCTAACCCTTCTCTAAAAAAAATTTGGTGTATATACTTGTATATATTTCTAACTACTTGCATTAAAAAAACTTTTGCATATGCATCATTTTTCAAAAATCTATAAAAATTTCAAAATTTTGAAAGTGCTTTCACAAAAAGATTTTTATTTTTTCTTCGCATTGTACATATTTTCTTGCATTGACATGTGCATTTTTCAAGATAGTCTTGATAATTAAACTAAGTCTGAATAAATTTGAAGAATGGAGCTTAGTTGGACCTTAATCCACTTAATATCAGAGGAACCTTATAAGATGTGGAGTTAAGACTTTTCAGGTCCTAGTGACTTAATTCTTTGGGTCCACACGACTATGTTCACATGTCATCTTGATAAGTCTAAGTAGAATATTTAACAATAGACGCATGATTATTTCTGACCGTGGCTTACCTTGGACAAGCACTCTACAAATAGCTCTTTATGGAGGACTGATGACACAAAATCCGATGCGGTTAAGAGAGGGAAAAATAATATCACAATGTTGTCGTTGTTCTCAACTACGTGGCTCGGTCAATTGGAAAAATATTTGTATTTTAAACCACTTAAGAAAAGATAAATCAAACAAGAAATGTAAGCGGCTTTCGCTATTCTTTTTACCTGGTATAGCGACCAGGGTCGAACACAAGGAGCACGTTTAAAAAACTAGTCAGTCAAATTTCAGAGCAAATTTTTAGTGGTTTTTATTTTTTATTTTTTTAAATTTCTAAAACAAGCACAAATGAAGAAAAGTGATAAAACAAACAACCCACACTTTTTTTGTATTTTATTAAAGATATTAAACGACAATAAAAATTGATGGAAAATTTTTACAAGGTTAGAAGCTACAGCAGGAACACCCACAAAATTTCTCAAAATTTTTAGCACATTATAAACATTTATTTGAGCACAAAAGAGCAAATAAGTTCAAGTTCTGAAATTACAGGGATGTAAATGTAATTACTTCAAGTTTTTCCCTTAAAATGTAATCAAAATAAATCTGCAGGCTGATTATGAAAATTATCCAATGATATGCATGTCTGGCATGTGACTTAATCTGGAGAGGGGACGCTTTGGCAAATTTCAAAACTTTTCTAGATAGATATGCAATTTTCCCCTTTTTTCTATTTACCCTCTCCCTAGGGTTTCTTTCTCACGTTTTCCACCAACGGGGCAAGTGGCATGGCCGCCGCCCCTTCTTCTTGTCAGATCTGGAGAGGGGCCGGCGGATGGAGAACAGCTGGAAGGAGGCACAACCGCGTGGGGTCGAGGGCGGCTGCCTCCTGGAGTTCGGCCGCTAAAGCAGCGCGGGAAGGCGGGGCTTGGTGCAGAGGTTGCTGGTGCGCGGGGGTCACAGGGAAAGGGGAGAAGACCGCGACCTCACGTGGCGTTGCACGCGCGGAGGTGCAGGCCGCTGGGCTCGGCCGGAGGGCGGCGCGGTTGACGCGGGCAGGAGCTCTGGGAGGATGCGGACAGGGCGCACCGCTGGGCGCACGCGCTGGATGGTTGGTGGGTTCGCGCTGACCTCGCGCGCGGAAGATGACGGTCGGGTGACGCGGCAGGAGAGCAGGGTGGTTATTCCCTCTCTTAACCGTACGGATTTTGTGCCATCAGAATGGAGTCGTTGCCAGGGTGCACGGCTTTGTAGTCATTTTTCAATTTTGTCTCTCCACATTATAATTATTTTCTGACATTCTCTCTCTTTGATTTTTGTGCGAGGAACTGCTTTGACGACTTGGAGTTTACTTTTTAGAGGACCCGCACAGGAGGAAAAGCAGGGAATAAAGAAGAATTTTAATTTTTTGAGAAAGAACAATAATTTTTGTAATAATTTAGGACTCTAAACTTGTGGACTTGGACTTTTCTCGGGGTCTGTTTCGTCAAGTGCCGATGCACTTGGGGGACCTCACCGCTGTTTTCTGTGTTTTTGATTTCACGCCATAACTTGCTATCTTGATTCGCGCAGATTTGGCCCCTAGACGTAGGATTTTTGTTGATTGTGACGTAAAATTTCTAAGGCCCAACACCTAATAGAATATCTGTTCCTATAGAACGTAATTGTACCTTACTAAAATTAACTGAAAAAGTTAGTTTAATTGGATTTGAGACCACGTGCCGTGAGGAGTCACATACAGCGCTGGCAGGACCCGTTGTGGCGGGCACCGAGTGACTCTCAAGATCGGACTCCAGACTCGATTCGGTTAGTTAACTATTGTTCTTCACGATCAATAGAAGTTGCTTGTCTAAGGCCGATTTTTTCGTGCATCATATAGTTAGTTTATATTCTGTCTTTAATTTTATGCGCGGATCATATTGCATGTAGAGTGCTGGAGTAAGGTACGCATTTTCTATCTCTGCATGCATCATTGTGTTTGACCGTGCATTGGCTTTTTCGACTTCCTCCCCCTGTTTTTGGAGTCAAATCAATCAAAGAGGAAATCAAAAAGCTCGTTAGGCGTTATTTTCTGAAAAAAATCCAAAAAAAATAGAAAAATCAAAAATTAAAAAATGAGACTGCTAATTGAACTTGACCTCTAAAATTAAACGTAACCAATTCCTCATTGTATTGGGAGAGCAACCCCCTCATTGTCTGCGTTTTTAATTGCTCGCGTACACACTAAGGAGTAGTGCCCAAATCCTATTCAAGTCTCCTAAGTGTTTGTATAACTTTTGTTTGATCACCTAATCTTAAAATTGAAAAGATAAAGACCGAACTCTCACAGTCAGATTTGTGTTGAGTTGGTGAACTGGGGGTTTGCTTTGTGTTTTTGAATGTCTTTGGTGTGAGTCGGTTACGAGCATTCTTTAAATCATTAGCAGTCACCTTCTGCCTCTATCCCACCCTCCCTCCCTTCATTTCCCTCTATTCATGATGGGTCACATTCCATTCCAGCCTGATTTCGCGGCTTCTTATCTTCATGCCCATCATTCCCGCCCACTCTCTTGGGAGGTCGGAACTCCGCCCGATTTCTCATTTTCTCCCTACCCACCCTCCCATTCGGTATATGCTGTGAGTGAAACCCGAGGATACCAGATTGACCAAATACGAGACCTGGGTGTTCACATTATTGAGATGAGAGTGCATCCCATAGGCGATCGAATGGGGCAGTTGTGAGATTTAGACAATTTCTATGCTAGGATGATGGATGAAAACCAAGATCAAGAAGCACGGTCCGCTTCTACTTTGAGACCATTCATTTTGGATTTAGAGTTCATTGATCTACCGCCAAAATTTTCTGGGGAATTGCACGAGGAACCCTATTTGCATATCGATGAGTTTGAGGATTTTTGTGGATCACGATCATATTCTGATATCACTTCTGAGGACTTGATGTTAATCACCTTCCCATTCACACTTCAGAGTAGAGCCAAGACTTGGCAAAGAAGATTGGGAAGGAAGATTGCTACGTGGGGAGATTTACGATCGTTGTTTTTGCAGAAATTTTACCCCCGACTTAGAGCCACAATGATGCGGTCTTGTATTCGTGATTTTTCAGTTAACCCCCAGAAGCCATTAATAGATACATGGTTGAGGTTACGAGAACTTTTGAGGCAATTTCCAGATCATGGATTTTCGATGACTGACCTTATCCATATCGCCATGAGGGGGAGGACCACAGAGCAGATTGCATATGTCATTACCTCGTATGGTGGTTCATACCGCAGTCCTGACCTGGATTTAATTGAGACCATCTTGGATTCACTTTCAGACACTCCATATTCACAAGATGATTTATTCAGGACAACACATGAGGGAGAGATGACAACAGTTGAGTGTGTGACGCATCATTGTGATTCAAACATCACACACTAATCAGAGGATATGGATGCTACTACTTCTCATTTGATGGATGTGTTGCCTACTGCTGTGAGTTCCGAGAGCCGAACATTGGTTGAGTTTTCATTGGACTTACAGTCAGATTTTGAGCCAGTCCCGCTCTTTCATGTAGAAGATTCTTTGATTCTAGATCTGCTAGGATCCCAAGAGATAGAGGAGGAACCCACATCTCAGCCATCCTTTGAATCTTTCCAGTGTCCATACACAATTGATTCAGTGTCTATTATTCAGGAGATCTTCTCAGACTCAGAGATACATTCTGATCCATCTCAGCAAAGAGAGCTTGATGAGGGACCGATTTTGGATTTTACAGACCTTGATAGTCCTGTATTTGAGCCTTGTGTCCTCCCATTTGGTGAGGTCAATATATTTTTGGAGGACATGACATTTGACAGCATTGATCCCCAATTTCCTGATGATTTAGCATTACTCCCCGAGGGTTATCTGCGAAAGGATGTCACAGACCCTGTGTACTCGGTTTCACTTTCTGCGAGTGCATCCGATCTGTTGGATCACGAGACTGAGTCTTCTGATATATGTGATAATGAGTTTGATGATTCACTCCTCAACGACCCTCGCGAGGATGAGCCGATCTTTGAGGTATTCGATGATTTCACTGATTTGTCTACATTATATACATCGGATATCAGCCTTTATATTGATTCCCCTGATCATAACCTTCCATATCTATTCGAGACGGTGATTGGCGTGGAGGATTCTCTGACATATCCTTCCTTCTCCACGTTCGACTTCTTCGGCTCTGCCCTTTCACTCCATACAGATCTTGAGCCGATGATTTCTTTTGTGCTACCGAAGCCTGACTTTATCTGCACATATCTTTACCCGGTAGCAAACACCCGCCTGACTGTTTATCTGGGTGTTATCATTTACTCTCTTGACTCTGTTGACCTCGTTGTTGTTCTCCCACCGAGACTGCAATGACAGTACGATATTCGCCTGACAGATGCCGTCCTGAACCTCGATACGGCGTTGTCCTAGCATTGGCGCCCAGCTAGGGGCGTGAACTCTAGCGCTCGTTGAGAGGCACCTCAACATTGATCACATCTGTATAGATCCACTCTGTCCATATCATACATCCATTCTTTCTTACACCTTTTATTCATCTCCTGATCATTCCATACTTAGGGTGTACTTTACCCTAAGTATAGGGGGGTGTCAGACATGTGATTATTCTTTGATTCTTTTTACCTATGTTTTGTTGCCTATACTTAGGGATATTTTACCCTAAGTATGGGGGGGGGGGGTAAACTCAGTACATTCTACCCCTCAGTTTTCCCATTGTGTACAGTCTTCTATACTTAGGATTATTTGATCCTAAGTATAGGGAGATCGCCGACTTCTATTGATTTTATTCTTTTATTCATCGTTGTAGTATACTATTCTTCTCACTTTTCTATACGAAGCGCGAGTTATGTCTTTATTTCCAGCTCTTTGATCACTATGAGGACATAGTTCGAGCTAAGTATAGGGGGGTGTCGTATATATTGTATATATACTTTAGCCATAACTCATACTTTCATATTTTTAATATGGCTAATATATTGTGTAAATACTAAAAAAGAGGAGATGCAGAAATTTCCTCAAAATTTTTCCTTGTACATACTGGCTAATAAGTCAGGTTAAAATATTTTGAAAAATATTTTGAAAGTAATTTGAAAATCTATTTGAAAAATCTTTTGAAGAGACTATTTGAAAAGTGATTGAAAAATATTTTCAACCTTTGTAAAAATATTGTGGATTGTAATTTTTTTCTCTTTGTGTGAAATAAAATGATTTTGTAAAACTATTTGCAAATGTTTGGAAAAATGGTTGAAAAATTATATTGAAAATCTATATATACTGTTTGAAAAATGTTTGCAAAATTTTTTCAAATGATTGTAAATGATTGTAAAATAGTGTGAAAAATTATTTTGGACTATAGTTTTGAAAATTATTTGTAAAATTATTTTCAAATAAATTTTAGGAACATATGCATCACAAGACAATGAATTAAAAAAAGAGAGTAAAAATTAAAATAAAAAAACCAGCTGTGTATATACTTGTATAAATTACTCAAGTTATAAATTCTTTCTCATGATTCTTGTAAATAACTGACTCACTTCCTTGTAAATATGTGTATATAATCCCTAACCCTTCTCTAAAAAAAATTTGTTGTATATACTTGTATATATTTCTAACTACTTGCATTAAAAAAACTTTTGCATATGCATCATTTTTCAAAAATCTATAAAAATTTCAAAATTTTGAAAGTGCTTTCACAAAAAGATTTTTATTTTTTCTTCGCATTGTACATATTTTCTTGCATTGACATGTGCATTTTTCAAGATAGTCTTGATAATTAAACTAAGTCTGAATAAATTTGAAGAATGGAGCTTAGTTGGACCTTAATCCACTTAATATCAGAGGAACCTTATAAGATGTGGAGTTAAGACTTTTCAGGTCCTAGTGACTTAATTCTTTGGGTCCACACGACTATGTTCACATGTCATCTTGATGAGTCTAAGTAGAATATTTAACAACACACACATGATTCTTTCAGACCGTGGCTTACCTTGGACAATGCACTCTACACGTAGCTCTTCATGGAGGAGGTAGTGAGGGGGCAGTTTCTTTTGGCTTGGGGTAGCATACGAGGGTAGTACATCTAGGCGGAACCTCTCGTCCTCCTCTAGGGAGGAAAGTGCGTCTCAACTTGGTTTGGTGATGATGAGGTCTAAAGACAGGAGCTGTGGGATTGCAATAATGCTTCAAAAGAGGGATAGTCTACTGGCTCAAGAGGAAAAACTCCTTATGTACATGCTGCACCTTGTATATATTTTCAAAAAAAAAGATAAAAAAAGAAGTCATGTAAAGCATGTAACTGCACCCTATGACCGTCAATGGGATGACTCTTATCTCGACAAGATGAACACCCGGGTCTCGTATTTGGTCAATCTGGTATCCTCGGGTTTCACTCACAGCATATCCTGAATGGGAGGGTGGGTAAGGAGAAAATGAGAAATCGGGCGGAGTTCCGACCTCCCAAGAGAGTGGGCGGGAATGATGGGCATGAAGATAAGAAGCCGCGAAATTAGGCTGGAATGGAATGTGACCCATCATGAATAGAGGGAAATGAAGGGAGGGAGGGTGGGATAGAGGCAGAAGGTGACTGCTAATGATTTAAAGAATGCTCGTAACCGACTCACACCAAAGACATTCAAAACACAAAGCAAACCCCCAGTTCACCAACTCAACACAAATCTGACCGTGAGAGTTCGGTCTTTATCTTTTCAATTTTAAGAGTTAGGTGATCAAACAAAAGTTATATAAACACTTAGGAGACTTGAATAGGATTTGGGCACTACTCCTTAGTGTGCACGCGAGCAATAAAAAATGCAGACAATGAGGGGTTGCTCTCCCAATACAATGAGGAATTGGTTACGTTTAATTTTAGAGGTCAAGTTCAATTAGCAGTCTCATTTTTTAATTTTTGATTTTTCTATTTTTTGGATTCTTTTTTCAGAAAATAACGCCTAACGAGCTTTTTGATTTCCTCTTTGATTGATTTGAGTCCAAAAATAGGGGGAGGAAGTCGAAAAATCCAATGCACGGTCAAACACAATGATGCATGCAGAGATAGAAAATGCGTACCTTACTCCAGCACTCTACATGCAATATGATCCGCGCATAAAATTAAAGAAGAATATAAACTAACTATATGATGCACGAAGAAATCGGCCTTAGACAAGCAACTTCTATTGATCGTGAAGAACAATACTTAGCTAACCGAATCGAGTCCGGAGTCCGATCTTGAGAGTCACTCGGTGCCCGCCACAACGGGTCCTGCCAGCGTTGTATGTGACTCCTCACGGCACGTGGTCTCAAATCCAATTAAACTAACTTTTTCAGTGAATTTTAGTAAGGTCCAATTACGTTCTATAGGAACAGATATTCTATTAGGTATTGGGCCTTAGAAATTTTACGTCACAATCAACAAAAATCCTACGTCTAGGGGCTAAATCCGCGCGAATCAAGATAGCAAGTTATGGTGTGAAATCAAAAACATGGAAAAAAGCGGTGAGGTCCCCCAAGTGCACCGGCACTTGCGAAACAGACCCCGAGAAAAGTCCATGTCCACATGTCCAATGTCCTAAATTATTACAAGAATAATTGTTTTCTCGAATAAAAGAAAAATCTTCTTCTCTTCCCTGCTCTTCTTCCTGTGCAGGTCCTTGAAATAGTAAACTCCAAGTCGTCCAAGCAGTACCTCGCACAAAAATCAAAGAGAGAAGGTCAGAAAGCAATTATGATATAAAGAGACAAGATAGAAAAATGACTACAAAGCCGTCCTCCCCGGCAACGGCGCCATTCTGATGACACAAAAATCGATGCGACTAAGGTGGAAAATAAATCACAATGTCGTTGTCCTTAATCGATCAATTCGGTCAACGAGAAAAATTTGTATTTTAAACTGCTTAATAAAGATAAATCAGTCAAAAGCAAAGATAAGCGGTTTTCGCTATTCTTTTTACCTGGTATAGCGACCAGGGTCGAACACAAGGAGCACGATTTAAAAACTAAGTAGCCAAATTTCAGAGCAAATTTTTAGTGGTTTTTATTTTTTTTATTTTTTTTAATTTTAAAATAAGCACAAATGAAGAACAATATGCACAAAAGAGTAAAAACACACGCACACACTCTTTTTGGTATTTTTCAAAATAACCAAAATATACATAAAAGTACAAAGAAAATATTTTTTGTGTTTTACATATGTTAAAATATTTTGAGTAATTTTTTTCGCAATTTTCTTATGTTTTTGGAATTTTATAAAAATAAAACAGTGGAAAATAAAGAGACTATTCACAGCCAGGAGTATTTTTCAATTTAAAAATTTATAAATGCAAAATTCACCAAAAATGATCAGAAATTAAAACACATCAAAATGCACCTATACTAATTTTTTTTGGAGTTTTTAAATGAAATTTCAAATTTTTATGAATTTTCAAATTTCGGGCAGATAAAAAGTTACTGTTTTTTATTTTTAAAAATATCAAATGACAATAACAATTGATGAAAAATTTATACAATGAAGAATACCATAGCAGGAGTCTACAAAATTTTTCTCAAAATTTTTGTAGACATAAAAACATTTATTTGATTTGAAATAGCAAGTAATAAAGAGTCTAGAAGCACAGGGACCAAGTTGTAATTTGCTCAAAGTTATTCCACCGAAGATAACAGGAAATAAAGAGCGGGTGGAAAGTAAAAATTACCCACTAGCATGTGCACGTGACATGCTCTAAAGTGCAGGGGCTTCTTTGAAATGTTGAAATACACCAAGAGCTTGAATGTTATTTCTCCAAATATTTTAATAAACCATAGGGGCATGTTTGGTTGCAGGGTTGGGCAGGGTTGGCCCAACCCTGGTTACTATTCACAAGGGTACTTCCTCCTCACAGATTACTATTCACCCATCCCAACCCAGCCCAACCCAACCCTGTCCAACCCTGCAACCAAACAGGACCCACGGAGGTCGGAAGAGCGCGGAGGCAGGAGGCCGTCGCGTCGGGGTGGGCTGCTGCGGCTCCGTGCGGGGGAAAGGAAGGGCGGCCGCCTGGGGGCTTCGGAGCAGGAGGTGGCACAGGACGGGGCTCTGCGCGAGGAGAGCGCCGAGCGTTGGAGTCTGGGCACGTGTCACCGCCGCGCGGCCACGGAGGAGCAGCCCGCGCGCGGGGTTCCAAAGGTGGGTGGCGGGCGGTCAGGCTGTTGGCGGCGCTGGCGTGGAACGGCGGCGCTGGCGTGGAACGGCGGCGCGGCCGCGGCGGAGGGCACCGCCGATCGGCGGAGGTGACGACGGCGGACCTCCGCCCAAGCGGTGGAGGACGGAGGGGCAGGCGCGGAGGAGAAGCGGGCACGGGGGGTCGGACCCTGCTGCGAATTTTTTCTTTTGTTTTATTATTATTATTTTTTGTAACAGGAAATACAAATAGAAAAAAAATTATTATTGTTATTTTTTATTATTAAATGCACCTGCACAACAACTGTTAGAGACAAAAGCAAAATTTTTTTTATTTTCATTTCATTATACCTGCAAAACAAAGATCAGAGATAGGGAAACAAATATGTGGTTTTTTTTATTTATATACACAATAGGACGGATGAACAGTTGCGGATCTTGGCGATATGGGGGAGAAGGATCCGAAGACTCCGACCACCGTGCGTGGTTTGAGGTGAGAGACTGTGCGAGGTAGAAAGTGAAAATGGTTAGATCAGAAAATGAGATGTCAAATAGGTGTCGGGGGCGGATCAAAGTGCGGTGAAATTTTTAGGATCTAAATTCTAAAGATTAGCTATGCCTAAGCAGAAAATAAATCTACGATTTAACTACGAGAAAAAGACAGGGAATAAAAGTGGATCTCACCTTGGGGTTCGGACATGCCATGATGACCTCGACGAAGCTCAAATCGCTGTCACCGGCTGGATCGGAGGCTAGGACCCTCTTCAACAAGAAACCTCTCAGAAACCGGGCTCCTCTCCACCAAAGATTGATCAAGTGTGAATGAGGGAGGAGGAGCCCATTAAAAAGAGAAGAAAAATAAAAAAAGAAAGTATCTACAAAAAGGGAAGGTGATTATTGGTTAATTAAATAAAATAATTAAATAAATAAAATAATTAATTAATTAATTTCGAAATTCGGATTTAAATTAAATAAATAAATAAAGAAATTTATAAAAATCAATTAGCCACCATAATGGTGGCCAAATATGGTGTGGAATAAAATCATATATACAAGGCAAGTTATTAAACCAAATAAATTAAATAAATTAAATATGAAATTCGTAATTAAATAAATTAAATTAATTAATGTGAGATAATTAATTCTTTTGGTGAATTTTATAAAAGGAAGTTAATTATATACATATATTATACACATATAATACAATATACATAGGTACAAATAAGGAAATAATTTTTATAAAAGATTTTTTTTCTAAATTTTTAATTTTTTTTATTTTTTTAATGAAAACAATATTTACAAATATGTACATTATGTATAAAAGTAAATATGAATAAAATATATACAACAAATATATGGGAAAACTGCACAAAACACCGCAGAAAACTGACTTTTCAACCGTAACTCCAAAAATTATGAAACCACAACCATTTGAAAGATAATTTAATTTATAGTATAATGGAAGTGAGTTTGGTTCGATTTGAGCTCGTATGGAGCCGGAATTGGTGTTTCAATTATCGCATTGCAGCCTTTTTTGGTGTAATTATTTACAACATATACATTAATTTATTTTACACTTATTTTTCTTATTTACAACACATTTTTATTTACAACTTTTGTTTACAAAAATAATTAGTTTGAGGTCAAATTATATACAAATAAAATAATGTAAGATTTGTACAAATATACATGAAAAATATTTACAAGATATTTTTGGTTTTTTTCTAACAGAAGACCCTATCTCCCCATACTTTATTCCTGGTCGATCAGGTCAAGTCTTGACCTTCTCTCGGGGTTAGGGTCAGTCTGCATTTATTGCATAAATACATCCTTTATTTTTCTTTTCTTTTTCTTTTCTTCTTTATTCTTTTACTTATGTACAAAAGTGTTAAAAATGCAATTTTAACAAATGCATGCAAAATGGTAAAATTATGAAATTAATGGGTATTTACAGGTGTTGGACTGATAAAATGAAGCTAAAATAAAAGAATAAAGGAGATGAATCGTGGATTCATCAAGGACGTAGTGAGGGGGAAGATTCTTTTGGCATGGGGTAGCATACAAGGGTAGTACATCTAGGCGGAACCTCTCATCCTCCTCTAGGTAGGGAAGTGCGCCTCAACCTGGTTTGGTGATATTGAGGTCTAAAGACAGGATGTTGTGGGTTTGCAATAATGCTTGAAAAGAGGGATAGTCTACTGGCTCAAGAGGGAAAAAATCGAAAAAATGCAGACCGTGGCTCCTTATGTTCATGATGCACCTTGTATATATTTTCAAAAGAAATCGAAAAAATGCAGAATCTCCAAAAGTGGACAGGACTGATTGAAAAGTAAAATGCATGCTGGAGTGTATATACAAGTGAAAAAAAAGAATAAGAGCTTCAAAATCAAATATTTGTGAGCTTGCAACAGGTGACATGGTTACACTGGTCATGCATCCAAGGATAGGTAACTACACTGGTTACCGTCCATTCTCTTCTCCATCCCCTCTTCTTGAGCTGTTGTACTTGAACTTAGAAGAAAATACATCTGCTTCTCGAGGAAAGAGTTGCTAGACTGGGAGATTAGAGTTACCTTGTTAAGAGAAGTTGTTTCTTTGCTACTTCTGAGATGAGGGGCTATATTTCACTTACATCGTACAAGTAAGAATTCATAGTCATAAGAATTTGTGTATGTAGACTTGTTCTGATCTGACTGTTGAGGAAACCTGAATATGAGTCTTATGGAACTTAGAGGCTGTTAGGTTTTAAATCCATTTCCCAATAAGGTTCCGACACACTAATAATGCAATGGTCTGACAGAGCTCCAGACTACATTTTTATGAAGATAAGTTTAAAGTCAACATTATTCTAACTTCTTTCCTTTTTCTTTTCTTAATTTTGTTTTCATTCATTTTTCAAATAAGTGTTTGCTAAGGGAATAACAAAGGTAAAGTATAGGGGAATGATGAATCCACGGTTCATCGCCTTTATTCTTTTATTTTAGCTTCATTTCTTAAGTCAAACACCCATAAATACCCATTAATTTCATGAAATTACCATTTTACATGCATTTGTTAAAAATGCATTTTTAACACTTTTTGTATTCAAAATAAAAGAATAAAGAAGAAAAGAAAAAGGAAAAAAAAGATAGGACGTGTTTATACAATAATTACAGACTGACCCGAACCTTGAGAGAAGGTCAAGACTTGATTTGATCGACCAGGAATAAAGTAGGGGAAGATAGGGTCTTCTGTCAAAAATCCAAAAATAATTTGTACATAAATTCCTTGTATTTTTCTATAAAACATGTAGTATTTTATTTATACATAATTTGACCCCAAATAAATAATTTTTGTAAACAAAATTTGTAAATAAAAATGTATTGTAAATAATAAAAATAATTACAAAATAAAATAATGTACATATTACAAATAATCATCCTTAGAAAAAGCCACAATGCGATCATTGAAATATCAATTCTGGCTCCATAAGAACTCAAATTGAAACTCACTTCCATTATACTCTAAATTAAATTATCTTTCAAATGGTTGTGGTTTCATAATTTTTGGAGTTACGGTTCAAAAGTCGGTTTGTGGGGTGTTTTGAGTAGTTTCACTATTATTTATTGTACATATTTATTCATGTTTATTTTATATATAATATATATAATTATAAATATTATTTTTGTTAATAATAAATAGAATATATATAAATAATAAGATTAAAAAAAGTGTTTTAAAAATTATTTCTTATCTGTACCTATGTATAGTGTATTATAAGTACATAATATTTGTATACAACTAACTTCCTTATATAAAAATCATCAAAAAATTAAAATATCTTACATCAACTAATTACTTTAATTTAATTATGGAAATTGTATTTAGATTTAATTATATAATTTATTATTTGATTTTATAACATACCATGTATATAATATTTGATTCCATGCCTTTAATGGCCACCATTAAGGTGGCTAATTGATTTTCCTAAATTATTTAATTTATTAATTTATTTAATTCCGAATTTTGTAATTAATTAATTATTTTAATTATTTTAATTATTTTATTAATTTCACCAATAAACACCTTCCTTAAGTGTATATACCTTCCTTTTTCATTTTTATTCTCTTTTTAATGAGCTCCTTCTCCTTCTTTCATTTTTTGATCAGTCTTTGGTGGAGAGGAGCACGATCTCCGAGAGCTTTCTTGTTGAAGAATGGTGCCCAACTTCCACGCCATCCAGTGACAGCACGTGGGCCTTCGTCGAGGCTATCACGACATTTCCGAACCACGAGGTGATGTCCAATTTTATTTCTTATCAATTTTTGTAGATAAATCGTATGTTTAATTTTTGCTCCTATTTTATTGTTCTTTAGATGCTTAAAAAAGTCACAAAAATTTGTTACCACAAACTTTCTCATCCAAACCCGATTTTTCATCTCACATCTTGATCCTTACAGTTCACATTCTACCCCACATAATCTATCACCTCCAGTCACGCACGGTGACCGGAGATATGGATCTATTCCACGCCTCGCCAAGATCCATCCCCATTCATGCCTCCTAATTCTGTGCATAAATAAATAGTTGAAAAAATTAAAAAAACATATCATTGCATTTCCTCTTTATCTTTAACCATTGTTTTGCAGGAGAATTTTTAAAAAATTATAAAAAAACAATCAAAAAAATTCTTAGTTCCTGTCAACATTTTCTTTTAAAACAATTTTAAAAAATTCATTCATAGTCTATTTGTATACAGTTTAGAAAAATAAAAAAAGAGAAAAACAAGAAAATTAAAAATTTGCTGCAGGCGCGGGCCGCCACCCCTGCCGCCCGCACCTCCTTTCCACCGCAGTCGCACGTGCGCGGCTGCGCCGCATCCGCGACGCCCTCCTCCCACGCCTCCAAACAACCAGCGAGGCCCCCTTAGCCTGCGGGCCCCCAGCCTCCGCTGAGCCCGAGCTCGTCGACCCTCCTGTGCCCCTCGTCCAAGCACGGTGCTCCGCTCGCAACCCTGCACCATCCTCTCACGCGCGGGCGGCCTCCTCCCAGTGCATCGCCCGCGCTCCTACGTCACTGCCACCTCTGAAGCACCCGCGACATCACTACTGCATGCCGCAACCGCCCTTCCTCCATACCGCCCTCCATAGGAGGTGGCACCCTCCTCCCCTCTTCGAGAAGGAACAAAGAACCCTAAGGGGTCTAATAAAAAATTGAAAAAAAAATATACAAGTCAGCCCCTGGATATTTCTGAGAATTGCATAGAAGTCCCCACCTACAAGCAAGTTATGTGCTTCGCAAGCCACCACTGGGTAATTTACACGTTCTGTCTGCATATTTATTTTTATAATATTTTAAGACAGAAACTTTAAGTATTTATGTTTTAGTCCCTGGTGTCTAGACTGTTTATCTTGCATGCCCTTTATTATGAAATAAATGCTTTTCATGTTTTAAAAATTTTCAAAAAAATGATGCATGTTCCTGATGAAGTTGGTATTATTTTGTAAATTTTTCATCAATTTTTGTTGACTTTATATATATATATATAACAATTTCTTTTTGCTTGTCAGAATTTTGAAAATTGCTAAAAATTCAAAAACTCTCCTAAAAATTCCAAAAAATACTATAGGTGTTTTCATAGTATTTTAATTTATGTCCAATTTTCGTGCTCTAACTCCTTATAAAACTACAAAAATTATGAAAAATGAAAAATCTTAAAAAATTGTAGATAATTTAAAAAAAACAAAAAAATCTGATTTCAGATTCTGATTGTAGATATTTCCTTGTACTTTATATTAAAAATAATTTCCAGCCGTATTGGGCACTTAAAGTATTTTTAAGTTGCAAAATACTCTTGGTTACGCATTATTTCCCTTATTTTTCACTATTAGATTATTATAAAATCATAAAAACATCACAAAAATATTAAACATTTAATAAATATTTTAAAACATATAAAACACAAAAATATTTTATTTGGAATTTTCTGAGCATTTTTTACTATTCTAAAAATTACAAAAAGAGTGTGTTGCGTGTGTGTTTTATTATTTGTGCTTGTTTTGAAAATAAAAAATTCAAAAACCACTGAAAATCATTTTTGAAATTTGACTACTGAGTTTTTAAAGCGTGCTCCTTGTGTTCTCCCTAATCGCTATACCAAGTAAAAAGAATAGTGAAACCGCTTACATTTACACTTTGATTGTTTGATATCTTTTAAGTGGTTTAATACAAAATTTTCTCGATTGATCGTGCTTGGTGATTTGGATCACAATGACCATTGTTTTTTTACATACTTAACTCGAGTCGTCGGGCGCATCATCAGAGCACAGAGTCAGACTAATCCCATGGATATCAGCTACCGACCACTCGATCGTCTTGTGGTTCTTTTCGGGAATCTCCATCAGATGGGATTCTTGTTCATCAGTCAGATCTGAAGTGATGATGACCGGAAATACTTTAGGCTCTCTAGTAAGGAATCGGTAATTCATGCTCTGAGGTAATGGTTTGAGCTCAGGGGGAGAAGGAACAGGAAGAGTCGGTTTAACTAAGGCCTGAGTATAGGAAACTAGGTCTGTTTACGTAAGCTCGGCCTGTTCTGACTCAGAAAGATTTGGAGACTGCGAGATATTTTGCTTTGACTCAGTCTCCATACTAGTTGTAGGCTCTGTAGAGGATATCTGAAGTGATAGGAATTCGACGAAGCATTGCCAATCAGTATCATCGGAATCTGACTGCCCTGAGGGCAATTGACAGCTCTGATTGTTCACTTATGACTCGTAAGGATAAAGAATTTCTGAATGATCTGAAAAGGTAGCAAAATCATCTCCATCTAAATTCTCACTATTCAGCTCCATGATTATGTTCTCCAATCTCCCACCATCGGATATATGAATCTCAACTTTAACTGAAGGTGTAATAAAAGATTGGGTGCTAGGTTCGACCCAGACGGCCTCATCATCTATTTGTACAAAATCACAATCATGATGACTATCGGGTTCATCATCAGATGCTCACTTTGATTGGATTGTTGGTCTTGGATCGTCTCTATATGTATACTTTCGCCCTGGATGTGAAAGTACACCTTCTCGATACCATGGTCAGAAATGAGCTTGGTTGTCACCAGAAAAGACCGTCCTAATATGATCAGGGTATCGGTCATGCATTCAGGGACCGTCATGTCCAATACGATGAAGTCCACAGGAAATTGCAAACCCTGAATAGTGACGATAACATCTTCGATTAAACCCTTAGGCCTCTTGACTGATCAATCAGCAGACTGCAAGACCATTCGACTTGGTCGAAGAGGTCCAAACTCGAGCTTATCGAGTAAGGAAGAAGGAAGGAGATTAATTGAAGATCTGCTATCTAATAGAGTTTCTGATCAAAATTCTTATCGAGGATCTCACATCTGACATATAGCACTCTCGAATCTGATCTCTTAGCTGGGAGTCGATTCTGAATAGCATGGCAGGTTTCTTTAGTCAGCACATGGATCTCAGAACAGTGATTACTCCACCTCTTCTTCCTGCGGAGTGTTAAGCATTTTTGCATAAGAGGGATGTGTACCAAGGCTTCCTAAAGATTGAGTTGAATCATGAACTTATCGATCATATCTTTCATCAGATCATTCATTTGGATCTTTTTGGATTTTTCTTTCTTATCGTCTTTTCCTAAGCAGAGTGCTTTGGGAAAAAGAATATGTACATCATCCTGGTTAGTTTGTACAATAGGAGGATCAGACGAAGAAGAAGAAGAATAAGAAGAAGGAAACATTTTTATAAAAATGGAGACTTGCACTTCGGGAATTATCAGAAAAAGATGAATATTGATCAGTTATCTTTTTATTTTCGATTTCTTCTATTGTGTAAATTTTTTGGGATTTTCTCTCATCATCACTGAATATAAAGAAAGGTAAAGAAACTATGTCGGTATTCGACTCTCGCTTCTCTTCAGACTTAGTGGCTTCAGCACCACCAACCATATCGTCAAAGGGAAAGGCATCTTCAGCACTGCCATCAATGTCCTCAATAGGCTCGCTTGTATCCTCATGTATATCCTCGTCGAGCCTAATTGTGTCTCCTCCTACTTGCATTCTACCGCTTCGAAGAGAAATAAAATTAGCATTATCACACTAAAGATAATCATCTAGAAATACCTGTGATTGGAGGGTGGGCTCAGTCAAATCTACACATTCTGACTTTCGCTACAAATTATTCAGATTCAGCTCTATCTGAGCAGTCAAGGTGCACTTCCCTTTTACGAGATCTGTGACATGAGTTTTAAACTCATCCATTTCTCACCTAAAAGTAACTTGCTGGTTAGTAACCAAGTTGGTGAGATACTCCAATGATGGGTTGTCATGGAAGGGACCATGAGATCCGGATGAGTCGCCTCCGTGATACTGAGGCTGTTGTAGAGCTGGCAACTATAGTGGCGGATAATTCTGCTGATATTGAGATTGATGTGTTCTACCTCCATTGAGATTTCTAATAATGACAAGGACACGAATATTGTTGTTGTTCTCTGGTCTGCCCCATCGGTGCCTACGGTGGTTGTTGAGAAGAGGCAACTCCTATAGACCACCGAAAACCAGGGTGATCGCGATGGATCCCTGGTTGTTGCGGCTGGTTGTACCATATCTCATTATACTCAGTCAATGACTCAGACATCTCAGAATAAACAAGGGGCATGGATGCCAAGGGCTGATCGCTCTGATACACCACCATCTGGGTGTCAGGTGATGGTGTCTGTTAAAGTTGCAGGTACGCCGAGGGTTGATGTGTCGGCTCAGAATGCACATGGTAGATGTGTTGTACTGAAGGCCTCTGAAGTATACCTCGGTCTTGGCTTCCTGAGTCAGCATGTGATCTAGAAGACTTGTTGGAGTCTGCTTGTATCTCTTGAAGGCATATAATTTGTGTCTTCATATCACTAAGGCATCTCTCAATCTCACCAATCTTATCGAGCATGTATAAATTCTGGCACTTCTTCTCAGTAATTTCCATACGATCCAACTTCTAACAAATGATCCCCATATCAGCTAATGGGATTCGATAGGTGTCGAGATTGCAGAAGACGGATTCACTTCTATTTGTGTCACTTGGGAATGCTAGTGATATGTAGGAGGATTTGTTTGGTTATAAACCCGAGTCTGTGACATCGTTATATAATTCTCTGCCATTTTCTCATAAATGGCCCAGAATTGATCTTCATGCATCAAAAAATTGGATCCACCACAAGCTACGTTCACCAGTCCATGTAACTCTGTTATCAGCCACTGAAGAAACTTTGTACAAGAGTTGCCTTGGAGAATTCATGGTGGGGACACCGATCAATGAGCTCTCTAAAATGATCCAATGCCTCGTGGAACTGCTCATTCCGGATCATGGTAAAATTATTGATCATAGCTCTGGCAGCATTCGTTCGATCAAGTGGGTAGTACTCGTTCAGATAAGTAGTTCGTAGCTCCTCCCACATCGAAACATATCTCCTTAAGTTGTTCAACTAGTAGGCTACTCGATCTATGAGGGAGAAAGGAAAAGAGATCAAATTGATCATGTCCTCGTTAACTTGTGCATAGTTCATCATACTGCAGATAAGCTCAAACTCCTGAAGGTGCAGATGTGGCTCCTCAGTAGAAAGCCTGTGAAACTTGGGCAACAATTGTATCGTGTGAGGACGGAACTCAAAGTTCCCATGAATGACAGGGAGATGGGTCCACCTATGAGTTGTAGTAGCTCCTGGATTGTAGAGATGTTGCATTGTTCTGTTTGGAACTAGTGGAGGTCTCTATGCTCCATCAGGTTGCTCTTGATCCTCAATTCTTGGGTTCTCAGCATCATGATTATCCTGTTCGGCTCGCAACTGAGTCTGCTCGGCTTTGACATGATTCATGAGTCTACCTTGCTCCCTAATCTAATTCTGCATAGTCTCGAGGGAAGCAAGTAGATTGTTGTTTATCGCAGCCTGATCTATAACAACTGAGGTGGTTTGTGGTCCCTTTCCAGCCATGTTTTGTAGAAAAGAGAAAGAATCTAAATCAAGCTTGGCCAGGTCAACATGTAACTGCTGATGGTCTTCTGTAACTGGAGGTGATGATGAGAGAGAATGAGAAGGAGAAGAAATCGACGATGTGCTTCCAAGGTTAGAGTCATGCCTGGAAGTAGGAACTCGAGTATATTTCAATTTGGTACGGGAGACATCCTAAATCGATCTGGATGAATGGGCAGGGGTGCACGAGAGAGTGGATCGGTTAGAGTAGAAAACGATTTCCTACCCATCATCTTGATAAATAATAGTTGATCAAGATCTCAGAAAGATTGAACTCACACCGCAAGCAAACGCAAAGCAAACCTCGGGTTCACCAACACAACTTTGACGATGATCGTAAAAGTTTGGTCATTTATCTTGTCAATTTTAAGGTTGTTTGGCAATCTAATCTTCTCACAAATTAGCGAGAGATGGTAGGTGCCTGAATTTTCCCGCAAAACTATCTCGAGTTCTTACAAGAAATCATCTATTCTCAACCAGTATGGGAGTAAGTACGGATCGCTTCCGAATATTAGTGTTGTGTGAGGACGGAGCCTTACGCAGTGTTCTCTAAACCTCCCACTCTACTAAGGAGACCCGGACCATTTCCGACTACCTGAGAATCCCCACTAATGAGCAAGTGATTAAACGCATGAACTAAGGAGTATTCTGAAAGAAATCCAGACTTGGGTTCTACATTATAGGTCGTCTCTCACTCACAAATCTGGAGAGAGTAGCTACAATGCAATTGCGGGGTGATTGCTCTCCCAAAAAAAGTGGAGTCCTTACATTTTGTTTTAGAGTCAGATAAAGATTTAGCCGTCCTTGTTTTATTTTCAGTTATCACTTCTTTTTAGTATTTTTAAATAAGCGTCTAACAATATTTTTGTCTTTTTGGGTTTGTTCCTAAGTACAATCACCTAGGTGATTTGACCTAAGTAAGCACCTAGCTATGATTGCGCAAAGAAAAGAAAAATCGAGAAATCCTATAAAGCACATATCCTCAGAAAGCCGTGAAAAACCATTGAGAAATATATGATGCGATAAAACTGCAGCAGGTGCCCTGCTCCCCCAGGAGTACAACCCTGGTGAAACAGATCCTGAGAAGGGAGGGAGGTACAAGTTGGGATACCCAGAAGGGGTCCCTTCCTACGAACAACATTTTTTTATTACAAAATTCACTAATCGGCTTTGTGGTTCTCAGCTATGTGGCTTAACCTGTGCTACACAAATTAGAATCAAAAAGTTGTGAGGTTAGGAAATAAAATGGCAAAAAGAGAAACCATAAATCTAAGTCTATAGCTACCTTAGCGCTGCCTCCCCGACAACAGAGCCATCTGAAAAACCGCATCCGATGGGAATATAACTGATTCTTGTAAAAGAGACAGATCGTGATCGTTGTATCGACCAGGTGAGTTTTAGAAAAAAGATTAATTTTTTTAGTTCGTCTTATTATTTTTATTATTTATACTCTTAAACAAGATGTGTATTGTGTCAAGTATAGGAGTGGAACTCAGGAAGGCAAACTGTTGGAAACTATGGTTAAACTAAAGGAAACTAAGGTTTTATGGGGTTTCTACTCTATTTATTTCTAACGACTTTTCTGGATTTGTATTTAATTTTTATGGATTTTTAAGGGGTTTTTTTAGGATTTCTATAAATTTTGATTTATTTTTAAGGTTGAAAATTAGAGTTTTATAGAAAATAGATTTTATTTTCGATTTTTAGGATTAAAAAATTCATAAATATTTTTATTTTAATGAAAAGTAGATGAAATTATCTTGAAAATAATATATTGCACATTTTTATATGAATTTTCTTGAATTATTTATGATTTTTGGAAGTTTTATATATTTTGTATTTTTATTGATTTTAGTATTCAATTTTTATTTTTTTATTTAATATGTA
This sequence comes from Ottelia alismoides, assembly GCA_037367405.1. Classification (NCBI taxonomy): domain Eukaryota; kingdom Viridiplantae; phylum Streptophyta; class Magnoliopsida; order Alismatales; family Hydrocharitaceae; genus Ottelia; species Ottelia alismoides. The sequence continues at coordinate 25,167 of JAZKJV010004038.1, read as the reverse complement.
AAATATGGCAAGGTGTACTAAAGGTAATTTTTATAGAATTTTTAGAGATGTTTTATGAATTTTGAGATTTTTTATATTTTTAAAGATTTATTAATAATAGAAAATCTTTTTATTTATTATTATTTTTCAAAACTAATTTTATACCGTATATAGTCTATTATAGGGTATTTTTATGTATTTTTATTTTATTTTAATATTTTGTATATTATTTATTATGTATAGAGATGTGTATAATGGTTAATTATAGTGATAAGGGTATGGATGTAATTCTCTAAAAATTTCAGGCGCACGTGTAAAATATATAGAAAATGTGGGGCATATTACGCAAAAATATCCAAAGGACTCGTGGCCTACACGTACTTGAAACTCAGTGGGAACCGTTCGAAAATATCAAGAACACTAGTGTCTTCCACACAAAAATCCAAGTAGCACACACAAATCACGTGCTCGCAGTTCGTCTTGGACCTATTCGGAATTCACTATAATATGGGGGAATTTCTGCAAAAAGCACGGATAAGCATGTGTGTGCATGTGCTAGCTAAGCAACGAGGACTTGTTTGTGATAAACCAAATATCCGATGATATGGTAGCAAATTATGAATTTCTCGACGTCACGTGCCTCACACGTGAGGTGAGTTAGTGGTGGGCGGTGTGGTTTTAAATTCTGACGTGTGGCGTGTTATCGCCCCTTGGATTAAATGTGATCCAAGGTCTCCTATATAATTCAGGACGCACCCTTTGTTCTCCCCTCTTTTGTAAGTGGTGGTGAGGTGGTGCTCGAATCGGGAAGGAGGTGAAGAAACAAAACCGGTGGTGGTTCTTGATCCAGAACTGATCGATAGGTTCTCCACGTTTGGCTTCTTGACTCAAATCTCCTGATGAAGTGGTTGTTGCGACAGTTCTTCGATCGAATCTAAAATTGTTGAGCTCAAGGTTTTCGCGACTGATCTTTGCGGATGCAATAATGATGGTTCGAACCGACGATACGGTGGTGTGGATGTTCGTGGGCGTCGTTAGTTTGGCCTAAGGATGAGACTTGTATTGGATCAGTGAAAGCTAATCTGATAGTAGGCAGTTATTGATATGGCTTCTGGCGTGTGAATCAACTCTAGATCCCTGCTCCAGGTACTCGGTTTGATTAAGAACTAATCGTAGACTTCCAGATGAAGATTGATGCTTTAGGACCTTCGATTATGTTGATCGAATCTGCAAATGTTCTAATGACTCGAGGTGATTCTCAGTCCAAAGTTACAGAGAAAGGGTGAATGGGAAGCTCAATCGAAGGCGGAAGATAGAGCTTAGGCTATGGCGCTAACTTGTCGAAGACGAACAGAAATGTAAGATAGAAAAGTAGAGGGGGAATTGCATGAGGTGACGATGATGATTGATGGACTATGTATTGATTTGGTCGGAGAACATAGAGTAATGGAAAACATAAGAGAATGGAGAGATATAGAGAAAGGAGGAAGACAATAGATGAGGAGAAGGGAATCTAGTCCCGAATGAAGGAAGCGGGTGTGATCGCCTATGGAAGCGGACCTCGACAGAGCTCTGCTGGGTGATGGCCTCAACGCGGTGGCATGCACGGAGACTCCTCGTGGCGGAGCAGGGTTACGCCAACGACCAGATCTTGCCAGACACCTCCTTCGACCTCACTCAACATTAAATAGTGGAACGTCTGTCACTCGCTCCCTCTTTCTCCAGAGCGGTGGGAGTGGTGGTGAAAAATGGCGCATACCTTCATATTTGGGGGTCGTCGGCTATAAAAAGAAGAGGAGAGAGTGGTGTCACTATCGACGGTGATGGGAAAGGGGGCAGTTGGAGGAGCGGCCAACAGCTAGACCGTTAAGCCGGTGGCCGGAGGAGAAGAAGAGGAAGGAGGCAGCTTGCATGAGGGAAGAAGATGACGGGGAAGAGGAAGGAGAAAGAGGAAGAGAGAGAGAGAAAAAAGGAAGAGAAAAAAGTAGTATATAAATTATTATTATTATTATTTAATTAAGTTAAGGGATTTTATCACTTGTGCCCCTCCGAGATGTTGCAATATCAGTTATGCCCCTATCTTTTTGGTAATATCAGTTGTGCCCCTCAAAACTTGCTCCGTCATCAGTTGTGCCCTTCCGTCAGATTGACCGTCTATGAGTTGACTTAACCATGGTTTTTTCAAACCTTGGTGCGGTTAAGAGGGGTATTATTGTCCAGTCCTCTTCTTCATCTTCTTCCTCCATTTGTTCTTCTTTCTTTTTCTTGATAATTTCTCTCTCTTAGTGACACCTTCATACATCCATGAAATCTCTAAAATTTTTCCATTTTCACGGATATATCATTCATGACGGATCAAACGGCAAATTTTATTGAATTTTTTGATGATTTTTTATGAATCAAATTGTCAAAAATTTATCAAAGCGGAGGATGGTGAGGGCGTGGACGGGATCTGGAGAGGCAGAATGGGGAACGGCCGCGCGCTGTGGAGGCACGGGGATGAGAGCATGGGGAAGACCGCCGGGGCCGCGACGGCTGCGCCGAGCGCTGGTGGGTCGGCGCTGTCGAGCGCGGGGCTGCGGCGAGATCTGGAGGGGCGGAACGGGGGTGCCACCGCAGAAGGCAGGTCGCTGATGGTCGTGTACGGCGGGGAGGTTGGGTGCTCGGGGCTCGCTGGAGCAGCGCGGGGCCACGCAGGAGGGCGTGGTGGTTCTGGACGGTGCGCGCGCGAGCCGGGCGGCGCGGTCGCGCTCGCGTGGTGGCGTGGAAGCTTTGGAGGAGGGTGGTGCTGGCGGAGGGGGGAGACGCGGGGCAGGGGCGGGGGGGTTGGGTGCTCGGGGCGGCGCAGGGCAAGGGGAGGCCCAGGGAGCGGGGGGCGGGGCTTGCGGGACAGGGGCGGGGGGGTTGGGTGCTCGGGGCGGAGGGAGCAGCTCTGGGCGGAGGGGAAGGTGCGGGGGTGGGGGCGGCGCCGGGGAGGGGAGGTGGCAGTGCGGGGCGGGGGTGCGGGGCTGGGAGGGGGTGCAGCCCAGGGAGAGGGGGAGCAGGGGGCGGCGCCGGCAAGGGGAGGAGATGCGGGACCGGGGAGGGGGCGGCGTCGGGGAGGGGAGGGGGCGGCGGGCTGGGAGGAGGTGCGGGGGGGAGGAGGTGCGGCGCCGGGGAGGGGAGGGGCTGCGAGGAGCTCGGGGCGGAGAGGGAGGAGGAGGAGGTCGGAGGAGGAGGAAGAAGATGGGAAGAGGAGGAAGAAGAAGAGGTTGGGGAAGAAGAGGAAGAAATGACCATATAAACTTTTAAAAAAAAATAATTCCGCTTATGTCCTCAAAGTTAACGTCCGTTTGCACTATACATGGACGGTCACTAACCCGAGGGGCACAAGTGATAAAATAGCAAGTTTTGAGGGGCACAACTGATATTACCAAAAAGATAGGGGCATAACTGATATTGCAACATCTCGGAGGGGCACAAGTGATAAAATCCCTTAAGTAAGTTAAATACATATATAATGTAAAGAAATAATTAGAGAATTAATGATGTAATTAGTAATTAAGTAATTAATGGATTAATTAAATAATTTAATGAATAATTAAATAATATTTAAATAATTAAATAATAAATAAAAAACTAAATAATAAATAAATAATTTTTTAAATTTAATTAAATATTTAAAGGATTTATAAAGTATAGAAATATATAAATTAACATATATAAAATAATAATAAGTTACGGTTCATTGTACAATATAAAAATACAGTCTCAAAACCCATATTTTTCATATTAATTCTGATTTTAACGAAATATGTGTTATTTTGTAGATAATTAAATAATATGAATTTTGAAACTGAGTTTGCCCAATTTAGAGTTCGTATAGCCGAGTTATAAGGTCCGGAAAGATTTGGTAATGGCTTCGCGGGTTTTATTGGTATTTTGATTTAGTTATATTTGAATATTTTTATACATAATTTTAGAAGATTTTTAGAAAAGAAACTAACTTAATCAGATTTACGGTTAATTAATAAAAAATCTGGGAAGTTTCTACATATAGTACACATATACAATGGGTCCTAAATGCCAAAACTCATAGGTTTTATTCTAATATTTTATTAATAGTTTAATAAAGAGTATTAAGTATAAAATGAGGTTTAAAAGTGAGTTTGGTCTATTTAGAGTTTTCTATAAATAGTTATGAACCTCGGAAGTTGGCTTTTGCGATTTTTACATATCATTGCAATATTTTATTTTTGTGGCATATTATTTTTCTGATATTTTTATAAAATAATATATATTATTGTGAACAATGTTTATAAAAGAAGTGATTTAATTTGGAATCGTCTAAGTGGTGAATAAAATAGGTGAAATATTTACATTGTGAAAATGGATAATTTATATTTTTGGTCTTGATTTTCTCTGTATTTTAATCCTTATCTCCCCCTACTTATTTATTTTTTCGACCAAGTCAATAATAACCTGATCTTGGGGTTAGGATCAGTCTGTATATATTTTATATCTACAAAATTCTTTTATTTTATTTTTCATTTTATCTTTATTATTTTATTTTGGATAAAATATGTGTTAATTATATAATACTAACATTTATGATTAGAATGATAATTAGTTGGAATTAGTGATTATTTACATGCATTTTACCAAGGATTTTAGCCAAAATGAAAGAATAAATATGATGAATCGCGGAATCATCAAAGACCTGAAGAACTCGTTGTTAGTGAGCTTCAATTACTAATTTTGCTCCTCTCCGGTCTCCTCCTCCCTCACTGAATAACTCATCTCCTTCACGGGGATGATGCATGTTGATAGGACTCCTCAAGGATATCTGAGGCTCATCATAGGAGACCTTGAGGTAAACGCTCTCGGAGACTCTTTTCAGACCTTGAAGTGCTTCTATAGGGGACTATTTGATCATGGTTCTGCACCAAAAGGTTAAGGGGGTCGAGCAGGACGTACTCGACCCTAGAATGAAGCTGATAACATACATGAGAGACGATTCGAATGGACTCTGGTGAAGGAGGTAGAGATGACATCCGACGGCTTGATTTTGTGCGGGAATTGAGATGAAAACAATTGGCTTTCGTGGAGCAGCGATCGAGGAAGGAATTGATGTGAAAATGAGGGTCAGAGACAGTGATAGCACGGCATATTTTGGGTCGGAGCCTAGTTCTCAGGCGATTTTAATTTTTAAAATGAAGCTAAGGTTGTGATTAGATGATGAAATTAAGAACTAAGTTACGCTAAGGAAACAAAATGTGAAGTAAATAACCTAACCTAGCAGCTCGATGAGCACTGGAGCTCGGAGCAGGAGAAGCTCGCCGATGGTGAATGTCAGTGAATTTGGTAGCCTCAAACCTGGCTTTATACACACCAAAGAGGTGGGTATCAGAGTTGTCACCTCTAGAAAGGAGGGTATCTTGGGTTACAGATCGAAGACCAGGAATTAAAAACAAAAATAAGGCTAGAGGGGGTATTTATAGGATTGGTTTCAAGCCAAAAAGGTGAAGCAATGGCGGGAAGTTCAAGAATGGTAGGTGAAGATGCATGCATGGGTGGGGATCAGAGATGAAAGGGCTACAAAATGGTGTGTTGCTCGATGAAAATGGGGAAGAAGAGAATGAATTGGAAATGGTCAAAAGGGGTAGGTGAGGCTTTGACACGAGAGGGAGGTGGAGGGCTATACAATTGACATGCCCAGTCAACAAATGACGCGAACTAGTTGGTCAACGTGGACAACCAGAAAAAAGAATGAAAGAAAATGATTTCTAAAATCGAGTAATGGGTGGAGGGGGGGTGGGGGGGGGCCTGGTGGTTGTGGAAAGGGGGGGGGGGGAAATGGTGGGAGGGGGAGAGGGGGGGTGGGGGGGGGGGGAAAGGGGAACATGTTAATATTTACATGTATATATAGGTAATTATACCTGTATTTTATGTATTTTATTTTATTTTATATTTGATTATTATTTACAAGGACTTTATATATTTATAACTTATTTAAATACATATTTACATATTTTATTGTACTTTTTGAGTTTATTTATGTACTTAAATAAATATGTATCTATATAATATAGGTATATTTTATGTTTACTTTACCAATGTATTATAGTGCATTATTTATTTTAATGTATTTTAAATTGTATTATACTAATTTTATTGTGACATATTTTTAAATAGCATTTAAAAAATTATATAAAAATATAAAAAAAGTGAAAACGTAATGAATAAATATAATGAATTTTTTATACAGGTATATTGCTCAATGAGGGCCTAAACATAACATTTGCATCTTAATTCAAAATTATTTGAAACCTTATATATATAGTAAAATTTTATAAGTAATAAATGTTGAGTTTGGTGAATTTTAAGTTTTGATGGAGAATATACTTCTTTGCGATTTTTATTTTATGTGTCCAGGGTACATTGTGCATTATTTTTGAGTGAAATAGATTTTCTAATTTTCTTTGTATCTTTATATAGAAAGCTCATGTTGTGGGTTATTGATTTGATTAATAATAAAATAAGATAAAATGTGACCCAAAATATAATTATTGGCCTATATAACTAAAATTTTAGGGTTGTATACAATTGATCGTCCTATCTCCCCCTATTTTATTCTTTGTCAACCAAGCCATCATGATGACTGGGCTCGAAGGCTAGGGTCACTCAGTGTCTTTGACACTTCATTCTTTTTCCTTTCTTCTGTTATTCTTTTACTTTGGATTTAAATATAGTATTTTGTACAGTATGTAATGTTAATTATTGATTATTTATTTTCACAAATTAGTGATATATACATGCATTTAGCTAGGGATTTAAGGCCAAAATGAAAGAATTTAAAGACGATGAAATTGAGATTCATCACCCCATTTATGCCTTTGCTAGTCCCTAGCAAACACTTATGCCTATAGGTGCAGAAAAAGCAAATAAAAAAAGAAAAGAAAAGAAATAACATGGAACAATTTTTTACTTTTAAACTTGTCTTATTGATGTCAAAGTTTGGACCTCAGTTAGGACCTTTGGATTCTTGGTTTGTTCGGAACCGCATTATGGTTAGGAAATGTGATACAATAATCCCGAGGTTCCATAATCCTCTATCCAATTCAATTCACAGTCAGTTAAGAACCATTATCTCAGTCGCATACTTTGGCAACCTTAAAATAACAGAATTACGTGTGTGAATTTTTCATCTCTTCCTAGAAAATCATTGAACTATTAAGGAGTATGCTCCTTTGGTAGCTCATCCTTGTGGAGACAGATATTTCCTTCTAAGGCCAGGTGTTGTCAGTTTTCACAACTGAAATGGGGGAGAAGGTAGAAAAAATGGAAAAGGAAGTGGGAATGGACCAGTGTAGTCTTCATTCCATTGTGAAGCTCTGCTAGTGTAACCAAGTATTCACAAAGAACCAAGCTTTTTTCTGAAAGCTCAATATTTTTGTGGGATTTTTGGTGTAGGCTTCTTTGGATTTTTTTGACTTTACATTGTTTCTTCTTTCTTGTTTGTGCCCTGATGAATATAGAGCCCTTTTGGTCTGCCCATATTTTGGGGTCTTAGAAAATTTTATGCTAGCATATAATTCCTCATCTGAAGCATTGTCTCAATTCAGTCTCCAGTCTTGAGATATCATGGCTACCAGAAGAAGTGGGTTAGAGTATCGGTTTTTGCAATCCCCAAGAATGGTTCGTGAGCCACCCTTGACGAAGCAGACTAGCATCGTCCTGACTTAGACTCTGAGACTTTTCAACACTCCATCTGGGATGAACTAAGTGTTAAGTGGAAGGTTTCTAATCAAGACATTATCTCAAGAGTCATATGAATGATGTGAAGGGTTCTACTTAAACACATTGAATCGACTCATGAACATAGTGTCATGGAACCTAAATAATTAAGTCAAGGTGATACGAAGTATCCCAATTCCAATCCTCATTGGGTTCTTCTAAAATTAAGTGTATTAAGGTCTAGATGAAGCTCCAATCTTAAGACTTTAATTGGACTTGCTCAGTTGTCTTAATCATTCCAGAAAATGCAAATGCTATGTACAATGCAAGGAAATATTTCTGTGAAACAATTTTCTGAGTTCGAACTTTTTTATGGATTTTTTAAAAAAGATTTTACAATTTTTTATGTAATTTTTGAAAATATTTTGAAAATTTCTGTGGGTTTTGGAATTTGCAAATTTTTAGGTATTTTTGAAAAGTAAAAGGGTCAGTAAAAAAATTATGTGTAGACATTTACACTAGAATGCATCTGTATTTACAAGAATTAGATAAGGAATTTACATCAGGAAGTCGTACAAGTGCAGTTAGTGGTTATTTATACAATTTTTATATATATTCAAAATTTTCTTAACTTGTTAATCTTTTGAAGTATATACAAAGTTCTAAATGGATTTTTAAAACATTTTACAAACCTTTTGAAAAGTTTATTTTACAAATAATTTAATAAACAATTTTTGCAAACATTTACAAAATTTGAAAATCCTGTTGCAAAGACTTTTCAAATAGTATGTATGGATTGTTCAAAGCATTTTTTTCAACAATTTTCCAAACTGATTGCAAATAGATTTTCAAAATATTTTATTCAAACAAATAAAAGAAGTTTTTACAAGTAAAAGTTTTTTACAAGGGTTTGAAATATTTTACCGGATATTTTGCAAATGGTTCAAAAGATTTTTCAAGATATTTTATAACCATTTTTCAAATATTTTCAAAACATTTGTAACTGGTTATTTTGAAAATTTTAAAAAAGTTGTTACAATATATATTTTAGAGTTGGTTTGTTGTACACTATTATTTATTTAGTTAGTTTTCTCTATATTTATTGAAAATACGAAAGTATGAGTTATGAATAAAGTATATGCAGTGTATATACGACCATTGTATGCTTAGCTTGAGCTATGTCCTCATAGATCAAAGAGAAAAAGAAAGAAATAACACAAGCTAAGTATTGGAAAAAGAAAGAAATAACTAAAGAATTAGAAGTCAGTCATCTCCCCTTTACTTAGGATCAAATAATCCAAAGTATAGCATACTGTATGCAAAATAGGAATGATCAAGGATCCATATTATACGAAATCAATGTACTCAGATTGTCCACACTATACTTAGGGTAACATATACCTAAGTATAGACAAAATGTCAAAAATTGAGAGAGAAGCAAGAGAAAGAATAATGAATAACCCGTGGGAACTCACACCCCATACTTAGGATAAGGTATATCCAAAGTATAGCATAGATGACTAGGGTGAGTGCAAAATGGAAGAAAGAATTTGAAGAATGAAAAGACAAGAAGAAAACTTAATCAAAGATATTTTTGGGAGCATTATCCAGCTCCTCTAAAAATGTTGAAGCACAGAATTCATCTTCAAAAATTACTTGTACCGAGTCGACAACGACCAAGAATGTATTATAATTTAATTACAAATTTACAAACTGACCATTAACTATGAAGGGTTGTGTGTCCGCTAACAATTCTGATATCAAGATGTTTCCATTGTCACGTATAGTCCTGATTTCTGTACAACCCTGTTCATTTGCTCTTTAATTTTCCTGGAAAAATCTTCAACTTTACGTCAAACAACCACACTTTATGTCCAAGTTTGAAGGTCTTTCTTATAATATGCTTATCGTGCTAGCATTAGACCTTCTCTTTGTACATCAAGCTGTTGTCGTAGGCGTAGTCTTGGAATTCCAAGAGTCTGATCAGATCCAACTTTCTCTGCTTACCACCTTTTTGTGAGTCAAGGTTGCATATTGTTAACTGCCCACAATGATTTGTAAATTAACTCCACTGGCATATGGCATCGCTTCCCATACACATGCCGATAGGGTAACATGTCCCAGGGGAGACTTTTAGGTCATTTTGTAGGCCCACGAGAACTGAATCCAAGAGTTGTGACCAGTTCTTTCTGTTCGGCTTCACAAGCTTCTGTAGAATCATTTCGATTTGTCTATTGGACAACTCGACCAAGCCATTTAACTGCGGATGATAAGGAGATGAGACATGGTGATCGATGTAGTACTCCTTCATAAGTTTCTTAACCTCGTTATTGATGAAGTGGATGCTTCCATCTGAAATCAGAATTTTGGAATCCCAAACTGCGAGATGATGCTATCTTTCAGGAAACTACAGACTGTTTAGCTATCTGCATATTGATTTGAAATGGATTCCATCCATTGACTCACATAATCCATGGCAAGAAGGATGTATTCAAAACCTTGACTGTTAGGAAACAGACCTATGAAATCAATACCCCATGCATCGAACACATCAGATATTCTGACGAATTTGAGGGGCATGTTTTCTTTGATACCAAGGTTTTTCCCATTTCCTAGTACTTGGTACCGCCTTTCAAACAATCATTTGCATCCTTTAATAGTACAGGACACCATAAGCCACACTGTAGTATCTTTTTTGTTGTTCTGCTTCTAGAATGGTGTCCACCAGATTCAAGCTTATGGAAGTACTCGAGGGCACTTGTGTACTCTTCCTGAGGAATATACCAATGCCAAATGCAATTTTTGCCTTCCCTAAACAAATGTGGATCCTCCCGTTGACAAAAATGGATATCGGACATAAATTTATCCTTCTTGATCCTTTGTCTAATCTTACGGAATTACTCTAGAGACGAGGTAGTTCACAATATCGGAATACCATGGAAGAGACCCATTGTTGAGAATATATCCATAGGGAAAGGTGTCTCTGATCAATGCACTACCCAGCTGAGTATCTAGGCTTTCAATTATGGACGGATGATTCGCTACCACATTCTGAACCTGAGTCTCATCTCTAATTTCTAAGTCAAACTCTTGAGGAGAAGGATCCATCTGAGTAGTCATGATTTGGCATCCTTCACCTGCTGAAGGTACCCAATAACAAGGTAGTCAATGAAAATGGTAAATTTAGATCCTAGAAGGTAGGATCTGAACTTCTCTAAATCAAATACTACCGCCATCATCTCTTTCTCTGTGACTGATGAATCTATGATTCAACAACTTTATTCTTTTATTTTAGCTAAAGTCCTTAGTAAAACACATGAATAAATAAATTAATTAATTATAATTATTTGCCATTCTCCATTGATTTGTTAATAATGTATATTTAACCTTCTTTTTCACCAAAATTAAAGAATAAAGAAGAAAAGAAAAAGAAAAGAAAAGAAAAGAAAGAAGGACACATTTATGAAAAAATGCAGATTTACCCCAACCCAAAGAGAATGTCAAGGCTTAACATGATCGATAGGGAATAAAGTATGGGAATATATGGTCCCTAATTTATAAACTTTCAAAAAAACCCAAAATATTATGAATATATTTTCCATTATTTATTGTGTATAAATCATGTACATTTTCATCACTATTTGTCTTGTAAATATCTTGTACTATTTTATTTATAAAAAACTAACCTCAAATTCAATTATTTCCTTAATAAAACTTGTGTATAAAATGTTTTTTATAATAAAAATAACTGCGAAAATAAACTACGTATACAATAAAAGTTATAACTTGCAGAAAAAGCAGTAAATAAGAATAAAAAGATGAACACCAGCTTCATTTAAACTCAAAATGATAAAAACTCACTCTATTGTATTCTAAATAAAACTAGATTTAAAATGAAGGCGGTTTCATAATCTTTGGAGTTACAGTTTGAAAGCTGACTTTTTTTGGGTTTGTTTATATAATTGTACTATTGTTTATACTACGTATATTACTTATTTTAATTTATTTTTATACATATTGTATTATTAAATGTTTATATATTTTTCTAATTATAAAAAAATAAAAATAATAAAATGTAAATCAATCAAAAATAAAATATTGCTTTTATTATATAGGTATAATGTACATATTATGTATATCTCCTATTTATTTGTACCATTAAATTAACTTTTAAAAATAAAATAAAAAATATATATGATCCTTACTTTATTACGTAATAAAATAAATTATTAGATTATTTAATTATTTGTAAAAAAACATTTACTAAAAATTAGATTGTTGTATATATATATAGGTATTTTATACCTATGAATAAAAGTTTTTATTTATTTTATGTTATTTAATTAATTTATTTTGTTTACTAAAAATCAAAAAAAATAATTTATTAAATTATTAACATTATTCATTTTAATAATTTTTATTTAAAATCATTTTTTAATTTATTTTATTTAGTTTTTAAATTATATCTATTTTATCACGTAACGACTTTCGTTCTATTCGGACCCCCTTGAATTAGTCCATGTTAGATTGTTGACCTAGTTCAACCTCCCCTTTCCTTTCTTGTGCCCAAATAATCGAGTTTCGACACATTTTCTCCCATTTTTACAGCCTGGATCTAACTTCGTTTACTCCAATTTTAATGCTCAATTGGAGCAAAGGGATCAAGGATCCATGTTGGAGCGGATCTTGAACCGTTTGCTCCTCGGTTCGTGTTCTCATTGTCGATCTTTCCAAAACCTGGGCTCCACCTATTTAATCCCCTTCAGATCCTTCCGCATTTTTGGATATGTCTTCGTTGGTGTTTCTACCCCTAATAGCCCCAACATCATGACAGGAAGCTAGGGAAATCATTTAAGGTAAGAGTTACCGTGATTTGGGTTAGATCCAACTCATGGCAGAATTATCCATCGCGATCAACCTCGACAGCCTTTCACAACTGCCTTGTGTTGATAACCATTGCTGATTCACCTTCACACCATCACCGCTTCATCTTGCATTATCAAGTAACCTTATTATCCATAGATTTCATCTTGCTTGTTGGATTCAGATCGAATAGCAGAGCTTCCTTCCCAGGTCTCTGATATACTTGATCGGATATCCAATTCGTTTAATCTCGTATGAGATCTGATTGTCGCCTCACCCGCTTTGATCCCATGTCTCCATCACATCCTAGATCAATTCATTCACCTCAGATCTTTTAGATCTGAGCATTGATCCTCTCTATTCACCATCGCATGAGGATACCATTGTCCCCTCACCATTTCCTTTGGATCTTGTGAAAATAATTCTTGATCGAGGGTCTTTGAGCTTTGAGTCCTTCTACTAACCCTACAGGTGCAAGGATCACTACTTGGGAGCTTCGAATTCACGTTTAGATGTTGCAATGAGAGGAGGGGTCCCAGATCTCTCTCTAACGAGATCTGGAACCACTAATTAGACCTACTCGATGCGGACCACTTGTATCATTCTTTTGAGCATCTTGGATATTTGATCCGATCGCTCTCGAGTGAGATCAGCTCAATAGCATCTTTCTAAAATACCTTTGAGCCAGTTCTTCAGACATCCTCAGAGCCATCTAATCTGAGGAGAATCACTCCAGATTAGATCTCACTTGTAGATGTGCGCCAAATCGCAGCCATTAAATCTAGAAGAGAGAACCAATCCGGGTCGTCCAGTCATCACGTGTACCCCAGGAGCTCCACGGGTAACTTGCACTCTTCCCCCTGCTAGTCTTTTCAGTTGTAAATAAGGCCCTACGTGGACACATGTCAAATCGTGGTTTATTAAAATTTTACAAATAAAACCCTGATTTCTTTTTAATTACAATTTAGTCCTATTAAGCTATAATCACATGACTCTACATGTGTTTTGTTTGGTACAATTGCATGTTCTATTCTGCATTTCTTATTTGCTAATGAAGTGAAGAATGTTTTGATAAAGTGCATACATGCCCCTACGTATTAAATTGCACGTGTGTATCACGTCTTTCTTGGGGTTTTTGCATCTTCGTCCTTGTTGTTCTATTGCTTGTTATTATTTAGTCCATAAAACTTCAATAATTCAACTTAGGTCCTTATTTTTCAGATTAATAGTGCTTCCTATTATTTAACCCAAAAATCAAGTAGTCGGAGGTTCCACACAAGGCGGAAACACATTTGTTGAGGTGGCCGACAAGAAATCCAGATTAAAATTACAACTAACCAACAATAAATAATCAAGAAATGAAAATAAAGGTATGGAGTTAAAATTTATTTTATTTAACTCTACAATAAAGATGTGTATATTGTGCAAGTATGTGTAAAGTGTCGAACGTACGGACCAAACAGATAAATTTGGGTAAATGAAAGGACAAAATGTGATTGTGAGATGATTTGTCAATGACTTATTTTTGTGGGTTTTCATATTTTTTACATTTTTATTTTATTTTTGTTTTATATTTTTATATTTTTGTTTTAATTTCCTATTTTCACATTTCCTTTTTTGTAATTTTATATTTTATATTTGTTTTTATTTTCAAATATTTGTAAAGCTATATATAGAGTATATAGATAATATATACTAACATACATATAAATAATAATAATAATAAGAGAGCAAATAAAAAATAAAATATTTTTGGGTTTGAATAATTTTTTTACTATTTCATGATTTTTAGGAATATTTGTTAATTTTTATATATTTTGAAATAAAAAATGCCCAAATTTAGGGTTTAATTTAAATAGGCTGAAATTAAAATGAAGATAAAAAGAAAAAAAGAATCAAATTTCTTCAAAACTAATTTTAATATATAAATAATAGTATAGATAAAATTATAAAATAGAAAAGATAATTTTTGTATTTTTTAAGAATTTTATAAAATTTTATAAGTTTTTATTTTTTTAGGAGTTTTCTTTTGTAATTTTTAAGTATTTTTAGTCAGAAGGTTAAAAATATTTAAATAAGAAAAATATATTTGGGGGGAATTTTTCAAAATGTTATATGTTTTTATGGGTTTTATAAGCTAGAGGGGGATTTTATAGAATATTTTTAATTTTTAAAAATAATAAAAAATTATAAATTGCAAATTAAACATATAGCGTGAAAGAGTGTGCAATCAGGAGCATGAATGTATTTTTGTGGATTTTTCAAGCAAGGATGCTATTTAAAATAAATAGAGGCAACAAAAAGAACTACATTACTAGCAGGGGCCTTTTGTAAATAAAAGAAAGTACATGGGCCAATTTACAATTTTTCCAAAAGTTTATAATGTATATAAAAATATACAGGACTATAGCATAATATCCAAAGCCTCATGGGTCCTCTTGAAAAAATGCTAAGCTCACATATAAAGACATGTGAGCCACGTCGGCGGGGACCGAAATGTGATTATAAAAGTTGGGAGCCCTACTTGTAAAGTTTTAAAATATGATACACGGTAGAGGAAATTTTATATATCAAATATTAAATACAAAATAAGCTGGGGTGAAAGATGCAAAATACCCAAGCGGGGGCAGAAGTGGACGACTCGGATCGGGTCACTAGTCTACTTGACCACCTCTCGCGGGACGATCGAGCTTCATGGATGCACAGCCAGGATTAGATCCTTGCTATAGATCTGAAGGTCGATGCTTATGTGATCTAACGGTGTTGATGTGATATGGGATGAGGCCTTGATCCGACGAAGGAGAGCTAAGGGGGAAGAACTGGGACAAACTCTGTCGAGGTGACATTCTCCGAGCCCGATCTCCATCCTTCGATGGTTCTTGAAGCTCCAAAATAGCCAAAAACAATCCTGTAAGGGTCCTTTATCTGCTGGGGTGACAAAGGGGGTGGAGGAGAACCGAGGATCGCCACGAGGTCAGAGAAGATTGCAGCCCCATGAAGCTTCGACCAACTACAAAAATCCCCTCCCAACCTTTGTTTTCTCTCAAAGTACCTTCAAAGTATGTTAAGAAGGTCGAGACCAAAGTGTCTTGCCCTCCAGGCATCGAGATGAGGTGTAGTGGGCATGGGCGGAGATGGCTCTGGCAGAGGCGGAGGAAGGAGCACCGAGGGCTCGATCTAGATGGAATCTAGAGGATCTGGGGGTGGACATAGGTGGGAAGGGAGGGGGAGGCGAGATGAGGTGGTTTGCAAGTCAGTCAAACAAGGGAAGCACAGGAAAGAGAATTCACTGGAGCGGGGACTTCGGTGAACTTCGTTGGTGGATTTATCAACTTAATCGAGCAATGGAATCGTAAAATAAAGACAAAAATAAAACCTAAGGGATGTGATAAGCTGGTAAAGCAAGAAAACAATGCCTCGAATGGTCAGGAAACCATAAGGTGTACCTTGATGATAGTGAGCCGCAGGAGATGGCGGTGGAAGCACCTAGAGTCTTGCTAGAGCCCTCCTCAAGCAGTTGGAGGGGAGTGTCACCTCCTCGGTCCTGAGCACGGCAAGAGGAAGGCCAAAGCTAGGTCAAAAGGTGTTCAAAAGAGAGATGAAGACGGCGGTTGGGTTTTGTGCAGGTGGTCGAGAAAGTTGGGAAGATCGAGGTGTAGCTAGTGTTTCCGCGATGCAATCCTCGATATAACGCAAGGGCATGAATCACCAGTTCTCGAGGAGAAAAGGCCATGAAGGAATCGTTGAAAAAAAATGCAAGGAGTGAGACCCAAAAATTCGGAGAAACGAAGCAAAAATATATTCTGACAAGCCTAGGTCTATGGGCAAAGAGTTGATTGGAGTCAACTTGCGTCTCGCCCTGGTTGTTCCACGTGGACCAACCAGGGAAAATCATCCTGGAAAATATATGTAAATTCTAAAGTAAATAATAAATGATTTTATTATTTTTAGGTTTGAAATAAAAAATGTTTATTATTTTCTAAATTATTTTATTATTATTTTTATTTATTTTTTAGAGGTATATAATTACAAGTTACTTTTTAGGGTTAAATTATAGATATATTCATCTATGTTTTGAGTCTTTTATTTTTATTTTGTATTTTTGATTTTGTTAATTTAGTTTGTTATTTTATAAAATTATAACTTATTTTAGATACTTAAACAAATTTTATTATATTTTTTTTAATATAATATATATACTTCAATAAATATGTCTATTTATTATATAGGTAGAGATATAGGTCTTTCATCTATGTGTTGTATTTTATAGTTTAGTATTTTCTTTAGTGTTTTTATTCTGGTTTTAATATGTACATGTATTATAAATGATATTTACAAGATTATAAAATATAAAATTACAAAAAATAATAAAGAATGAATAAAATGATATTTTAATGGGTATATTATACAATAGGGTACAAAAATCTAACTTTCACATCTTAACTCCAAAAAATATGAAGCTATCTTCATTAAATAGCTTATTAAAAGTCATATATAATTAAAGTATTTTGATATATTTTTAGTTTTTATTTGAGAGTTATGGGTCTGGAAAGTTGGGATTTTCGAATCTTATTTAGACTGTAACTTGTACACTGTATATTATTTTGGTATGAAATGAATTTTAAATTTTTCTATATTTTATTATCTAAAACTTTCATGTACAAAAGTTACTTTATTTGAAGTGTAAAAAAATGAAAAATAAAATAGGTCCCGGAAAATGAACATTAAATGAATAAATAAATGCAGTTTTATTCTTTTCTTGGCCCTTATTTCCCCCTACTTTATTCCGTATCGACCTAGTCATCGAGATGCCTAGGTCTCAGGGTTTAGGGTCATAAAATATTTGTGATATTTTATTATTTTTCTTTTCTTTTCTTTTTTATTCTGTAATTTGGCATTAAAAATAGTATTTTATACAATATTTACATAACAATGCATGAATGTTGAATTATGTAAATTAAGGGTAATTACGTCCATTTACTAGGGTTTTTAAGGCCAAAATGATAGAATAAAGGTGATGAAATAAAGATTCATCGCATATATTGCTTGAAATAAATAGCATAATTTCTCTAAAAATCTATAAAAAATAGTGTAGTTTCTTGCTTAGTAGATCTCACTCATTTATATTTTATTTTGCAATTTACTTTGTTTTCCTATTTTTAATGTTTAAAAACAATTCTATTTTTTAATATTTGACATTAAACATTTTAAAAAAAATTGAAAAATTATCTAAAAATCCAAAATAAATTATTATATGTCTATTTTGACTTATTTTAATTCCTGTATAAATTTGTTTGAAAATCTTTTTACAAAAACCAAAATTGCAAATTACAGCTAAAACGTTGATATAAAAACATTAAAAAAAATCTAAAATACATTTATGATCTTATTTTAAAACTAATAAACTTTCTATTCTAGACTTAGTTTCCACTAATCTTGATTTTATTTTCTATGTTACAAAACCAAAAAACATTTTGCTTGATGTTTTATTTGATTTATTTCATCTTTTTAATTGATTTGAAAATCTAAAAATATCTTAAAAATAAAAAAATAGTAAATAATTTATAAAAACACAAAATTATTTTTATTTTATTTTATAGACATTTTTGTTATATTTGAAAATACAAAAGCGTGCTTGTGTGTCTTTATTCCTTTTTATTTTATTTTATTTGTTTGAAAGAAATAAAAATATAAAAACTTACAAAATTAAAAATCGCTAATGAGAATCAGAAAAAACATAAAAAATAGAAAATTCCATAAAATTTTTAAAAGATAAAAATTCACAAAAACCGAGAGTAGTTTGCTTAGATTTCCTTTTATTTCATTGCTCCTATTTGATTTAAAATAACCCTTGCTTAATAAATTGTTGCCTCCTGATGTTCAACCCAAGGAGCTATACATGTTAATAACTAAATTACAATCCATCTTTTATTCTTTTGATTTGAATTAAATAATTGTTTGATTGTTTCGGGTTTCATTTTGGGTCACAATGACCCATCACATTTTTCATTAACTAAATAATTTAAACCCTTAGTGAAAATTTTGAACATGTGATTGTATAATTTCTTTGTGCTTCATCGAGCATATTGCTAGCGTAGTGAATCGCATATGGCAACTTATCCCTTCTTTGTCCTAGAACAACCCCAACTGCAAAATCTGATGCATCCATCATGATCTCAAAGGGAAGAGACCAATTTAGTGGTTGTACAGCTGGAGCCTAAATGACGAGCTCTTTCAACTGATGAAATGATTTGAGAAACTACTGATCTACAATCAACTCGGTCTCCTTCCAAAGAAGCTCTGTAAGAGGTAGGGAAAGCTTACTAAAGTCCTTGATGAACCAACTATAGAAGCTGACATGCCCTAATAAGACCTTAAATTTTTCACATTCTGAGGTGGCTTGAGTTTAGCAGTTACATCCATCTTCTTCGGGATGACCTCATGCCACGATTAGAGATGACATGGCCCAGCACAATTCCTTCGGTGATCATGAAGGGACTCTTTTCCCATGAAAGCACAAGATTAACTTCACGGCACTTTTGTATTACTCTGTCGAGGTGCATGAGACATGCAACCAAAACAATCACTATAGATGAAGAAATCATTCATGAAGACTTCGAGAAAACTTCCAAACGTGTCAATAAAGACTACAAGCATGCATCTCTGTAAAGTGGCTGGAGCATTACAAAGGCCAAAGAGCATTCTCCTGAAAGCATAGATGTTGAACATGCAGGTGAAAGTTGTCTTCTCTTGATCTTAAGGGGCGATCACCACTTGATTGTACCCAAAGTACCCATCTAAGAAACAAAAAGTACTCTTTCCCTGCAAGTCGCTTAAAAACTTGATCAATGAATGGCAGAGGGAATTGGTCCTTCTTTGTCATTGAAATCGGGTGGCGATAATCAACACACATCCTCTAGGATGTCGGTACTCTGGTAGAAATATCTAGTTGGTCATTCTTCATCACAGTGAGCCTTGATTTTTTAGGAAATACATGCATGGGGTCACTCATTTGGAGTCAAAGATGGATAAATGAATCATGCTTCATGCCACTTCGTGATTTCATTCATAAAAATGTCTTGAAGATTAGGGTTTAACTGTTCCTGAAATTTTCGGGATGATTTGCAGTCATCTTCAAGATATATGTGGTGTCAACACATAGCTGAACTTATCCCTCTAAGATTTGAGTCTTTACAACCAAGTACCTTGTAGTTCTTTTCTAGAACCTTGAGAAGTCAGGATTCTTGATCTAGATCAATCATCTTTTGATGATGATCAGATAAACATGTTCTTCATCCGCAAGCAATGCGTACTTCAAACCTACTAAGAGCAGTTTGAGTTTTGATAATTATAGAGCTTGCTCTACGATCACTTCTGATAATGTGTCGGTTGATGGTTGATCTTCTAATTTCAATGAGGTGTTTCTTACCTCAATCGTTGCTGACTCTAAAATAAATGTCCCCAACATATCTGCAATGAATTCTTCATGTTTGGATTAGCTTGAATCTTCTTCAAACATGTTAATCAAATGATTCTAATTCAGACTCCCAGTCAACAAGGAAGCATGGGCTGACTGTGCTTTCCAAGTCCTCCTCTGAAGAGAGGATTTCTTGTATGAACATGTTATTAAAAGAAAGGTGTTGATCGTTGACATCAATAATATCAAAGTCTTCAATTGATTCTTTTGCCTCCCTATATTAGATGTGGCTTTATGCTCAATAATCATATCCATGGCAACTTTATCAGAGCTTTAGCTGAAAGGTGATCTTCCCATACCTGTAGTTGACAACTGCCTCGGTTGTAAAGGAATGGTCGACCTAGAATTATGGGAGTCTAGAGTAACAACGTAGGGGAGTCCATGTCTAGGAATACAAAGTCAACTGGAGATTTCATATCTTGTATAGCTGTTTTAATGTCCTCCTGTTGGACATGCGAGACCACAGCGAGCCATTATGCAATAAATGTTATTGCAAATATCATTCCCTGATCTGAAATGAAGAATAAATAATTTGCATAATAGGTCCCTTAGTACAATTAGGGTTATGTACCATGGCCATCTTAATAATCATATAGTTGTTGATTCAATAATTGAATCATAGAGGCTGGTGCTTGGATGAATATCTAAAGAGTTAGATTGAGGACTCATCTAGCATCGTCAAATGATTGTTAAGAGATGATCTCCAGCCTGAGTAGGAGATGGCAATCCTTTCTCAATTAGGTTGATATCTGACCGACCTCTTGATGCAGGTCCTCTGCATAGAAATAGAGATTCGGAGGTGTCAGATTAGTTAGGTCAAAGAGTTGACTTAACGAGATTGAGATAACCAAAATCCTATATCGTATGCTGTCACGATACAGGAACGCATCCTCTGACCGGAGACAGATGTGTTACTATATGTCTGAGTATGTACATTTGGCAGAACAATAGGTTGATGACCTAACCAAGGTCTATACAATGGTGTGCTAGTGTGCATATAAGGGCATATGAGTAATACGATCTCTCAAAGGGATCATACAGGTTCATTTATTAAACCAGAAGGCATGAAATCACTCATGAGATATTGGGAAGAATCAAATTCCGTGCATAGTCGTCTCGCTTTGGAAGCATGACTGAATTTGTAGGTTTGATGTATACTTTTGGAAAGTATATGATCAAGACCTAGGTATGATGTATGCTTTTGGAAAGTATGATCGATACCAACTCCCAATGATCGAATGAGAAACTTACTGATAAAAACCCTGAAGTAGACAATATAAAGTTGATCTTATACTTAGGGTTTATTCTGAGTCTTCCAGTATGCAGGATGTACAGGTATTGGGAATACCTGAGGGTGATGTGATCATAAATGATTGTATAACCATGATGCTTCCATTCCTAGGGAGTGATGAAACGGGTCTGGATTGCAGAGAGAAATACCTGCTCCAATTTCTGGTTATTTAATCAGTCTAGTGAGAAATTCATTGATTAATGTTAGTACGAGATCGTTGAACACCTCGCGGTGCTTACACCTCCCGTTTTAGGGACTCCTCTCAGTAGAGAAGTAATCTTATCTTGTTCCAAATGTTGGACATTAATATGAATGTGATTCAGATGCAATGAGAAGATTTGATTTGCAGTCTTGATTTAATCAAGCGTCTATGGGAGGCCCGCGATCTGGATTTGAGATATGATCTCAATATCCAAGTCACTATACGTGGAACAATACAATCGCCATGTCCTTATCTCCAAGTATCCGCGGAGAAAGCGCATTATCCTTGAAAGAGTTCAGGATTATTTCATTGTTGATATGTGAATCCGAGCATTGAGAAAATGATAATTAAATGTGATTTAATTATCATGAGTAATATGAATATGATTCATATTTTAAGGAGAGTTATCTAATATAATTAAATGTGATTTAATTATAAAAGACATGAATAATGTGAATGTGATTCATATTATTTGAGAACAAGAGAATAGAGATCCAAGATGATTAAATGTGATTTAATAATCATATATATAAATATTGTGGATAGCAATATTCATATTAGTCATATATATTATAAATGTGATTTATAATATATAAGAGAGAGCTATTTGTAATTTACATTTGTTAATTAAATGTTGATGTGAATTGGATTCACATTGGACAATTAATTAAAAATGTAATTCACATTTTTTGGGTTGTGAATGTGATTCACAATTTTCCAATGGCAAGATTGCAATATTCACAAAATAATTATGAATTATTTTTGTAGAATAATTTACAACAAGTTTTGTTGTAAATCTTGGAGATTTCTATGGAATAATGTAATCTCATGAGATTGCATGAGATTGCCACCAAATCTGATATTATGGAAGGAGGCAATCTTCATTCCATAATCTCCATGCTTGATTGATTTAATTTGGGATTGATTTATATTGATTTGTCAATATATATTTAATCTAAATTAAATTAATTGTTGTTGGTTTTTACCAACACAAATCTTAGCCATTAAAAGAAACTCAAATCAGTGAGAGTCATTGGATTTGTGTTGTCCATGGATTGAGATCCATGGATCCCAAAATATTATAAAAGGATAGGCATTCCATTGCTCTTCTTTACACAATGAGAACATAAGTCTCTCTCTCTTTCTCTCTACACGTCAACCCTCTCTCTTCCTCTCTCATGGTCGTCCACCATGGATGCCCTAGAGGGAGTCTCCATCGCTGCAGCGTCGTCGTTATATTGCCCGATCGTTTGCTCATGAATCTCCATCTCCTTTGGTGCACCTCGCTCGTGAAGAAGACATTGGATCTTGTATGTCAAGATCAGGAGATCCGCCACTTGGATCATCAACATGGATTGCGAGAAGCATGCGATTCATCCCCGCGCTCGCAAGCGTCTCCTCCGTCGGATCGGACTTGAGACAGAAGGTCTCTTCATTTAGAGACTCAATCGCAACCATGCTTCAAGAGGTAATCCTATTACTTGTTTTTTGTTTGGACGAAACGATCCGAGAAGTGTTCTTGGATCATGTGATTTCGTCACAAGAAAGTTTTTAATTTCCGCTGCATAGAACAACTAGTGCGACTAATCGTTCTTCGTCGTATTCGATACGATGCTCACACTTCCGTGATGCTCTTGAGATCTAACCATATCCTTCAAGTGGTATCAGATCCTTCGGTCGAAGGTTTTGGATGTGATCCATGAACCGAGGACGACTTGGGCCTAGGGTTCGCGAAAGTTTTTTTGCATTTCATTTTCACATCTCTGTTTTGAGATTATTTTCGGCATTGTTTAAATTATTTAAACACGAAAATAATAGTTGTATTTTGTTCTCCATTAAATAAGTAAACCGTAAGATCTGAGTTTACGTGATTTCGATTCCGTTTGCTCAAGTTATGTTCATTTTAGTGAACATATATTTACAGTTTCGGGACTGCGAATCTCAACGTAATTAAAGAGTTAATTGCGGATTTGAAAGCCTTTAAATGCGTGCAAATAAATTAGGTTCTATTGTAAATCAAATTAGAAAACTTTAAAAACTTATTTTGCTTAATCTAGCTTTAAGTTAATTGAGATATGATATTTTTAGTAAGTGAGGGTCACTGTTGGAAATACTTTCCTAATCAAGAACCTAGTGATTGTCATTTAATCAATTAGTGAAACTAAGTTGTTTAATTTCCTGGAAAAATTGTGTATAAATATTTGTGAAATATTTGATGATAATTATTTCCTTAAATTACATAGCCTTAACCAATAATTGATTAGATGTGATCTATATCACAAAATTGGTTATATGATCTACATTCCAACAAACATGTTGCTTGAAAAGGATTTGGGATTTGTTTAGCAAATCTCATTATAATGTTAATCAAAATTGTTTTGATTATTATTATATGGTATAATTTCGGTTGAAGAATCGATGATCATCTCAAGTACAAAGTGATCTATTTTGCATTATCCTTTCCCGAGGTGGATATGGTGTCTAGTCGGGGAGCGTTGGGGTAGCAGGTTGCACCGTGTGCGGTCTGTCCCACTCCCGTCGGTAATGGACATTGATGAATACCCATTCATCACTCTTTATTCTTTTGTTTTAGCTACAAAACCTTTGCCAAACACATGTACATTCCTGTAAATATCAATAATTATCAAAAAGCATGCATTGTATAAAATTAAATAATTAGCATGTTTTTGTGCATAAATAAAAGAATAAAGAAACAAAAGAAAAAGAGAGAAATATTTAGAATAAATATTGAGAGACCTAATCCCAAGGGAGGGCTTAGCATGGGCCTGACCGCATAAAAGCCAAAGTAGAAAGAGATAAGGAAGCTCACATAGTGTACATATACCTGTAATTAAATAAAAAAATATTTTCCTCTAAACAAGGATAAAAATGGGTTTGTATTTATACGTATATATTTGTAAATATAAAATCAAAATAAAAATGAGAAAATTAAAAAGAAAATAAAAATGCCTTCACCCTTGTATATTCACCATGTACATAAACTCACTTATATATTTATTTATCCCCATAAATAAATAAATAAAAATCCCATAAAAATTGTACATATTCTATACTTCATAGTGTAAATAAATAAAATAAAAATCATAAAAACAAAAATAAAATAAAAGGAACAAAAATAAAAATCAAAATAAACATTGTATATAGACCATGTATATATGTGTATATAACTATTTATTTACCCTATGTATATAATTAATAAAAATAAAATAAAAATAATTTTTTGTTCCAAATTTTATGCTATGAATAAATAAAATATAAAATTGCAATAAAAATGTATAAAAATAAATAATTAAAAATCAAAATCAAAAATACAATATTGTATATACCTATGTATATTATACTATATTGTAAATACTAATTTTTATTTCAAAAAAATAAATAAAAATCACAAAAAATAGTTTATAAATAAATAAAAAAATTTTGTATTTTAACTTTTTCTAAAATCGGCCATTTATTATTTTAAATTGAATTTCCAAATCTTTTTGACGTGGCCGCTCCTGATTGGTCCACGGGGGATGTTGACCCCCCGGTAAACTCCCCCCTGGACCATAGACCCGTGGATCCAGTGCCCCGACCCAATTTCTCCAAATTATCGCCACTTGATCCGAGCTCCAAATA